>CM053788.1:227510596-228110596 GCA_028749045.1 Cupressus sempervirens
TGGTCCCATTCCAGTTTTGATAGTCAGTCCAACATCATCAACTATTGTTTCAATTTCAAAGGGCAAAGGTGCAGTCACTGAAGAAAAACCTAAGAGATACATGTTTTCTAGTAAGGCAGTAGATGAAGAAATAGATTTGGATAAGGACATTATCATTCCTAAGATAGATCTAGATACTACATCAGTTGATGAAATGAGAATGATCAGTCAGCTATTAGAGCATAAGGCTAGGCAAAAATAGCTCAGGCATGAAAGAGACCAGGAGTATAGAATTATTGAAAGTGCTAAAAATATAATAACAGAGGCTATAGGTGTTGAATAGGATTCATCTCAACACATTTTTTTACAACTAGAAGAAGCGGTGAATAAATTCAATGAGGATATCTCAAGACAAGAAAAATTAATAGAAAATGCAGAGAAGAAATTTGACAATAAGGTGCTTGAGCACATTGCTCAGCATATTTCATTAAAACAAGTTGAATTAACCTCAATTTTGTCTGATATTGAAAATTCTTTTAATAATGTAACCTAAATTTTTGCAAAACTTTGTGATGTTACCGAGTATACAAAGGAAGTAAAAGAAAAGTTGAATAAAATTGATGCGGATATGAAGGTCAGTGTCTAATTGCTGCAATCTAACCACAATGCAAGTTCATCCCATCATCTGAGAATCAAATATTTGTCAAAGAAATAGGCAGAATTACTGAGAGAGGAAGCAAGGATCAGGACTACTCTGATTGACATCCAGAATATGATCCTTCCTGTCATGAACACAATGCAGAAGCACATTGCATATTCAAAAACATTGATCCATGACAATAATTTCTCTGTTGCAGACCATGTGATTGAACTTTCTGCAGAAGTTCAAGTTGCTCTCTCCACATGTAAAATCCTGCAAGACAATTGGGATAAAACTCTGCAACTAATTCTTTAGGTACATTCTGAGTTTATCACACATTTTGGTATCTCCATGTAAATACATTTTTTATTCTTTGGCATTATTGTCAAAAAGGGGGAGAAAAGTAATATATAGAAGAAAATCAGACACAAAAGGGGAGAAGGTAATAAAGAAATAAAAAATAAAGTCATATAACTCATGTAAAAACCTTGTGTATATTGTATGGGGGAGTTATATGTAAGGTAGCCCATGTATATTCAGCACAGTAGAATCAAATCAATTTGTCAGATCCTGTATATAAATTTTGGCTCATAAGTGTTTTTGTCACTAATGCCAAAGGGGGAGATTGTTGGAAAAATGATACATTTGTCATTAGTTACAACACTTATTTGATTCTAAATGCTTACCGAGTTCATCACTCAGTTTACAGTTAATACCAAGCATTCGTTGGCTACAAAGTATGTTCAGCAGTATTTACCGAATTAGGAAGGTAAACAAAGGTTTTAGTGTTTACCGAGTCAGAAAGGTAAACGAAGGATTTAGTGCTTATCGAGTCAGAAAGGTAAACAAAGGTTTTTAATGTTTACCGAGTCAGAAAGGTAAATGAAGGATTTAGTTTTTACTGAGTCAGGAAGGTAAACGAAGGATTTAGTATTTACCGAGTCAGGAAGGTAAATGAAGGCTTCAGTAATTACCAAGACAGAAAGGTAAAGGAAGTATACAGTGCTTACCAAGTGAATCGAAGGAATTAGTTTCTACCAAATGACACAATGTTTACCGAGTCACCAGTGGTTACCAAGTCCCAAGCTACTCAGAGTGATTAGTATGGACCGAGCCCCTACCTCTACTGAGTACATGATGATACCGTGTAATGTAGTGGATGCCGAGTGTCAGAAGGTCACCGAGTGAGTTTGAGGAACCTAAGTTTTCTACTATCCGGCCGACTCAGTAATGTTTTTTCCACTTTTATTTGGCTAACCTTGTTGTTGTAAATGTTGGAATGGTATATAGGTAATGTATTATGCCATTTGCAAGAAATATATATAGATATGATGAAGAGAAGTAACAGTAAAGTAAGAGAGAATTGAAAGAGAATCAGCAACGGAGTATTCAACAAGGTTATCAAGGAGCAGAAAAGGTATATCCATCACATCAAGTGATCAGTACATAAGATCTAATCAGCAAATCAGTTGCAAGCAGATCTACTGCTTCATCCTAACAGGTGAATTAGTTTTGTAAATCCTTTAACAGGGTAGACTTAACAGTCTTTTATAAATCTCCTAACAGAGTGCATACTTCATTATATGTTTGTAAATCCTCTAACAAGGTGGATCTAACAGTCCTACTTGCTCCTAACAGGGAAGATCACCAGAAGTGATCACTGTAAGCCTTAACCGGCCAACTTTATACTACAGTATTGAAGTTTCGTGGGCATCATCCCCACCCCAATTTTACTTTCAATTTGAAAGATTTCTGGGTCACCAAATCAGTGTGTTAATCTTTTTCATGCATATAGTAAAGTAGATGAATGAATGGTGAATTGGTTATTATGCTAAATTGGTTTAAATTTTAAAGCTTACTGATTCACCCCTCCCCTCTCCATAACTTTGTTAATCCTAAATATTTCCAACACATTTTACCTTCATGTTTCTTCATAGCTACCTTAATGTCTAGTCCAATGAGACTCGGTAGAAGATTCCTCAGAAATTGCTCATATATGTCTTTGGTCATTTGGGTGGTTGACTCCCATCTTGGTTGCAATCTCTCCAATAGCTCTTTGGAGATTTGAGGGGCAAGCTGGTCCAGGGAGTATTTCCATTTACCCATCTTATTGAGTACTAGTTCCTCAATCTGCATTTTCTCAGCATTAGTTCTTGTTTCAAATTTCAATGCCTTGAAAATTGTGATGCCATCTCCCTCTTCCAATTGTTTAAGCCTTTCCTCAAATGTGAGTGGAGGCCTAACAAGTATAGGTTCCTAGTTGCCTTTTCTAGTTCTTCTAGAGAATATTGTAGTAGGCTTCTTCTTAGGTTTGGTAATAATTGCCTTACCTTTCTTCTTTGGTAGTTCCTCTTCAAATTCATGTTCTTCTTTTTCTTCACCTCCTTCTTCTTCATCATCTTCTTCATCCTCACCTTTTCCTTCTATAAGCATAAGAGGGCCGGTAGCAGTTTTCAACTTAGCTATCTTCCTCTTGCCTTTGCTTATAGCCTAGGGTAGCTTGATTTCAAGCTCAGTTCTAGCCTTTGTCTCATCATATGCTCCAAAAATTTGTTGCTTTGGGTCTACTGGCTCATTCACCAATGCTTCAATAATGTCCTTGGCCTCATCAATATTAACCTCATAAGGAAGAGGTCTCACCCATGCAACTCAGGGTCTGACTACCTGAATGTATACCTTATCACAAACAACCATAAAGCATACATGATCTTTGTAGTCTTCAACCAATTTTAGTGAAATTCAAAACCTATTATTCATCCTTTCCTTGAAATCTTCAAAATGATTATCCATGATGCTATCAAAATTTTCACCCATTTCTGCAACAAACTCATTAATCTGATAAAGAATGGGAATATCTTTTCTCCACACTACAGTTCCTTTAGATGGAAATAATTTTTGAATCTAGAAGAATAAACAAGTCAAAAAATAACCAAATTTATAGGGATTGTTCTTTGAAGTCCTTATACTATCCATGTTCTTGTTTAATTGTTTCAATAGTAATTCTAATAGGTCAAATTCAAGGTTCTTCTTTACAATTTTGAAGGCCAAATCCATTGCCTCATAGGGTACACTATTCAGTCGACTAGAGCTATAGATTTTGTGGACAATGACATGAGTTCCAAATTTTAGTTTGACATCAGATACAATGCTAACCTTCAAACCTCTACCATCCCATTCAACTAGGGTTTGCTTCTATAACTCATCCCATCCTAGGGTTTTGGTAACCTTCACTTTGTTGAGCATAGGGAGACCTGTGATTTCTTGAATAATCTTCTTTGTGATTAACATTGGCTGCTCTAACCATAGTTTCCCATTGTGCACCCAACTCAAAATATAACTAATCCACTTGGTTTGGAAGCTTCTTGGCATATGTGAGATATGAGTCAAGCCTTTGGTTTGAATATGCTTATGTTCGGGTTTCAAAGAGCCATCAACACTCATTTCTCCTAGGGCATTGTCCATCTCTAGGTTTCCAATCTCTTGAATAGAGCATTTAAAATGTGTACAAATATCATTTATAAGGAGTACCTTTGGTGGAATTTTAGATTGAACACCATTAGGGTCAAGTGATTCTACAATGGCCGAAACAATTTTGAAGTTGGACACTTTCCATTCTATACCCTTTACTAGCATCTCTAAACCCTTCTTTGCCTTGGTGTTGCTACTGCTCCTAGATGCCATTGATGCTCAGTAAAAGATAGAAATTTTTCAAACAAATCTTTCACTAGAAAATTGCTTGGAATCACTCAGAATTGCTTGAATTGCACTTAAAAATTTCTTAGCTCTGAAATCACGATGAAGAATGAAATCAAATTCTTCTCTTTTGATGAAATTTTTTTCATTAATGCTTGGTATGAAGGTAGCTAAGATGACATAGTGCTTGACAGGCTGTCATTGACTTGCTCGATAGAAGCTTGCAACTCGGTGATCGAACAAAACTTTTTTTACTCTGAACCTAGCTCGGTAAGGTCTTCAACCCACTTTCCTTGGTAGATGCAACTCGGCAAAAGATACACTTTCTTTGATCTTTGTGTATTTGGAATACTGATTTGATCATTTTTCTTTCTTTTATTTTGGAACTGCTTGAGATATTACTATAAGATACAGTTCTATATCCTTATTTATGGATCTAACTAGAGATGGTGGAGTCACCCATTTCTTGAGTGACATTGCCATCATTTGAACTATTTTGCTCGGTAGATTTTGGAATCCACTATTGCCTCATCTGCTTCCAAATGTTATCAGCTTTAGTTTTATTTTCATCTTCGACTCTTCCTATGTTCATGCATTTTTTAGCTATATGACTGAGTTTAGTGTATGTAAAACACCTTACAGTAGTGTCCTTCTTCCTTAGGTGATGTCTTGCACAATCTTAGCCAATGTGTCCATATTTTCCACAATAATGACATCTACACCAGGTATTGTAGTCCCATCCAAATATTGCTTTAACAAGTTGTTTAGAAGGATTGAATGATTTGGATCTGCATTGGGATGTCTTGTGACCATGCTTCTTGCATTTGTGACAATTTCCTTCAAATTTTGGTTTCTCCTTGCATTCATTAGCTTTATGACCATGCTGACTACAATTATAGCATTTACATTTGAATTTGGCTTTTCCATTACTCTAACATTTGTTTGATGTATGACCTAACTTACCATAGAGATTGCAAGTAGGTCTTTGATTCTTTTGGGCACCTTCTTTGGAGGTTTCACCTTCTTCCTTATAACCAAGTCCAGCTTTACCTTTTTGTCTATGAAGATTCTACTCACTTTGTTGATTTAATTGAGTCATGTCTGCTTGAGATTTCATCTTTCTCTCATTGATTTTTTTCAGTGATTATGTCATTTTCCAAACTTTCATTGATTTGTCTTTCAGATCTCAAGTCACTTTGTAAGCTTTCATTGATTTGTCTTTCAGTGATCAAATCATTCCTTAGGCTTTCATTTTTAGATCTTAGATTCATATTTCTTTATTTGCATTAGATAGTTGATCCACAAGATTTTCATGCTAAAGGGATTGATTATTTCTTGCTTCTAAGTCTTCAGTTGCCTTGTTTCTTTATTCTAAAACTTCACATAGCCTAATTGATTGAATTTCTTGTTCTCTTTTAAGCTTTCTTACCTCTTCCTGCAAAGAGCCATTCTTTGCTAGGAGTTCCTTAATAGCCTCATTTACTTCATTTGAGCTACTTGATGGTAAAAGGTCTTCAATATTTTCTTCAACATGCTAATGGTCATTCATTTGTCTTGCAAGTTCCTTCCTTCTCTTTAGGGATTGAGACAGATGCTCCTTTTCTTCTTTGAGTTGAGCCATGGCCATTTTCAGATCTAGCTTTTCATTTTCAATAGCTTTGTCAAGTCTAAATATCTCCATTTTCCTTGATCTTTGCTCAAGCTATCAAACTTTATCCTAAGAACCATAAAGATCTGATACCAATTGTTGGAAATATTCAAGATATGATATGTTACTGAGAGGGGAGGGGTGAATCGGTAACACCAAAACTTTTAAAACAATTCAACACTTTAACTTTATATATACTATTCTCAATTCATTCATTTAATCAACTGCATATGTGAGAGAACAAACATTTATAACACATGTACATAGTGATTTGGTAACCTAGAAACCTTCCAAATAGAAAGTAAAATTGGGATGGGGATGATACCCACAAAACTTCATTACTGCAGTATGAAGTTGGCCTATTAAGGCTTACATTGACCACTTCTAGTGATCTTCCCTGTTAGGAGAAAAAAGACTAGTAGGTCCACCTTGTTAGAGGATTTACAAACATACACTAAAGTATGCACTCTATTAGGAGATTTATACAAAGACTGTTAAGTCTACCCTATTAAAGGATTTACAAAACTGATTCACTTGTTAGGATGAAATAGTGGATCTACTTACAAACTTGATTTGCTGATTAGATCCTTGAAGTATAGATCACCTCTTGTAATTTATGAATCTTTACTGCTCCTTGTAGACCTTGCTGAATATTCTACTCTTCTGCTGATTCGTATTTACACTTCAAAATATTACATGCCTCTCTTAGTACTCTCATCCATTTTTTTGCAAATGATATAAGACATTACATATATATCATTCCAATAATTAAAATTGCAAGGTCAGCTAAAACACAAGTGAACAAAATATTATTAAGTTGGCTAAATAGTAGAAAACCTGAGTTCATTGAACTAACTTGGTGACCTTTTGACACTCGGTGTCCATTGCATTACTCGACATCGTAATGCACTCGGTAGAAGTGAAGGCTCGGTCCATACTAACCACTTGACATAGTTCTAAACTCAGTAACCATTGGAGACTTGGTAGATATAGTATCACTCAGTAAAAATTAAATCCTTTGTTTACCTTTCTTTCACTTGATAAACACTAAAATTTCATTACTCGGTAAACACTACACTTCCTTCACTCAATAAACACTACACTTTCATTACTCAGTAAATATTATGCTTCCATTGCTTAGTAAATACTATGAAGCTTGGTGAACACTAGAATGCTCGATGTGAACTACAAAGCTTGGTATGAACTACTTAAGTGATGAACCTATAAGGTAACTATTGAATGCTCGGTATACATTGTAGATGCTTGGTGTAAACTGTGAAGCTCAGTGAGTGTAGGAAACTGAGTGCTGAGCTTGGTAGCTATACTAATATGGATAAGTGTTGTCACTGATGGCAATAATAACTTAATGCCAATAGGCCTAAGGTCAAGGAATATCTCTTGTGACACTCTTTATGACCTTTTCATCTAGCATGCAATTATGAGCTAGATTCATGATCAATTTAGAGGATTGAACTGATGTAGGGTGTGAAGCAACATTCAATAACCCACTTTGAATTAATGTCAATACCATTATTTCATTTGGTTTGTTGGACAATTTGAAGAAAGTATTCTAGTCAATGTTTCCTAGTTACATGTCCTAGATCTCTATATGTTTGTCCTAGAACCTTGATTTCTTTTAAGTTCCTTCATATTTGAACACTACCAGTTTAGGTGTCATATTTGGGGCCATGGAGGAAAATGATGATGCCATTATATCTACAAAACATAAAATATTAGTAATTTGATATCTACCCTAAGGGGACTTAGCCACTACCTGAACTGATGAAAAATTGAGCAAAAAACAATTAAACTGATAAAAATTGATGAAAAACCACTCAAATGTTTGTTTTGCACATTTACACAAGTGTGTAGGGTGTGCTATTGTGCATTTGCTTTTTGGATTTGAGCATAATGTCCACAATTGTGCACATGTGCAGGGTGTGAACTATATCAAGAGGGAGTTTAGTTTCTCTTTAGTGTGTACATGAACACCTCTTAAGTGTGAGAACATGAGAAAGTGTACATGTACACACTTCTAATAGGAGTGATTACCTCTAAAGGGTTGAAAAGAGGACATGTAGACTAGAGGACTTGTGAAGCTATCAAGTGTGCAGACATGCACATTTGGAGTTGGAGCTAGAAGAGAATTTGGAATGGAGGGGATGTTAAAGTCTATTGACTTACCCTAGTGTAAGTGTAGACCCTAGGAGTGTGCAAAAGTGTGTACTTCTAAAGGGTGCAAAAGTGTGCACCTCTCAAAGGTGGACAAGTGTGCCTTTAGCACTTGTAAGAAAAAAATCACCCCTTAAACTAATTTTTTTACCCTTCTAACCTATTTTTTAGTACATAATCAAAGACTAGGGATTGACCTATACCTAGGAAAGGGTCCTAAATGACTCAGGCATTAGACTAGGTGCATCATAGAGGATTTTAAAAATAGGAGGTTTCCATTTTGTGACTCACAGTGGGGCTTGTGTTGTGAGACCACAATAGTAAGATCCTCGTATGTTTCAATATTGTTTGTGTAAGGAAATAATATTTTGTAGGACATAGGAATAATATAGCTATGAGGTGTAACAAATAGAATTTTAGCACTAGTGTCATTTTGAGTGTGGGATCCATCAAAGAAATTTTTCCAACTTAGTAACATGCATGATAAAATAATCTAGAAAGTTAATTTGCATAGGATCATTATCTTGAAGTTGGAAATCAACAAGAGGGTCCTTGAAGGATAATCTTAATAGCTTTGGGAGATCGATGAAAAATATTTTTAGAAATTATATTCTTAGATTTGATGGGACCAATTATGACATTTTGAAGGAGAAGATGAAGAATCATTTTCTTTGTATGGGTCTAGGTTATTGGCTCTTGACAAAGAGTGAAAACACAAATGTCAAAGAAGGGAAACTTGAAGAATGCAATGAAGAAGAGAGAGATCTATTCATGTGCAACATGAGAGCTAGAGAAGCTTTTCTATTAGATCTTTAGGAGAATCAATATAGGTAGGTAAAGTTAATTCAAAATCTCATAAGATTTGGATAAATTTAGAATCTATTTTCAAAGTTGATACACATACTAAAAGAGTAAAATTGTAGAATTGGATATGTGCATTTCAAGATGCTAAAATGTTGGAAGATGAATCTATGAGAAGTTATATTTAAAAGATATCAAAAAAAATTGTAGGGATAAATTCATATGGTGGAACCAAGGAAGAAGATGTTTCCAGGGAGACACTACTTGGAAGATTGGAAATAGTAGAAGTAAGTTTGAGATAATCTAGAGATCTAACTAGAATTGAGATAGTCTTTAGTGACCTAAATGTCTGGCCAAGCCTTTCTAGAAGTACAAGTACACATGGAGATTTTTCTAGTAGTAGAAAAACCATATCTGATGAAGAAAAGAATATTGAAGAAGGTATATCACTTCTTATGAGAAGATAAAAAGATGGTAAGAATATCTTTAAATGTTGGAAATATAATGAGTTTGGTCATTATGCATCTAAATGTCCTAAAATAGAGAAAAGGTATAAAGGAATGTTCAATTCTAGGAGACCTAGGAATTGCTTGTATGCTAATGAAGAAGAAGAATTTAATGAAAAAGTTCAAAATTAAAGTGATGATGAGCTAGGGTTTGTAGCAATTAAGGAAGATGATATTTATAGAAAAATTAGAGAAGAATAGACTCTAGTTTCCCAAGTTGAAAAGAAATATGATTGGATAATAGATAGTGGTGATGTTTATCTTGTTGATAGATTAAAGCATAACATTTTGAGTGTTGGACAACTGGTGGACATTGGGTATAAATTATAATTCACAAAAAAAAATTGCACTATCAAGCATAAATATGGTAAGTTGATTAGAATTGGAACTAGGTCCCAAGGAAATGTAAGTTGAATCCCACTAAAATGACATGTTTGGTTACTAAAGTGGATAACAATTGGTTATGGCATAGGAGATTCTATCATTTAAACTTTGATAAAATTGTAAAAGTTAGTAGCATGTTTGCAGTTAGAGATTTTCCTAGGATAATAAAGGCTACTAATTTTATTTGCAAAGAATGTATTTTGGCTAAGCAAAAGAAGATATCATTTCCTAGTAAGAAGTTCAAAACCACAGAGAAACTATAAATTTTTCACATAGATCTAAGTGGCCCCTCTAGAACAAGAGGATTCTATGGTGAAAGGTATTTCATGACTTTTTTATGATTTCACTAGAATGATGTGGGTAGCATTTCTTAAAGAGAAGTCTAAAGCTTTTGAGAAGATTTAGGTATTTAAGAATAGAGTTGAGAATGAATCTAGTGTTAAGATTAAATGTTTGAGATCTCATAGAGGAGGAGAGTTCCCCTCTAGAGAGTTTAATATATTTTTTGAAAAGAATGGAATCAAGAGACAACTATCTTCACCTATGACACCTAGACAAATTGGGGTTGCAAAAAGAAGAAATAGATCAATAGAAAAGGTAGCAAGAGTGATGGTATTTCAAAATGATATATTCAATACATTTTGTAGAAAATTATTGAATACAATAGTGTACACTATGAACAAAGTACATATAAAAAAAGGTATGAGCAAGACCCCTCATGGATTATAGTTTGGTCACTCACCATCAGTTAAGTATTTCAAAATATATGGAAGTAAGTTTTATATTAAGAGAGATGGTGATATTGTTAAGTTTGATCTAGGAAGTGATGAAGGTATGTTTCTTGGCTATACATTGAAAAGTAAGGCATATAGATTTTTTAATCATAGAACCAAGACAATGGTTGAGTGCACAAATGTAAAGATTGATGAAAAGTTTGGAAATGAGGAGAATATGTTAGTTTACAATTCAAATGAAGATGAAGATAATTCAAGACTTATTAGATAGAATGTATAAGTTTTCTTTGAGACTAACAATGATCTTAATAATGATGCACAAACTATAGAGAAAAGAGGAGAAAAAAGTTCTGAACTTAGAGATGAGATAAGTGTTGAAATGTCAACTCCTACCTCTAACAATAACATGACAAAGAATCACCCTCTAGAGAAAATAATTGGAAGTAAAGACAAATGTGTGATGATAAGAAATAAAGTTAATGAGGAATTATGTCTGATTTCTGAAGTTGAACCTAAAAGTGTAGATGAAACCTATAAAGATAGTCATTGAATTCAAGCAATGAAAGAAGAACTAGATTAGATTGTGAATAATTAAAAATTGGAGATAGTTCCTATAACTAAAGATGAAAATGTGATGGGAACCAAATAGGTATTCAAAACTAAGATGAATGAACAAGGTGAAGTTGTGAGAAACAAGGCCAAACTTGTATGCAAAGGTTACTTGTAGCAACAAGGAATAGATTGTGAGGAGACATATACCCCTATATCCATAATGGAAATAGTACGAATGTTCTTATATTATGCAGTGAATAAGAAGTTCAAAGTATATTAGACGGATATTAAAATAGCTTTCTAGAATTGAGAACTTGAAAAAGAGGTTTACATTGAGCAACCTAAAGGTTTTCATTTGATAGAAGACAAATATATGGTATGCAGACTTAAGAAATCTATATATGGAATAAAGAAAGTACCTAGAACCTAATATGAAATGTTGGACAATTATTTGACAAAACTTGGATTTGATAAAGGTATGGTAGATAGTAAATTGTATTTGAAAGAAATTGAGAATGGTTTGTTGATAATAGTTATATCTATTGATGATATCATATTTGGAGGCAATGAAAAAGAAAGTGATAAGTTTGTTGAAGAGATGAAGAATGAGTTTATAATGAGTATGATAGGAGAACTAATTTTTTTCCTAATATTGTAGATTTTGTAGAATAATGATGGTATTTTCATTTCACAAGCTAAGTACTTAAAATAGTTGTTGAAGATATTTGGATTGGAAAGTCATAAGTCTATTGGTAAATCATTACACCTATGATAATTGGTCACAGGATATCTAGAAAAGGTGAGACACCTACAATTGAGTAGAAGAAGTACAGATCCATGATTGGAAGTTTACAACATCTAACTCACACTACACCAAATTTAGAAAATATAGTTGGGATTGTAGCTAGATTTCAAGCTGATCCTAAAGAGTATCATTATGTAGTAGTAAAGAGGATATTCAAATATTTGAAAGGAACATTTAACTATGGAATTTGATATGATAGATCAAGTTATTTCACTCTATGTACATATATTGATGCAGATTGGGCTGGCAGTGTAAATGATAGAAAGAACATGACTGATGGAGCATTTTTTCTTGGAAGTTAATTGGTTTCTTAGCTAAGAAAGAAACAAGATTGTATCTCACAAAGTATAACAAAAGCATATTATGTAGCAGTAAAAAAATAATTGTAGTCAAGTTATGTAGATGAAACAAATGTTGAAGGATATCAGGATTGAGTTTACAGAACCTATTATCATATACTATAATAACACAGGTATAGTAAGCATTTCTAAGAATCATGTATTTCATTCTAAGACTAAGCATATATCTATTAGGTATCATGTCTCGAGAGGGAAGGAAGAAAAAAAAGAGATTAAACTAGAATATGTGAGTACTAAAGATCAAATTATAGGTGTCTTTAGTAAGCCTTTACTTAAAGATACATTTGAGTACCTAAGAGGTATGCTTGGGGTTATGCTCCTACGTACTTAAGAGTAAATGATGTTGAGATTGCATTAGTCTAGTGGTACTAAGAACTATTGTTAGACTAGACTAAATGTTAATGCTTCCTCTATGGGGAAGTTTTTGTGATGAGTTGAGTCATTGAGGACTCTTGGTATTTGGTATTGAACAATGTCATTGGACACTTGAGTTGGTTGAAGACTTGGAGTAGTAAATTGACATAATAATGCATTTGTCATTGATGTTAATGGGGGAAAATATGCATGAAAAGCATCTCCTAATTATGTATGGGGAGAAGAGTGCATGAAAATATCTACTTTATTAGGGATATTTAGAAAGATTCATGTAAGAAAGAAGGAAGAATATCTCTATGGGGGAGATATAAAACATGAGGAATTATGATGTATGGTGAGTTGTTACTATGAACAACTATTGCCAATCCTAAGAAGATTTTGAGTAGAGTAGTGCTCCAGAGGTTTTTAGATTTGATTAATGAAGAAGATTTGAAGAAATGAGAATAGAAACAACAAAAATAATAGAGTACTATTTGGTATTCTTGGAACCTAGATGTTTTTCATCTATGTTGCCATCAATTCCAAAAGTGAAGATTGTTAGCATGAATTATGATGATATTCCTTTGGAGGGAGTATCCTAAGCATTGGATTAGTATTGACATGTTACATTCATGACTATTTTTTTCATTGATGTCAATATTGTAGTAAGTTTGTGAAGACTGGTAGAGTAGTAGATAAAGATCTTAGTTGTGTGAACAATGTTTTGATTTTCTAGTGATGTGTGTTCATGTACATGTTTGGTACAATGTCCTAATGTGAAGGATCAATGCACAATATGTAAGTCAAAGAAGTATATAAGTTGTACCTAATTTAATGAGAGAAATACTAAGATAGAGTACTTGAGAAATGGTTTATGATGTTTGCATTATATCCTTGGTAGTTGTTGGTGTTTTTCTACTATTAAGTAACAAAATTCTCAATACCAAGATAACAAGAGCACAAATAATCTAAGGGTCAGCTACATCCTATAAACAATTGAATGTGTTTCTTATCTGGACCCAACTACAACAAAATCAAAATAGATTTCCTACTCTTTAAGCTCTATAGAACCAAGGTGGGTATACCTGAGGGATGGAAGCTATTTTGTATACAACATCGTAGAAATAGTTTTCTCATTCCATTACACTTTAAGATAATACATATCCCTTATAAGAAGATTTGGTCACAATTCTTCTTAGATTTACAAGTATTTCTAGCAATAGTAGATAACTAAGGCTTAGAGATAAAATACAAACAAGTATTGACCAACATTAATATCTTTCAAACAATAAACTAAAAATTAATTTTGAATTTGAACTTGATGCTTGCCTATGATTTCTTCATATACAAACTAAATTTGATAGATCAATGCCTCGTCCATTGGAATTTAGAGTTCACTCAATTCCTAGATCTGATTAATTGCTTTGTAATCAATAATATCAACAGTTATTACTAAAAATCATACTTACATACATCCTTCCTATTATCATGGAGATCATATCAATATCACTAAATCATTTATTTAATTCATTGAATTGATCATAATAGTGAATTAACATACAATTTGATTTAGTTGCATTCGATTGGAAAAGCTTTACTTGTACAACTTCACAATAACCAGGTAATAGAATAAAGACAAAATTCAACAAAAACATTAATGGAGATAGTCCAGTTTATATTAATATCTTTTTAAAACTAGGTACAATTAGTGTGAAACTCAAGATGAATTAAGATGAAACCACAATATCTTGCAATATGGAATGTATTCTCAAACAACTATAGAGGAATACATCGTAGTGTTCACATCAAGGTATTGGACCAAATAGACTTAAAGACAAACTTACATAAAAACTAAAAGTGATACAACTATCCAAACCCTTTCTCTAGCCCTAGAATCTCACTTATAAAGGGTGAGATGCAACACGCTTTAGGCTTAGAGAAAATGATACCTATCATTTACAACAATAGATATTCACATTTTGTTGTCACAAAAAAAAAAATTTGTAATAGAAAACTTGTTTATCAAAGTAATTTTTTGGTGGGCCCCTCTTCTATTACATCTCCAAATGCTACGGATTCCATGATTGACTCTTGTGCCATTCTGATTCCTTGGAATATGCAACCATCAAACTTGCCAATGTTGTGTTCTGTTCTGATATTTACAAGTTAATCTCAACTCGGGGATCTCTGCTAGCTTCATCATGAACTAATAACACCATATTTATTCTTTTTTCTTCTTCTACCATGTCATCATTCTAGGCTTTAGAACCTACAATTGCAATTGGTTTCTTGTCTTTGTCCTCCTCTTTCCTCTAATCTCTTATAGGTGTATCAATGATCTATATTTCATCTTGATCCATCTCATCATTATCACTTTCAACTTCCTATCACTACTCATAAAAAGTAATATCTACCATCCACTTGTCAAAAAGTGTGTCATCTAGCTAGTTAAACTGCAGAATATCATTTTGCTTCTTGATCACATACTTTGCCTCTTTATCAATTCTAACAAAATCTTGTTTTAAAGAATCAAAGAATAATTGGACCTTCAAAATTTCCTCGATTGTGGTTGTTGAACATGCATGTCCTTTTTCATTAATGACTCTATTATTCTCAAAAATAACAAGTCATCTAATTCTTTGTCCCATTCATCCTTACTTTTCAATCTATTCTTCTTATCCAAAGCATATGGAAATAAATAAAAAATTTCACTTCTATACTTATCCAAGTAAGTAACAATTCTTCTCTATAAGCTAGCTCTTCTATCATTAGATTTGGAAGATCATTAGTAACATCATAAGTTTTTTCTATGTGGTCATGCAAAAATTTTATAATAGAATAACATAAAAAGGTGACCTCTTTTCTCCTTTTACTCCATGTATTGACAATGGGTTTCAAAGTCTCATCACTTGCTTTTATTTCCTCCCATATGTTTATTACCTTTTCTAACTAATCATAAAACAATGGTCATTCAATTTTATTAACCAAATACATGAGAGCCTTTCTCAGTTTATCCTCATACTGCACATTTAGCTCTACATGTAAGACCCACAATTTTCTCTTCTCTTCTTCAAAATCTCTAGTTGTATAATACTATGGCCTCTATGGTGTATTACGAATCTAACTAAGGGGAGTAGATTTAAAAGGTTCCACTGGTGGGCAAGGGTATGTGATCCTTGGCCTAGAAGACTATCCCCTCATTTTATTTTCAATTTCAATTCTTTTTGGAAATTCTTTATTATAGGCCCCTAAAGATTTTTCATACTTATCCTGCAATGCTAACCTTTCTTGCTCACCTCTCTCTACAATGGCCAAAGCTAGGTTAGATGTACCAACATTCAAATGTGCAGCCTCCACATTGGTTATATCTTCTACCCTCTTCACAATTATAGTTCCCCTTAATCCAGTATCATCTAACTATGAGGAAAAAGTCTTGGATCCTTTTCTTATTAACCAAATGACTAAGGTAGCATGGTCTATAGTGAATGTGGCACCTTTTATTTCTTTCTTATTCTGATCCTATATGTTTAGTTTATTAGAAATAGAATTAAAAACTAGAGCATCTGCTATAGTTCCCCTTAATCCAGTATCATCTAACTATGAGGAAATAGTCTTGGATCCTTTTCTTATTAACCAAATTACTAAGGTAGCATGGTCTATAGTGAATGTGGCACCTTTTATTTCTTTCTTATTCTGATCCTATATGTTTAGTTTATTAGAAATAGAATTAAAAACTAGAGCATCTGCTATATCCTAATTAGATAGCAACAAAACATCAGATGCTCTTACCATTTGTCTCCTTTCCTCAAGGGTCAAGTTCCTAAATTCTTGTCTCATCTCCTTCTTATTTAGTTTTTTGCATCTACTTCCTTCATCTCTAAATGTTTTGTGCTCAATTTATTGTACCTTTCTTCAAAAACCCCTATATTTGTTCTCCAAACAAACTAGTAGAAGGCTCTTGGCTTAACAAAATCATTATCTTTTACTAATATGTTTCTAGATTTGATTGTGTTAATATTTTTACCATCAACATTTTGAATCACACTACATGATCCATCATCAGGATGAAGAGCAAGAGATGCAAAAAAAAGTAGGTTGCAAATAATGGCTGACCCAAAAGATAAAGGGACCAAGGCATGAAAGATAGCACACACCTTGAGGTTGAAGAATGAAAATAAAATAAAAATAAGAGACAATAATAGAGTAGATAGAAGGACAAGGGGCCAAAAGGAACACATTCCAAGGATAAACTAGAAAAGAAATAGAAACTAAAAAGGAAGTAATTGAATAAAGTGTTGAATTAACAAGTGAAGATATCAAAATTATAAAAGAACATGTAAAATGACATAAAATTGAGAGTGTGCCTTAAATTATAGTTTGATGATGAAAGATAATAGGAATGCAATAGAATATATCATATATACATACATAAAAGATGTGAAAAGGACAAGGATGATAAATACATGTTTGTGTGTGTGTGTGGGCACACGTCGCGTGCATGCATGCATGTGCAAACAAATGAGAAATGTGTGAGTAATATGTGTGAAACAAATAAAATATGTGTATGTGTATTTAATGCTATGTGTGAGTGTGCATATTTATATTGTGTATGAGCTATGTATATATAATCTAAACATATAAAAAATGTGTGTGTAATATGACTGTGTTTATTTATAAAGTGTATGAGTGCATGCGAATACATATATGTAAAATTATATATGTAAGCCTATAAATAAATGCATGAGCGTGTATAAAATTATGTGTATATGTGAATTAATATACTTATATTAATTCACATATACACATAATGTTATACATGCACATGCATATATTTATATATAAGTGCACACGCACACACATATATGGATAAGTATATATGTATATATATACTTATATATATTATATATATACATATATACTTATGCATATATATATTATATATAATATATATAAATATATACATATTCATATATGTATTTATACATACACTTAGCATATATATATATATATATATATATATATATATATATATATATATATATATATATATATATATATATATATATATATATAGCTCATACACAATATAAATACACACACTCACACATATTATTACATACACACACACATACATATTACACACATTTTTTATTTTCTTATATATATATAGACACACACACACAAGCATGTATTTATCATCCTTGTCCTTTTCACGTCTTTTACCTATGTATATATGATATATTCTATTGCATTCCTATTATCTTTCATCGTTAATCTATAATTTAAGGCACACTCTTAGTTTTATCTCATTTTACATGTTCTTTTATAATTTTGATATCTTCACTTGTTAATTCAACACTTTATTCAATTAGTTCTTTTTAAGTTTCTATTTCTTTTCTGGTTTGTGCTTGGAATGTGTTCCTTTTGGCCCCTTGTCCTTCTGTCTACTCTATTATTGTCTCTTATTATTTTATTTTATTTTATTCTTCAACCTCAAGGTGTGTACTATCTTTCATGCCTTGGTCCCTCTATCTTTTGGGTTAGCCATTATCTACAACCTACTTTGGTTTGCATATCTTGCTCTTCATCTTGATGATGGATCACATAGTGTGATTCAAAACATTGATGGTAAAAATCTTAACACAATTGAATCCATAAATGTATCAATACAATACAATGGATTGTGAAACTTTGATCTCTTTAAAATAATTATCTGACAAAAATTTGTGGCTAGCCTATTCTAATACAGGGTCCAATTCCCTTCCTTTGTAACTTGCCACTATCAAATCAAGGCTTGGCATTGGAGGTTCTTGAGGATTTCCCTCTTCTAACTCTACTTGGGTAATAAATACCCCCCATTGGGACCCTAGCTATTCTACTTTCTCTTCAATGACCTACTCCTCTCCAATTTGCAAAGGGGATTAGGTAGGTGAATATTCCTCAATGTGGGGACCTTGTTCTTTTTTTATTTTTTCCCTCTTGGGTAATGGCTCATCAGGTCTTTCTTCCAAAACAACACTAGTTGATCCTATTATTTGCTTGCCTTTATCTACAGTGGCCTTCTTATTTTGGATCACATTGTAGCTTGGTCTTTTTTGGACAACTAACTACCCTGTTTCAATATTAGGAGTGAATGCCAATCTCCTCATGACCTCGTTGGCTTTATTTGGATAGGCATTAATGAAGAATTGTTTCATCTCATTCATTGTTTCCATTATCTAAGGAAAGTTAAGCATGAGCTTATTTATTTTATCTACCTCTATTTTTGCATTATCAAGAGGCTCATAATCTTTGTCAAAACAATGAATAAATTCCAAAATTCTTGAAAAAACCTTCCACTTCTCCTTTTTGGTCTCTTGCTCCTGCAAAGAGAACTCATTCCTTATTATATCCTCAAGGTAATAAGGCTGATGTTTTATGACCAAATCATAAAATCCCTCAGTATCACAAAAATAGGGATGAGACATAGCCATCTTATACTAGTCTAGAAACTTGTGTAAAAACAACCAGCCACCTTTTGTAATTACAAAATGGTGGGCTACAATACACATTGGAAAAAATGAGCCTCTTTGTCTTCTTACCAAATAGGTTTCCTCCAATCCTCCCAACTGCCATAATATCTCAACTATTCCTATTTTTAGAGGCACCTGGTAGGGTAATATATGAAGGGTCCCTTCAAAACCATAAATTCTAAAAATAATTGAAACAGAGTATGGTATAATATCTCCCCAATTGCATGATACTTTCAACTAGAGGGTTTATCCATGGGCTTGATGAAATTTATTAATGCCCTAGGGATTCTAGGATTGTCCCTTAATAAGAGGCACCTTAGCCTTGAGGCAAAGTACCTATCAAACTTGATGAAACTAGCCTTTTATGCATCCCAAGACATATCTGCACTCCACAAATGAACTGGCAGAGCTTCTCCCTCCTATTATCTATTCAAACCATTTCTTTCCCAAAATATGTTATACCTTTAAACAAGAACATATGCGTCAACAATGAGTAATGACCAAAAAAAAATTCTATCTTGCCCTTGGTAATTCCAACCAAGCCTGTATGCACTTCTTCTGCTAAATAGGATGCGAAATAAAAAATAATATCAATGTGGAAAGAAGAAATTTGAACCATCATATACAAAAAATTTATAAGCATGACATTTTACTCATCCTCACCAAAAACCCTACACAGAGTCATATATATCTCCATAGGTTGAGAATTGAAATATTCCTTTTTAAAAGGTTCCCTAGTAGATGTTGGGATTACTAGCAAGTTCCTAATTGTGCCTATGTGTGCCCTTAGTGCACCTTGCCTAATCATATCCTTCTTAAATAAATATTCCTTCTCTAGATCTTGTAGGTTAATAGGTATATGATAATCTAATAGTGGCTTTAGACCAAAAAATTCTCAAATTTCCTTAGGGCTTACTATGATGAGTTGCTAGATCATAACTTTTAGCAATAGCCATTAATAGGTCAAAATCCATGACAACACTAGGGACTACTAGTTTTCCCAAGTCAAAGTTCTAGATGTTCCCATGAGGGGTAAAATAATTTCCTTTCTGAGAACCATTTTTTGAAAAGGTAGAGCCCTATTCTAGTAGTAGCATCTTTAACCCAATTTCCCTTATCATACAATCCATTGGAAATTTTGAGTCTAGGGTTTAGAGAAGTTAGTTTTTTTACTTGTGCAGACTCATTTGTGGACTCAAGCAATAATTCAAGAAGGTCATCATGAATATTTCTAGATAAATAGTCTTCATGACTCAAGAAAACTTTCTTTGGAGGCATGGTGAATGAAAATCATAGAAAACTAGAATACTTTGATATATATGGTGAATTCAAGAACTTACTTGACTCTTTGCTACCTTTCCTCTACAATTTTGCAATACACTAGGGACAAATGGAAATTATTTTGCATTCTAATCACACCAAGCATGATTTCTTAATTGCTCTGGACTCTTTGAAAACCTAAAAACTTGTTTGTGTATGAAGGAAATAGCAAGATTTCTACAATATACTCTATTCCTGGTTCACATGAGAAGCTTTCAATCTTTATAAATGAACTGTAAGGAGAATAGAGTGGCACCGCCTTCTATTTTTGAAAATATGTAGCTGATCCCAAAAAATTTGATGATCTAGGAATAGAATAAAAGATGACCCATTTTCTACTTGCCAAGCTAGAATTCAACCTAACCTTTCTTTTACTACTGACAAATTGGTCTAGACCCATTGGCACTTGCAGATACGTATCATCTTCTTGCTATGTTGCCATGCATAAATAGTGAGAAACTTCCTTATGTGACATAATAGCCATCATTGATTCATTATAATTTGATGATGTGTATTTGATTGGTGCTTATGTGTGACTATGGTGGATCCCTCCATTTCTCCCTTGGGTTGCCATGTCACTAGTATTACAAGGCAAGCAATTTCTCATAATGACTTAGCACCTACCATTGAGGCAAATTAGATCATATGGTGAGGATTTTATAATTATCTTACTTTAATTATGGTGGGCCCATGTGCTTTTTACTTTGGTTTTCATGTCACATGGGATAAACATCGAGCAACTCTTCATGGCAACTTGGTGACAGTCATTGATACAAATTAGATTTGATGGTCCGAACTCTTCATCTACCTTTTTCCTAAGTGAGTTTCCATGTCATATGTGACTTGACAACACTTTGAAATGCTAGAAAATTATGTATAATATTTTAATCCTTTTTACAACACAATAAAATCAAGCCCCATCATGTCTTGTCTTTTTTGGTAAGGCGCTATGTCACTACAGGCATAAAACATGGGTTTTTTTTATCATGATATAATGATCACCACATTCTTTTAAAAAGTTTGACACATAAAACACACATGTTCTAAATTTTTACCAACATGTCACAATGATTATGTAGATTATTGCTAACTAGGGAACTTTTGGGACCTACCTTTGAATATAAACTATTGTTGCATTCCACTTTTCCTAGCAAGGTGCTATGTCATTAACAGTAGGATTACTCCATTTCCTAGTCATGACATATTGACCTCCTTAAGGCTTTAAGATATTCTAGTGGAAAGAAATCCACATGTTTCTACCATTGTCAATGTATTCAATGCTTTTGACAATGCATCATAATCACACAACCACATTAAAAACAAAAAAAAACTTTATGGCACCATATGGTTTATTAA
This sequence comes from Cupressus sempervirens, assembly GCA_028749045.1. Lineage (NCBI taxonomy): Eukaryota > Viridiplantae > Streptophyta > Pinopsida > Cupressales > Cupressaceae > Cupressus > Cupressus sempervirens. Next base: position 227,532,412 of record CM053788.1, read on the forward strand.
TCTCACCATTTTCATTTTCATGGCAAGGCACTATGTCATTACTAGCAGGATTCTTATATTTTCTAGTCATGACATAGCGACCTCCTGGATATTACCAAAACTAGTGACAAAAAATGTAACATATTCCAACTAGTCCCCTTTTCCAGTATTGACATTTTTGACATTAGTCACACTGCTAAGAATTTTAAAATAATGAAATACAAGTGCCCACCTTTCTATCTCACATCATCGTCTTTCTGTTTCATGATGGTTGCCATGTTGCACATAATAAAATCCTTGTAATTTGTGATAACAACATGATGACCACCATAGATCTGAAGGAGATCTAATGGTAGGAAATTTTTTTGGAAAAAGAAACTAAAAAGAAGAATTTAAATGGCTCCCAAAAGAATATTCCACTTTCAAAATTGAACTGCCCACAAAATTTTTTTTAAAGGAAGCACATGACCTGACAAGTCTACTTGGGGCATAAAGTATTTTAATAGGGTTTCACCTAGTATTTTTAAAATGAAACTTTGCATAAACCAAACCCTAACCTACAAGATACAAACTTATCTAATTTTTTACTTGTGAAAAAATAGACCACCAATAGTGATATAATCTATTAATGCACAATCAACTAGTGACTTATGATATCCTACTGATGATGTTAGTGAATACATAAGCCCTAATGTCACATGTGTGAGAAGTTTCATAAACTGTCAGAAGAAAGTGCTATTGTAATTATGAATTAATTAATTATCTTATTATAATTAATTCGGAAAGCCTCAAGGCCGATATACAGAATTATTTTGAAAATATAGTATCAAGGAAAGAGGTTTCCCTTGTTTGTAATGTAGCTGTGATTATAATATTGAGTGGAGAGTGGGAAAAGGAGAAATTTTTTTACCAAATGCAAGTAAGTGATCCAACAGATTATTGTATTTGAGATTTATGATCTATTTACAAGATTAGAAGAAGCAAAAGTCTAGTTGACAGGATAGAGAAATAGGGAGTAGTACTATTCATTTCTATTATTCTCAAAGGACTAATATAGAGATCATTTGGATAGTGGGTGCATTAGTCTTACCCTTGAAGCTATTTGGGAAGTGGGTCCAACTATCTTCAACAACTCCTAATAGGATTGGCATAACTCCTACTAGGGTTGGAATCTCCTAACAGGGACTGAGGTGTACTAAATGTTGGTATAGACTCCTAATAGGGTCCATCCTCTAACAAGGAATATTTATATTAGTACACCATCTTGTGGGTACCATCCCCATCAAGGTTTTCCCTCTAAGCAAGGGTTTCTCTAGTCAACATATATGACATTATTATGAATGAGTATCTTGTTGTGGTTTTTGATTGTATTGCTCATATGGTTAAATAATGTTCATAATTGTGATATTAGTTGGATAACTAATTCACCCCCTCCTTCTTAGTTATATTGGTGGACCATATATTCTAATAGACCCCTTATGTAAGTTTTTGTTGAAAAGTTTTGATCTATTAGCTAGTTGACAAATAAACCTCCTTATATATTGAAGGCATCCTTGGAGACTCCTTAATAGACTAATATTGTTGGGATATGGCATTTCCATATATTCCTAGGTACCTTTTTAGGATCAACCTCAAACCCTCTAGGAGATATGATGTATACTAGTAGTTTATCAGAAGTGACACCAAAGAAACATATCTTGGGATTTGACCTAACCTAAAATTGTTCCATCAAGTCCAAAATCATGTTCAAGTCATCTAAGTGAGTGTTACTCTTCCTAGATTCCACCAAATTGTCATCTACATAGTCTTCCATGTTCTTACATATCATGTCATATAAAATAGTTGTCATATTCCTCTAATAGGTAGAACCATCGTTATTTAGTCCAAATGGAATGACACTCCAGCAGAAAGTAGTCTTCTCTTGATCTTTGGGAAATATCTTGATTTGGTTATAACCCAAGAAACTATCCATTATGGAGTACATCTTGTAACCCATAGTCATGTTCACTATCCCATCAATGTTTGGGAGTGGAAAATCTTCCTTAGGGAAATATTTGTTAGGTTTTTGAAATTTTGTGCATACTTGACTAGATTTTTCATATTTGGAGATAGGTAGAATATTGGATATCCATTATGCATAGTCTATAGATCTTATAAATTCAGCATTGAGGTGATTCTCTATTTTAGCTTTCACCAAAAGGGCAACATGAGGATGAATCCTTATTAGTTTATGTTTGACAAGATTGACACTAGAAGCTATAGAGAGATGATGCATAATGAGTTCTATGTCAAGATCAAGTATATCTACATAAGTCTAAGAAAAATTAATCTTCTCCTAGAAGAATTGAGTAAACCATTCCTTCTCTTCTACTGACAAGGATTGAGATAGGTGTATGGTTTTGGCCACCTTGTCTAGGTAAAATTTAATATGTTAGGTAGGCTTAGTTAGAAGTAATGATATATCTTGAAATTGGGTAGACTACCAAGTACCTCTTCCTTGGGCACCTCAAAGAGGTTTTCACCCTTGGATATGTCTTTATTTAAATACTATTTTTAGGCTCTAACACTACCATAGAGTGGTTATCACCATCAAAACACTTCTTTTTCATTTTTCATTTTATTTTATGACTAAGGTACTTGATATCTATTTTTTTCATATTGATAGTTATATCAGTGGTGGAAGAGATTATAGGCTCAATGAAATTAAAGTAACAAGTGATCTTTTAGTCATTTTAAAAGAAATATAGCTTAGGTTTCTAATATTGAAAAGACTAATTAATGAGACTAGGGTACATGAGTGGTAATGAGGTAGAGGATTCTAAGTTGTTCACATGGAGGGACTAATATCCAGTGACAAGAGAGTCAAAATCTAAATCCTCAAATATACTCAAATTAGGTTGATCTACAGTGAGGTCATTGTGATCCACTAAGGTAGGTTGTGAGCTTGACTCATCAAACCATGTGGGTGACTCATTAACTACATCAGTTTGGTTAGCATAGGCATGTATAACATCAACCACTAACTCAAAAAATACAACTGAGAGAGGATTCCATTCATACTCATTTGAATCACTATTGTGATTGTGTTATATTAGATGAGCAATATTTCTTCTAATTGTGTCTTGATTAAGATCTTATATACCTGGTTCATCAAATCAAAATATTTATAAGTAGAAGCCTTGGTACTATGATCATGGTAGAATATATAGTCCACCAATATAACAAAGAAGGGGGTGAATAAGTTATCTAGCTAATACCACAATTATTAAAACCTTATTAAACTTTAACCGTATGAGCAATATAATTAGAAACCACAACAAGATACCCATACATAATAAAACTACATATGTTAACTAGGGAAACCCTTGATCAGAGGGAAAACCTTAGTGGGGATGGTACCCACAAGATGATGTACTAATATAAATATTCCTTATTAGAGGATGGACCCCATTAATAGTCTATGAATACATTTAGTACATATGAGCCCCTATTAGGAGATTCTAATCCTATTAGGAGTTGTGGAAGATAGGTAGACCCATTGCCCAAATAGCTTAAAGGATAAGACCAATGAACCCACTATTCAAATGATCTCTATATTATTCCTTGTAGAAAAATATAAATGAATTGTACTTCCTTCCTCTATCTCTATCCTATCAACTAGACCTCTACTCCTTTTGATCTTGTAACCAAATCAGAAAACTCACATCCAATAATCCCTTGGATCACTTACGCACATTCACCAAACACTATGCTCCTTTTTGCATGTTGTACTTCATACAAAAATCACCACACTAATACTTTATTTTCACAAACAAGGAAAAAATCTTACCTTTATATTGTATCTTCAAAATAATTCCCTAAGTCAAACTTGAGGCTTTACCAATTAATTATACTAAGATAATTAATTAATTATAATTACAATAGCATTGTTGGCTCATAGTCTATACAAAAATTCCCATGTATGATAGTAGGGCTTTTGCACTTATTGATGTCACCAATAGACTATCTTGTACCACTACTTGATTGTGCCTCTTCTCATTACATCTCAAATGAAAGATACTAAAACAATATCAGAAAATAATTTCTAGGTACTTTGTCTCTATACTTCTCTCAATAAATTAGTTACAACTTTCACACATCTTTAACTTAGACTTTGTGCACTAAACCACATCATCATGACATATTATAGAACACCTCTATGGATGTGCATCACTAGAAAATCAAACCATTTTCCATATGACTAAGATCTATGTTTTCTACTCATCTAGTCTTTATAAAAACCATACCATGTTGACATCAATGACAAAAATAGTCATGAATGCAACATGTCAATACTTTCCAATGCTTAGGATACTCCCCCAAAGTACTATCATCAGCATTCATGCTAACAATCTCCTCCTTTAGCATTAATGGCTACAAAGATGAAAATTATCTAAATTCCAAGAATACAAAATAGTACTCTACTACTACTACTCTCATCTTCACAAACCCTCTTTATTATCCAAGTCTAAAATCCTCTAGATTCTAGGATTAGCATTAGTTGTTGACATGCTAAATAATTCTCAACACATCAAGCACATATTTCCTACTTCCTTACATGAACCTTTCTAAATCACCCTAAAGAGATATCTCTCCCCCATTCATACTTAGGATTTCTTATCCCCCATTACTTAGGAGATGTTTTTCATGTATATTCTTCAACATTGACATCAATATCAAAGGCCTCAATATGATAATATACCAATTGTCAAATACCAATTATTATTAAATTCCTCCAAGTCTTCAACTAGCTTGAGTGTCCAAAGTACTATTCAAGACCAATTACCAAGAGTCCTTAATGACTCAAATGATCATAGATACTCCCCCATATAGAAAGCATCAACATTCAATCCTGTCTAAGAATAGTACTTTGTACCACTAGACTGATGCACTTACTACATCATCTACTCAAAATTAGGTAGGGGCATAACCCCAAGCATACCTCTCAATTAATCAAATGTATCTTTAGGAAAAGGCTTCATAAAGATATTTGAAATCTAATCCTTAGTACTCATATACTCTAATCTGATCTATTTTTCTACTTATTTCTCTCTCAGCACATGATACTTAATAGATATATGCTTAGTCTTAGAATGTAATAAAAGATTCTTATACATACTCATTATACTTGTGCTATCATAGTAAATAATAATAGGTTCTTCAAAATTAGTCCTAATATCTTTCAACATTTGCTTCATCCACATAACTTGACTATAGTTAGTTGTTGTTGTAGCATACTCCACCTTAGTTGAACTTTGTGAAATACAATCTTGCTTCTTTCTTAGCCAAGAAACCAATCTTCCTCAAAGAAAAAATTCTAGACCACTAGTGTTCTTTTTGTCATGCATACTACCTACCCAATCCACATTATTATATGTACATAGAGTAAAATCTCTTGATCTATCATACTAGACTCCATAGCCAAATATTCCTTTCAAATATTTGAATATCCTCTTTACCACTACATAATGATACTCCTTAGGATCATCTTTAAATCTAATTACAATCTCAACTACATTTGGTATATCTGGTCTAGTGTGAGTTAGATATTACAAACCTCTAATCATGGATATATACTTCTTCCTTACTTTATGTGTCTCATCTTTGGTGGGTAACTTGTGACTAGTTATCATAGGTGTACCAATAGGTTTACAACTTTCTAATCCAAACCTTTTTAATAATTCTTTTAGATACTTAGCTAATGAAATGAAAATTCCATCATTATTCTACACAATCTGCAATCCTAGGAAAATCTTCATTTCTTCTATCATGCTCATTTCAAACTCATTCTTCATTTCTTTAGAAAACTTATCACTTGCTTCATCATTACCTCCAAATATGATATCATCAAAAAATATTACTATTACCAGAAAACCATTCTCAATTTCTTTCAAATACAAGTTGCTATATGTCATACCTTTAGCAAATCCAAGTTTTTCCAAATATTTGTCCAATCTTGCATAGCAGGTTCTAGGTGCTTGCTTTTGACCATATAGATCTTTCTTTAGTCTTCATACCATGTCTTTGTCTTTTCTCAAAGGAAAACTTTAGGCTGCTTAGTATATACTTCTTCTTTAAGTTCTCCATTTGGGAAGGCTAATTTATCATCCATATGATATACCTTGAGCTTCTTATTTACTGCATAAGCCAAGAACATTCTCACTACTTCCATTTTGGCTATAGATGCATATGTCACCCCATAATCAATTCCTTCTTGTTGTGAATATCCATTGCATACATGTCTAGCATTGTTCCTGACAAGTTTTTGTTTATTCATCTTGTTTTTGAATACCCATTTGGTTCCTATCACATTCTTATCTTTAGGTGTAAGAACTAACTCCCATGTTTCATTGTTCACAATACGATCTAATTCTTCCTTCATTTCTTGAATCCAATGATCATCTTTACATGCCTCATGTGTACTCTTAGGTTCATTAACTTTGTTTATTGTCATCAAACCTTTGGCTTTGCTTCCAACTATCCACTCTAGAGGGTGGTTCTTTGTCAGATTCCTATTAGGGATTAGAGTTGACATCTCAAATCTTATCTCATTTCTATGTTTAGATCTCTTCTCTCCTCTTTTCTCAATAGTTAACACATCATTTTGTAGATCATTGTTAGTCTCAAACAAAACTTCAACATTTTGTCTAATAGTTCCAAAATTATCTCCTTCTTCATCAAAGTTATAATCTACTATCTTTTCCTTAGTTCCAAATTTTTCATCAATCCTTACATTTGTGTATTTAACTATTATATTATCTCTATAGTTAAAACATATGTATTCATTTCTTTTCAATGAATAACCAAAAAACATAAATTCATCACTTCTTGGATCAAAATTACCAATGTCATCATCTCTCTTAATGTAACATTTTCTCTCAAATATTATGAAGTACTTAATTGATGGTGAATGACCAAATCATATTTCATAAGATTTCTTGCTGATACCTTTTCTGTTCTATACTCTATTGAAGGTGTATACTACTCTATTGACTACTTCTCTCCAAAATGTCTTAGAAACATCAATTTCAAACAATATTGATCTTGCTACCTCTGCTACTAATTTATTTCTTCTTTCCATAATCTCATTATTCTCAAGTGTTATACATGAGGATAGTTGTCTTTTGATTCTATTTTCTTCACAAAATATGTTAAACTCTCTAGAGGTGAACTCTCCTCTATTTGATCTCAAACACTTTATCTTAACACTAGATTCATTCTCAATTCTATTTGTAAATATCTTAAACTTCTCAAAGGCTTTAGATTTCTCTTCAAGAAATTCTACCCACATCATTCTAGTGAAATCATCAATGAAAATCATAAAATACCTTTCACCATAGAATCATCTTGTTCTTAAAGGACCACTTAGACATATGTGAAAGATCTCCAACTTCTCTGTCGTAGTGAACTTCTTGCTAGGAAATGATACTTTCTTCTATTTAGCCAAAATACATTATTTGCAAACAACATTAGTAGGCTTAGTTATCTCAGTCAAGTCTTTGATTGCAAATATACAACTAACTTTTAGAATATTATCAAAATTTATGTGATAGAATCTTCTATTCCTCAACCAACTATTTCCCACTTTAGCTACCAAACATGTCATGTCATTAGGATTCAACTAAAATACATTACCTCTAGATATTGTCCCTATTCCAATCAACTTACCATCTATCTTTGAAAATGTAGATCTTCTCAGTGAATTGAAATTGATAACCCTTATCCACCAACTATCCAACACTCAACAAATTATACGTCAATCCATAAAAAAAAAATCATTAGTGTTAGTTTTATCATCAAGAGTAATGGATCTAATTCTTTTTATATGACAAGCTACATTGTTACCAACTCTAACAATACCTCCATCATGATTCTTGAACTTAACAAACTTATTCATATCACTAGTCATGTGATGTGAACAACCACTATTAATTATCCAATTAGATTTCTTCTCAACTTGGGAAACTAGAGCTCTTTCTTCTCTAATTTCTCTATCAAGATTATCTTCCTTGATAGTCATAAATCCCAATTCATCATCACTTTCATTTTGACCTCTCTTATAGATTCTTCATCTATATTTGCATACAAACAATTTTTTCTCTTCTAGGCTTAAACTTTCCCTTATACTTTTTCTCTCTTTTAAGACATTTAGATTCTTAATGACCAAAATCATCACAAGTCCACCATTTAAAGATGTTCTTACCATCTTTTTATCTTCTCATTAGAAGGGCTATACCTTCTCAATTTTCTTGTCTTCATCAGATCTATTCCTACCATAAAAATCTCCACATTTTCTTGCACTCCTTGTCAGATTAGGTCAAATGTTAAGGGTGTTGAAAGCTATTTCCACTCTTACTAGATCTCTATATTTTCTTAGATTTATTTCTACAACTTCTAAACTTCCAAGAAAATTTTACTTGGTAAAAACCTTAGTGCAAGGTATCAATAGCTAAATCCTCTGAGCTACTTGCTTGAATGGTGGCATCAAACTTTTAAAAATATTCCATACTACCTTATCTTCCTCCTTGGTTCCACCATGAGATTGAATTCCTACAACAATTTTTGATATTCTACCAATATATCTTCTTATAGATTCATCTTCCATCATATTAGCATCTTGAAATGCACATATCCAATTCTGCAATCTAATTCTTGTTGCATCTGTATCACCTTCAAAAGTAGATTCAAATGCTTTCCAAATTTCATGAGATGTTTGAAGTGATTTTACTTGACAATATTCATTCTTTGGAAGAGTTAATAGTAGATCCTCTCTATTTCTCATGATACAAATGAATATATCTCTCTCTACTTCACTACATTCTACAAGCTTTCCTTCATCCACAATGGTATTCTCACTCTTTGTCAAGATCTAATAACCCAGACCCATGCACAACATTTGAGTATTCATCTTCTCCTTCCAACTATCATAGTTTGCCTCATCAAACCTAGGAATATCCTTTCTAAAAAGATTCACCATCAATCTCCCAAAGACGTTTAGCTTATCCTTTAAGGACCTGCTGCTCTGATACCAATTGTTAGAATATATAGTCCACCAATATAACTAAGGAGGGGCGGAGGTGGTGAATCAATTATCCAACTAATATCACAATTATCAACCTTATTAAAATTTAAACACATGAGAAATATAATTAGAAACCACAACAAGATACTCATACACAATAACACCAAATATGTTAACTAGGGAAACCCTTGATTAGAGGGAAAAACCTTGCAGGGATGGTACCCACAAGATGATGTACTAATGTAAATTTTCCTTATTAGAAGATGGACCTTATCAGGAGTATATGAATATATTTAGTAATTATGAGTCCATTTTAGGATACTTTGAGTCCCTATCAGGAAATTCAAACCCTATTAGGAGTTGTGCCAACCTCGTTAGGAGTTGTGCCAACCCCATTAGGAGTTGTGGAAGACAACTGGACCCACTACCCAAACAACTTCAAGGATAAGACCAATGAACCCATTGTCCAAATAACCTCTATATTATTCCTTGTAGAATAATAGAAATAAATTGTACCTCCTTCCTCTATCTCTTTCCCATCAATTGAACCTCTTCTATTTCTGATCTTGTAACCAGATAACAAAAATCACATCCAATAATGACTTAGATCCCTTAAACACATTCTCTAAACTCTAATACTTTTCACACTTTATACTTCATAAAATGATCACTGTATTCATACTTTTTTCCACAAAATAGGAAAACATCTTTTCTTTATACTGTATCTTCAAAATAATTCCTTTAGTTAGCCTTGAGGCTTTCCTAATTAATTATAATAAGATAATAACTTAATTATAATTACAATAACACTATCGGCTCACAATCTATACAAAACTTCACACATGCAATACTAGGGCTTACACACTTGCTGACATCACCAATAGATTTTCTTCTATCATTGCCTAACTGCACATCTTCTCATTACATCACAAATGAAAGATATCAAACAAAAATCATAAAATCCTTTTCATGCACTCTATATGTATACTGCTCTTAATAAATCGAGTACAACTTTTGTATATCTTTGACTTAGACTTTGTGCACTAAACCACATCATTAGGACATATTAAAGAACATTCCCATGACCATCCATCACCAAAATATAAAACCATTTTCCATACGACAAAGATCTATGTCTACTATTCATCCAGTCTTTATGGAAACCATGCTATGTTGACATCAATGAAAAAAATAGTTATGAATGCAACATGTTAATAATTTCCAATGCTTAGATTACTCACCCAAAGTAGTATCATCAACATTCATGCTAACTAATCATTAGATATTTTATTTTTACACTAAATAATTTAAGTAGAGGAGACAAAGCCCTCATCTTTTTGGGCAGTACTAGAAATAGGTTGAATTTCATTCTTTGAATCATTAGTAGTCAAATGTTTTGGATCATATATGGGTAAAAAATAATCAATAGCATAACCTAAGCTAGTAGTTCTCTTGCTTCATCATTTATTACTAGGAATCATTGGTTCAAAAAGAGTATTTTTATTATTAGTCAAAGGTCCATATCCTATGTAACCCATATTTCTAAGGAACTCATAGTCATTTCCATATTGCTTAGGTGAAATAGGAGCTATGAGTGTGACTTTATCAGGCATTTCTTCTTTCCTAAAAACCAAATTCCTAGTAGCTTGGTCTTCTTTCTCATCTTATAGAGGAACAGAGTACAAGAAAAAAGTGTGTTGTAAAAATTCATAGCTAAAGTTGATGGCTTCATAGTTCAAAATTTTCCCTATAGGAATTAGGGGAAACTGGAAGTGTAGAAATGGATTCAAGAGTGTATTTCTTCATACCAATATTCATCATCTTAAGCTTCTTCTCACAATTAGAAAGTGTAGTACTAGCCTCATTAGAATCTCTATTATTTGGAGCCAAGAATTCACCATTAGTATCTTAGAAAGTGAAGTCCACCATGATAACTAGGGGGGGTGAATTATTTATGCAATCAAAATAGCTCTCATTATCCTTATTAATCTTGAAACATATAAATAATACATGCTAAAACCACACAAAGATAACCATGCATAATAACACCAAATTTTTTAACTGAGAAAACTCTTTATTAGAGAGAAAACTCCAATCAAGATGGTACATATTGTCACAAAAGCTTGCACCCTTGCCTAAATTGTTTTACCTAAAGGCAAGCTTGTGAAACATGGAAACAATCTCCAAGATGTGGTACTTGAACTTTGAGATTGAGTCTCTAGAGAAGGTCATCTTCCTTACTATCAAGGTGCACCTAACTACTCTTTAAGAGGAAAAGGGAGAAGGAATGCATGAAATCAATCTACCTAATCTAATCTAAAGGAGGTGATACACCAAACTAGTTTATTTAGTAGTATCTTTACCTAACAATGTAGTATTCATCAATATAACCTCAAAATACACTGATTGAACCTTTTTCTTAATCCAATAGTTACCTACAAATTAGAAACCAAATGAAATGCCACAAGGAAGGAACTTCACTATATAACATTCAAAGGCAAGAGTAGTTATTGTTATGCAAATTGAAGAATGAAAATAAAACACCTAGAGAGACAAGAAGATTTTGAACTAATATTGATGAGATAACAAGGTAAAGTAGAAGGTCATGTTCATTTATAAAAAAAAAGGAAATTAGAAAAACAAAGTATAGAATACTACTGCCATAGAATTAGAGAAAAAATGACCAACCCTAAGAAGGGTTACGGAATCTACTTTTATAGTTCAAGGATAACTTAGATAGCTTCTACACTAAGGAAAAACTCAACAACTACATTTAAGGTTGTAGAGAACAATCACTACAAATATGGGGAGTATCCAATCTTCATATATATCTAGATGAAGGAAAATGATATTATTCACCAAGTAGAACCTTGAGAAGATAGAAATGCTGACCATTATCATTCTGATTGGGTAGATGGATAACTACATTTACCATTTATGGAGAACATAAAAAGGTGGTTCTAGATGATCAAGAAGATCATATTCACCATTAAAGAGCTCTCTTTCTTTATTCTTGACACACCAAGTCAACCATGTCATTAGTCAATTGGATTAAATCCTCAGGCCTTGTCGTGTGGACCAGACATATTAAAACATTTTTCCACATCACCAAAATTCAAACTTATATTGACCTATGTCTTTACCCTATTCCCAGCTTCACCACCTTTTATCTTAACTATTTTACCTTGCAAAACTATGAACTCAATCAAACTAACTATTATCATTACTTTATAGGTTGTCCTTAACATTTTTTACTAACTATTGCAACTTGATGAATTTCTTAGTTGTGCACTTGCAACTTGAAATTGATGTAACATAAAATGAACTTAACTGCCACTACTTACTTGCCACCTAGGCCTAATGAGACACATGTCAACCTTTTTTTATGTTGATATGACTAAAGGTCTGTCAATTTTTTTATAGCAATATAATGCTAACCCCTAATTTTCTTCAATCTAATAGTGGGGAAAGTACAACACCCTATGAACTACAATAGACCCACTAAGACACATGTCACATTGTCACTACCTTGCTATGTTTTTTAGTGACAAAGTGACAACCCTTGATCTTGGAAGATTGGATGTCCATGACAAAACCCTTCTCTTTATGCTTAAATCTGCAATGAATAAGAACTTGATAATTGGAGCTTCATTTATGGAAAAAAACTTTTTGGAGATCCCTACATAGGTTGGTCTTGCCACCTCCACATGTCAAACTATCATTGTTTCACTATAACTAAAAGTCTTACATCTTTTCATAGTAACAAAATGAAATTTTTTTATCATCTTTGAATCAACAGTGGATAAGGGTATGTTAAGAAATTGGCCCACCCCAAAAGGTCACAAAAAAAACTTTGACAATTGTTACCTTATCTGACAACTCCACTAGTTGCAAAGAAGAAAGGCCCACCTAGGATGCATGGAAAAATGTTGTTATATTTCTATGACTAAATAACTAGAAATTTTTCATACCAACAAAATGACAACCATATATCTATCTTCAATCTATAGTTCTCAAAGTTCATTGAGCACCATGCATGACTAGAAACAAGAGGCCCCACCTAGATGCATGTCACATTGTTGTTATGTCATTATGAGAATTTTTTGTGAAACTTTTGATAGTGATAAAGTGACATTCATCAATTCTCAAACATCAAATGGCTAAGAAGATGTAGACTTTTTGAGATATTTATAATGTGAAGCAACCCAAAGACTTAGGATATAAAATGTAACAAAGGTTTAAATGTATCTTTAATAACATTTGATTATTTGAATATTTGAATATTGAAAAAGATATAATCATTGGGCATGCTTGACAAGAAAAATTCAAAATTTTGGTGAGAGGGAAAATTACTAACAATTCTGATGATTCAAAGTGGATGCTTTCCTGCTAAGCATATGACCATTGATCCTAAGCATCCATTGGGCTATGGAGTCATAAAAATTTGAGATTTTATCTACGAAAAATTTTTGAAAACTCTACCTCCTCTGTAACTGAAAATTTTCAAAACCTAGTTATCTTACAGAGAGATAACTTGTGTTCAACACTTTTGGAAAACATGAAAATAACCTATTGTATACAGGAAACCCTAACCCTCTCTAGAAGTAGGGTTTGAGCTAAATTTCGTTGATTGGAATTGGTAGGACATCACCATTGGGATTGAATAGCTAGAAAAAATTGGACTGCTTGCAACTGGTGATAACATAAGGTCCAATTTGGATAGAATCAAATTTTGAGTTTTTTCCTAATTTGGCTCCATCTACATCCCACTTGAGAACAAGGTCCTCCTCTCTAAAATTCCTATCTTTAGCCCTTGTCAAATCTCTTTTTGACTTGTTGTTGATCAATTTCAACTATCTACATAGTCTATTGCCTCTTTTCTTCTAGCTCCATTAATTCTATCATTCTAATTGTCATGGCATCATCTTCCATTAGCTCCATTGATGAGCTAATTCAAGAGAGGGGAACTCAAGGGAAATAGGAAGCTTGGCCTCCCTTCCATATACCAACATGAAGGGTGAATTCCCTACTAATATCTTAGGTGTAATTTTGTTAGCCCAAAGGGCAGTCCTTAATTTTGAATGCCAATGCTTCTAGTTGTCCTTAATGGTCCTCTTCATGATTCTAATCAGGTTCTTATTTGAGGACTCGGCCAAGTCATTACCTTAAGGGTAGTAACTTGAGGAGATGCTCAAATAGATACCATGGTTAACTACCCAAGAAAAAATATGGGTTCCAACTAAAGACTTGGCATTGTCTAATATTATCATTGAAGGGGTGCCAAATCTAGTTACAATTCCATCAAGAAATTCTACCATTGAAGTCTTTATGGAATCCTTTAAGGCTACTACCTCTATCCACCATATAAAATAATCAGTTGTAGCTAGGATCCACTTTTGACTATAGCTAGAAGATGGGTTGATTGAACCAATAAAATCTAGTCCCCATTGAGAAAATGGTTGATCAACTTGAATAGGATGCAGGGGAAGAGTTGCTAATCTCTATTTACCTAAAAAGAAGGAAAACTTCTCACATTTCCTTCTATACCTATAATAGTCATGGAATAGAGTTGGCCAATAATAACCAGCTGTCATGATCTTCATATCTACTATTCTGGCTAATAAATGGCCACCATCAAGACCATCATGAAACTCCTTGACTATCCTATTAGTCTAATCAAGATCAATACATCTCAATAGGGATCTATTGAAATTTTTTATTAAAATAATCCCATCCTCTAAGACAAAAGGGATAGACTACAATCTAAATTTTCTTCTTCTAGCTCTATCTAATCCTTTTGATCCTCCTTCTAACAAGAAGGTTTTCATATCATGTATCCAATTGTTCAAGTTTTCATCCCCTATTGATTTTGTAATTTCTATAACTAGAGAAACCTCCTTAGTTGGCTCCTAGGATGAAATAATTTGTTCATAAAATCCTTTACCTTTGACCAGCTTGGTGATCCTGATGTTTATGTCATACTCCATAACCTTGGTGATGCATCCATCCCTCTTCTCATTGATGTCTTTATTTAAAAGAAAGTCCTTCACACTTGCATGAAGAATGAGGAGTTGAATCTTAATATACAAAAGATTCCTAAACTTTTTTAGAGCTCTTACAACAAAGACAACTTGTTTTCCCAAATAATTGTACTTATCTTTATTGTCCTTAATCCCTTCACTAAATGAGGCTAAGGTTTTTATTCATTAGCATCATTCAACTATGTTAAGATAGTTGATATACTTGATTCACCTCCAAGGGTATAAATAATGAAATCCTTATCAAAATTGGGACTTATAATGGTAGAAGTTGATGCTATTGTTTCCTTGCTCTCTTCAAAACTAGCTCTTCCTTCCTTTGTCTAGGTGAAGACAATATTCATTTTGAGCATAGTTGTAAGGGGCTAGGCCATGGTAGAAATATTAGGGATAAATATTCTTACATAGTTGATTCTATGAAGAAAGCTTTGTGGCCCTTTCTTATGAGAAGGAAGTGGGAGAGAAAGAATTTCCTTAGTTCTTTCTAGATCAATAGTCAAACCCTCTTTAGACACAATATGTCCAAGCAATTACCCTTGATTAGTGGAAAACACACACTTTCTTGGATTCAAGGATACATCGTACTCTTTGCATTTAATGAATACCTACCTCAAATGACCAAAGTGATCTACTACATTCTTGGAATATACTATGATATCATCAAGGTAGACTAGTACAATTTTTTCAATCATATTCTTGAAGGTCATCTCCATTGCCTTCTAAAAAGTATCACCCACATTAGTTAGTCCAAAAGAAATCTTTCTATAGGCATAAGTGCCCCATTTAGTAGTGAAAGTAGTCTTCTATCTATCAAACTCTTGGACTAACACTTGATTATAACTTGAAAACCCATCTAAGAAAGAAAATCTCTCTGAACCACTGACTTTGGAAAAGATTTGTTCCATGGAAGGGAGAGGATGGTAATCTTTAAGAGAAGCCCTATTGGGGTTCCTAAAATCTACACATAATCTAATTTCCCCATTTATCTTCCTAACAAGAACAAGGTTCTCTACCCAAGAACAATTCTTGATAGGAAAAATAATATTAGCCCTCTATCAGTGTGGATAGCTCCTTTCTCATTAATGGTTTAATCTTAAGGTTGACTGGTCTTTTCTTTTTCCTAACAGGTTTTGCATCACCATTTAAATCTATGGTATGTTAAAACAAACTTGGGTCAAAACCCTTTAAATCATAATATGTCCATGAAAATAAATCATTCAATTTTTGACATACATGAACAAAATTTTGTTGTTCAACTTCAAAGCATACCTTTTCCAAAATGAGAGTCTTTCCATGAACAATTGCAACTACTATGTGAACATCTTTGTTGGTAGCTAGATTCAAACCTCTACTCCTTGTCTAATCATTATGGTTGAAGATACTCTTCAAAGTGATTAGGAATTTGGGTAACTTATTTGAGCTAAGGTTCATGATTTGATCACCATACTAGCCTTGTAGCCTAGATTGATTCCTCTTAAAGAATTCTATTTCACTTTGTAGGAAGTTGACAATTTGTATATTAGAAGCAAATACCTACCAATTGGTGTTGTTGTCTAGGATTAAAGGTTTTAAAACCACTCTAATGTGTTGCTCATTTTCATCCTCAACATGCTCAGGTACATCATACTAATCACAAATATCTTTAAGCCTATTAACATGTTTATTCTTGTTCCTAAAAACACTTTGAATATTGAATGCTTGAAAACCTTCAAGCAGATCCCACACCCTATGTTTTTATGATTTGAGAAGATTATTATTTGTGATATTTTGGCTCCTTACTTGATTAATAACCAATTCACTATCTCTAAAGACCCTTAGATCCTTGATTCCTCTCTTTTGTAAAAGTTGGAGACCTTGGATCAGAGCTTCATACTCTACTATATTATTAGTGAAACTGAATTGGAGCCTATAAGAGAATTAGTATTTCTCCAATTCAAGGGAAATGAGCATGAAATTGGCCCTTGAACTATTTTAATTCCTTAAGCCATCAAAGAACATATTGCACAATCCACTTATATTTTCTTTCTTCTTTATGAGATCAGGAATAGGGGCTTCCTTTTTTGATATGCAATATGTGTCAAGGTCTATCTATAGGGTTTCTTACATTGGATCAAACTAATAAGTAGTGGCCCACTCATCCAAAAGATAATTAGGCACTTATGCCAAGGAAGTAGGAGGCTCCTTTTCTATTTCTCCATCATCTTCTTCAAAAATAGTGCAATTCATTCTTATAGGACTAGAGGTATAGGTTTCTATATGATTGAGGGCTAGAGGCTCTACTCTTATGGAATCTCTAGTTTCATGCCTCATTCTAAATAACATAAAATACTAATCAAATGAAATATAGTCACCTATTTTTGAAGTAAAGTCTCTATAAATATATATGAAAAAATTGGGTTTGACCTTAGCTACTGATATATCTTGTGTCATAGTACAACCAGGGCAAGCATGCAATGCCATCTCTAAAAATTTAAGACTCCTACAGTCTTGAAAAAGCTACCATCCAACTAAAGCACATCCCTAGCCATTGGTTCATACTTAATACCCAAGAAGTTAGGTATACATCTAGGCATTAAAAAACTACAAGCCCTTGAGTCAATCATGCAATTATGGACTAGTTTATTTCCTATGGTTAAGGAAACATAAAAGGGAGGAGGCCTAATTTTCTTGCTAGTTTCTCCTTCTCTTATTGGTTGCATCAATCTTGTTGCATTCTCCTCTCTATATGGCTAATTTTTCACCTCAATGTTCTCTAACTCTTATTGCATTAGCCTCTTTTGTGATGGTATAGTAGTAACAGCATCCCATATAGAGATATTTTCATTAGTCTTTTTTATTTGATCCACCACATTGAAAGGAGCATTAGCTACTTTGACTAAAGCCTTGGGAGATGCATGAATAGGTAGCTAAATTTGAGAAGTCTAAGGTTCAGTAGACTTATTTTTACTCATATCTTGCCTCTATTAAGGACCAAAATTACATTATGCATTCATCACTGGTACGTGAGGAGAAGCATCTGAAGTTGAAGCCTGATTAGGTGAGGGAGATGTGGCATCTTCAATAGCTCTTCTTTTACTTCTAGTGTTATGGGCTATAGCATCATGGATGGCATGCCAATTCTCCTTTGGTTGATGGTTCATGAAAGAACAAACACCCTACTATTGTAGATGAAAAGCATTAGTGAGTTGGCTAATATTATATTATTTTCTTGTTGCTTGCTCTTATGTAGTCAATGTTAAGTAAGACTTTGCCTTCTAGCACATACAATATCCATAGCAATAGTTACAAGAAGGGTAGAAGTCTTGATCTTGAGAAATATTATTTTAAGAGACTAAGGCCCTATTTGGGTTTATATTTGCAATAGGGGTGTTTCCAATAGGTTTATTTTGATGATATGGACCATGACCCTTATTTTGATTTGGAGGCCTATTATGAATGGAACCTTGATGCTAAAGTGGGGGAGGCTTTTTTTTTTGAACTTGTTACTTTTCTAGGGTCACGACCTTGTTACTCATGTTTTGTATCGTTGAGAAGCTATCCCCTACCTTCTTCTCCTAACCCTGCAACTTCTTGTCTATATTTTGAATCATGGACTACATCATATCTTTAATTTCATCTATTCTATTTGAAGACGTGGAGGCTAAAGGGACAATAGCAAGAGGATGACTTGTTGATGTGGTAGGAATAGGGTCTATTGCAAGTTGATGATTAGACATGTTAGAAAAGAAAGGAATTGGATGCCTTGGAGCAAACTTCCCCCCTTGTATCAAAATATTTTCTTCCCTTATGAAAAGCTCATAAGCATTTGGTAAAGTATCCCCTACCATAGTTTGCACTCTAGTAGCTATGTCACTATTAAAGGCTATGAGGTAATTTAAGAAAGATTACCAAGGGAAGGCTTTACTACAATAGATATTCTATCCCATATCTTTTGAAATTTATAATTTAAATTAGTCATATATTCATATGAGGCTCTCTTGATAGTTGTTAACTTGTTTAAAACTATGATCATTTTTTTCCTCAAAGTGATTGCAAAGTCTTGCTCCTAACCCATCCCAATTAGCAATAAAGTTGTGTGCTAAACCCCTATACTATTGCAAGGCATTTCCCTTTACGGATGAGGTTAGAAGCCTAACAAAAAAATCATCCTCTATAATACCATGTATATACAAACATTTGAAATCTCTTGATTATGTTCTTCAAGGGAGATGGAAGTTTCACTAATGGAATCAAGTATACTTTTGAGAGCTGACACTAGAATATCATGTCTTTGAGCCAAAAGGAGAGGACTTCCACCATTAAAGGTGTCAAATGCATGTGCTCTAGGCTATGCCATATGGAATAATAATCTATTTAGATGAAAATATGGCAACCTAGGCTGTGATTTATCAATATGAGAAGTGGAGAGAAATATTGTAGGTGTATGTGTTATTGTTACACTCCTAATTGGTGATAGAGATAATCTATTTCTCTTTCTTCAAGGGTTTGAAAATGAGAGCTCAGTGTATTGAAAATTAACTCTAGAAGATTCTGTTGTATGAACTTTGGGCATGAATCATAACAAATTTTGTCTAGAAACCATAATACAAAGTTGGAGTCACCAAGTACTTGAAAACATCGCATCTAAAGGCTTGAAATACTGAGAGTAGCACTACCTCCTCAACATATATTTGAATTTTTCTTCTTTGACACCAATGAACTCAAAATTATTTGATATGAGAGTCCTAGCCCAAAGCTTGCACCCTTGCCTAAATTTTTGACCTAAAGGAAACCTTGTGAAACATGAAAACAATCTCCAAGCTATGGGACTTGATCTCTGAGATTAAGTCTCTAGAATAGGTTAGCTTCCTTCCTATTAGGGTGCACCTAACTACTCTTTGACAGAAAAAGAGAGAAGGAATGCATGAAAGAAAAATACCTAATCTAATCTAAAGGGGGTAATATACCAAAATAATTTGTTTGATCATATCTTTTCCTAAAAATACAATATTCATCATTATAACCTCAAAATACATTGATTCAACCTTTGTCTTAATCCAATAGTTACATACAAATCAGAAATCAAATAAAATTCCACAAGAAAGGAACTTCGCTCTATAACATTCAATGGAAAGTGTAGATAATATTATGCAAATTGAAGAATGAAAATAAAACACCAATATAGGCAAGAAGATTTTGCACTAATATTGATGGGAGAATAAGGTAAAGTAGAGGGTCACATTCATTCATAAACAAAAGAAAATTACAATAATAGTGTATAGAATACTGCTATAGAATCAGAAAAAAAAAAATGACCAACCCTAAGAAGGGTTGCAAAATCTACTTTTATTATTCAACTACAACTCAAATAGCTTCTACCCAAAGGAAAAACTCAACAACTACATTTAAGGTTGCAGAGAACAATCACTGCAAATTTGGGGAGGATTTGATCTTGTTACATATCTAGGTGTAGGAAAATCATATTATTCACGAAACTGAACATTGAGAAGATAGAAATGGTGGCTATTATTATTCTAACTAGTTAGATGGATAACTAGGCAAGAAGGGGAATGTCCTATACATTTACCATTTATGGAGAACACAAAAAGGTGGTTGCAGATGATCAAGAAAAATGGATTTTCCCTAAAAGATCTATCTTTATTTGTTCTCAACACGCCAAGTCATCCATGTCATTAGTCAACTAGATTCAATCCTTAGGCCTCACCACATGGACCAATCATATTAAAAAAATTTCCCACCTTGGGTGTATTCAAACTTATGTTCACCTACATCTTTTCCCTAGTCACAGCTTCACCACCTTTTATCTTAACTAACTATTTTACCTTGCAAAACTGCAAACTCAATCAAGCTAACTATTATCATTGCTTCATAGGTTATCCTTAACATTTTCTACTAACATTTGTGACCTGATGAATTCCTTGGTCATGCACTCATAACCTAAAATTGATGTTAACATAAAATACTCATGACCTTGCGAAATGAACTTAACTGCCATTACTTACTAACCACCTGAGCCTATTGAGACACGTGTCAACCTGTCATTATGTCACTATGACTAAAGGTGTATCAATTTTTTATAGCAACATAATAAAAACCCTTGATCTACTTTAATCTAATGGTGGAGAAAGTATAATACCCTATGAACTACAATGGGCCTGTTGAGACACATTTTGCATCGTCGCTACCTCGCTATATTTATTCATCATGCAACTTTCCATAGTGATAAAGTGACAACCCTCGGTCTTGGAAGATTAGACAACAATGACAAAACCCTTCTCTCTATGCTTAAATATAGAATGAATAAGAACATGATAGTTGTAGCTTCATTTATGGTAGAAAATCTTGGCAAAACTTTGCACAAGTAGGTCCTATGACCTCCACATGTCAAACTATCATTATGTCACTATGACTAAAATTCTTGCATAATTTCATAATGAATTTTTTTTATCATCTCTAAATCAATGGTGGATAAGGGTATGTCAAGAAACTAGCCCACCTCAAAAGGTCATAAATAAAACTTTGATAATTGTTACCTTGTCTGACAACTCTAACAACCACAAAGAAGAAAGGCCCACCTGGGATGCATGGAAAGCTATCATTATGTTGCTATGAGTAAAGAACTATTGAGTTATCATTTTTCACAATGCTTAATGGAAGGAATCCTTATAAACTACTCTCTTGAAAAGTTGATCTAGGATCAACTCCAAAGTTCTAGGTGATCTTGCAACCTACTAAAATGTGCTTAGTTTAAGATAAATGTGATTGTTCATGATGAGGCCTTTTCTAGTTTGTTAAACAATTTGGATAAGATTTTGAATCTACTTGTTATTTCAAAAGAACAAAACACACAAAAATTATTTTTTTATTTTATTTTTCTATTTTTAAATTGAATACAATCTAATAATGCAACTACATGAATTCCTAATTTTAACCAAGGAGTTAGTAAAATAAAATAACAAAGATAGGGTAACAAGAAATTTAAGCAAATAGCATGAAAGTAAAATCCTAATGGACATAAGCCATGGAAACAATGCATCTATGAGTTAACCTTTCAAAAAGATCAGTCGGTAACCAATGAAAATAGGAGCAGTGCTTCCTTAATTCCACTAGTGTAATCAAGAATGGAAATTTAATAACCATAAGATATTTCACTTTTCATCAAATTGCAAGGCCATGATAAGTGTGCTCATGCAAGACAAAAAGTTATGCAAAAACAATATGATGATCTCCTCTCAAACTACGTATGTTAGCAAAATTTATAAAACTATAGCAAACACCATAATTAAAAGATCCCACAACTAGAACAACACAATAAAACTATTGACTCAATTACACTCCATGAACATACATCCACAAAATATAACACACTTCGGCAAGAATCACTACACTTCAAATGTGAGCACCAACAACATATATTATTGCATCAAAATAATGGTGGCCTAGAATACATATTATACTGCTAAACTTATAATAAATCTTCTCCTCAATTTTTATTGAGATTGAGAGATATATCTATGCAATCATATGCTTCTAGATTAATAAAACAAATATATTTACGTATAGACTGATTATCTAATTGGTGCTTAGTAGGACTCCATCCATATTTATATCATTAATTGGATGCATAAGCCTTTACTTGTCTTAAAACAAAGAAAACATGAAAAAATAACAAAGAGAAAGTTATTAGATTATGTAGGAGTATCTAGAAATGACAAAAATATAAGCTCCATCTTCATGAGGCCTCTCTAGGAGTTAAACTACTATCAGAATGTGTTTCCAATGCATGGAAAGCTCTAAATTTAGAACTAGTAGTTAACTGTTGGCATACCTCTAAATTCTTCAAAATCTTCAAGGACACCACTAAAATAGCACACCTATACACCTCGCACACCTGGCATACCCTAGAAGCAAGCTCAAAAAATGCAAAATTTTAGTAAGTGTCAAAAATGAAATTTCAGCTTCTGGGTTTTGTTCCCCTTTATACTAAAGCTATGTTCGGGTATTTTCCCTTAAATTTCTCAATGATCTCAATGACTTGAGCTACATCTGGAAAATATAAGGCCTCATACTTTTCATTGACTTTCTACCTATAGTTGCCAACCTCGATGTATGTCTCCACAAAATCTTTGAGTTTCACATCTAATTTTAATAATGCTTCTTCTATTTTGAATTCTTTCCTGATGTCATCATCATTAGAAGCTTCCTCAAATTTTTTTTGAAACTTCTCAACTACTACCTCTATATCTATTAACCTATCCTTGGAATAATCCTCAAAAATGTCTAAACATGCATCACTATAATGCCTCTCTGCCTCCAAAATTTTCTCTTGGGTTTGATCCTTGAGCTTGTGAATCCCTATGTGTAATGTTTCTATTACTTTATTTCCATCAACAATTATCTGTATCCAAACATCAATTTTAACCAACTCCTCTATTGTATATACTTCCATCAACATCTGATACCTTTGGCCTTTAATTGTCTGTAGTGCTTGCAAGTCCTTGCCCCAGGTATGTACATTATCCATCAAAATAAAATCTTGATTCAAAATGGCCACTAGCCTATCCACATTATTTTGTATATGGTGTAGCAACTATAGATTTCCTTATATAATTTATACACCTTTCTCCTCAAAACTCTCTTGCCATTGCTGATAAGCTTTCAAAATTGGATCTAATTGGCATGTACTCTTATCTCTTCTTTTCGTTGTTGTGTTCAAGGTTTCCTTAGGATTTGTAGGATTCAAGGGACCAAAAACTTTGCTTAGATATCCTTTTAGGATCTCATTTTGCCTCTAAAGTGTTATCAATTCTACCCCATCTTGTTCTAAGTGTCTAAAAACTTCTTTGATCCTCATTGCTTACCATCAATTTAGTAGTATCCAATGTAGTCTTTCCCAGCATGACCTCATTGATCTGATAATTTCTTGGAGTCAATTCTTCAAAATCTATATTCAGAGGAGGGATACCTATGTGATCAAACAAGTCCTAGTTTTGATCACTCATGATGAAGGCTAATACGCGCACATCCTTTGGCGGTGACTCAAGTTTCCTTAGAACTTCAATTAATTCCATCCTACCCTCTTCCTTAGTGGTGAATTAGTGCCTATTATTTCTAATGACCTCTTTTGTTAGCCATCTAGGTACATTCTATATTGGGGATTTACCTTTTTAGGATGAAGGAGTTTTCTCTTCTATACTCTTTCCCTTATCTTCACATTCTAGAGTCTTCTCCTTCTGTGAGGGATCCACACTAGGAGCCTCTCTATCTATGGAATCCACAATTCTCACCTCTGTGTCTTGGAAAGTTTACCAAGGCTACTCACTTATCTACCCTTCCTTTGACACTTCCTTAGTGGATGCTTGTTGTGGCTCTTCCTCTTGTTTTTCTTGAACTCATTCTCCTTTAGTTCTTGAAGGAAAAGGGGTAAGTTGATCCCTTGTCTACACAAAATGTAACATGAATAGGTGATGGTAGGTTTACTTCAGGTCCATGTGGCTTGGATGGTAGCTAACTCTAATCTTCTTATTGAGGTTGATTAGTTGGAGTATCTCTGATTTTATCCCCAACCAATTCAATTCCCACTAGCATAAAATCAAAATTTGACATCTAAAAGACATTAGTTCCCTCAACATCCTACTCATATATCCAATATTTCATTTCATGATCAGAGGTTGTACATTAAATAAATTACTCAAGAATAGATGGTGGTGTGATTGTGGAACTTCTTCTCCATTTTGACTCTGTGGCTTTAGCAAGATGGGTTCTCCTTTTCAATGAAAGGTTATCCTCTTCATCCTCATCATCATCTTATTCATCTTCTTTTGGGATAGATTTGTGGACTAATGGGAAGGGAATCACTCTCCTAATAATATTTTTCCTCCTCTTGACTAGAGTCTTAATATTTCTTCTCTTAGGAGCGAAAGGGGAGGCTTGTACTTCTATTTTAGCTTCTCCTTGGTCTCATTTAGCTAGTGGTACTTGAGGATTATCTTGGGCTTGTGTGGCTTCCACATCTTCTAACCCTTGTATATTTTTTTCTCCTAGCATTGGAGGAGCCTGAGCTGCTTCCTCTTCTAGCTCAATTTTTTAAGGAGAAGTTTTCTTCTTACCTTTACCCTTTTGAGCCCTATAGTATCTAATTGGTCTATTAAGTTGGTGCACCATTTTTGGTCTCACTAGTGATAGAGATATGAATGTAGGTATTTTGACCTTAGCTCCTCAACCTTTTGCTAGGTAGGCTTGAGCATGAAAGAATACCACTAGAGGAATTGGATCAAGTTTGAAAGGTCTCTTGATACAATCCTTTGTTAATTTGATGACATGCCTCACCTTGTGATTGATGTTTGAGTTTTTTTCTTTGTCAATCTTAGCATTCATGATAGGTCTATCACCAATATTGTCCCTATTGAACAATGGATTGAGAAGATCCTTCATATCCTCTTACACTACCTTCAAAGGAACATTTATCTTCAAAGCACTTCCCCCAGATAGAGAGTCATCCTATAATAGTCCCTTATACAGACATCATAGTCATCTATTGCATTCATCCAATGATCTTTAATTGTATCTTCATGTTGAAATGTGTTTCTAGCTAAATATTGAACTCTTCCAATGTTATCAAAATAGGGACAAGGATAATTATATTATTCTAAGGGATATCAATCTCATTCAGACTCAAAAGATGGAATATCTTATCTTCGAACCACACTGAAAGGTCCTATAGTAATAGGCCATACCCAACATATTTTGTGCTACTTCTTGACTCTAACATATGTAGACAAGAGTTATTGAGTGCTCTTTAGTAGAATGAGTCTATCACTAGGATACCTAGGAAGCTTTGTAGGGTTGATAGGTTTACCCACTACCCTCAAATATGTGAATATTTGAAATTGGGTGTAGTAGGCTCCAACCTCTGATAAGCTACTGCCTCCTCTAATATTCTCTTCATATAATCCCCTTCTATGAACCAAATTATTGGAAATACAAATGCATCATTCACTATTCTATATTTTTTGTTATGCTCTAGAAGCTTCTTCTTCACTAGCTAAGGATATACTATATAGGGCCATGCATTTGCATCTTATATACTACCCTTCTTATAAAGCACTAGATAATCTATTACCCTTGCAGCTAACAATTAGACCAAGTACAATTCATGTAAAATTTATGGTTATTCCTAACTACCACCAATTTCTCACCCAAGTTCTCATTGAGAATGGAGGCCCAATCAATCAACATCTTTTCCATCTTGATAGTCTCAATGAAATGCACCATCCAAATATTTAGGTGGCCTGATGCTGGTAACACTATGATTCTACTCAAGAGTATGATCAAATATCCAATATCTTCCTTCATATATCCTCTTGTCATATCAACTTTACCTTCTTTAGAGCCTAGAGGAGTCTTCTCAATTAGGTACAAGGACTGAATGATTTCAAAAGCTTCATCAATAAGTTCCCTATACCATCTTTTTGCTTGGTGATAGGTTAACCTAATGAGTTGATCTACCCTTAGAAGATGAAATACCTTCTCTATGTTATTTGTTGGAGATCCAAAATTATCTCTCTAGTTATGCTCTTCATGACTCTTTCTTCAAGAACATAATTTTCTACTAGTTTCATGGTCAACTTTGAAGATTACACTGATACTAGATGTGATGTTGCATTAACAAGTCCCAATTGGATTAAAGTTGATATCATTGGGGATTAAAGTCCCTAATAAGGCCACTCCTAATAGGGTGATTAAATTCTTTAACAAGGTCACACCTAATAGTGTGTTTTGTAACCTTTAACAAGGTTGCTCCTAATAGGGTTCACTTCAGAAGAGTGAAAATCAGTAACTAGTTGCTATTCGTGGTTTTTCCCAAATTGGGTTTCCACATTAAATCCTAGTGTCAAATATGCTCATGTTATTTTCTTTTATGTGTTTGCAACTAAGTTAAAGTAATGGTAATCATAGATAACAACTGATGACTTATGTGTTAATCTTTTACTGAGCTAATCTAGTTATTACATAGTTACAACATTCAGTGTGTTTACCAAGCTTCAGTAGTATTCAATTATCTGTTTGCATTTTGTATTGACATTTATGGGATCTAGAATTTATTTTTGTAGTAAAAGATTCACCCCTCCCCTCTCAGTTACTCCTCTTATATTTCCAAAAATTGGTATCATAGCTTTTGGTGCTTGTATAAAAGGTTTCAAGGACCTAAGCAAAAGATCAAGATGTCTTACAAAAGAGAGATTTTCAAGCTAAACAAAGAAAATTTTGTAGCATGGAAAGGACTTATGAGATTACATCTAGCTACCATTAGTGATTCAAGTTGTAAGTATCTTGATGTTGAATATAAGGCTCCCTCTAGAACATTATCAATTGATGACATTGCTAAAAAGAAGAATCATAATATCATGATGATTGATATGCCATTTGCTCTTAGTTATGTTGAATTTGATGAGGTAAGAGATTGCAAAATTTCTTTTTTTTTGTGGAAAAAATTGAAAGATATCCATGGAGGAGATGACAATGTAAGAAGAGCCAAAGCTGAAAGCCTTAGAGGATAATTTGATCAAATGAAAATGGGAGAATATGAAAACATTGAAAAATATGTGGAAAGGATCAAGGCTAGTGTAAGTGCAATCAAAGCATCTAGAGGAGACATCAAGGAGGAAACTATTGTAAGTAAAGTGCTTAGAACTCTTTTTCCTATTTATGAAATTAGAGTATCTACTATTCAAGAAATGAGATGTGGTCCAAATAATAAGATAGGCTTGGATTCTCTAGTTGGATGATTAACAACTTTTGAATTATACAATTATTATAACTATTTTCCTACTTCAAAGAATATTGAATATAAATTTAAAGCTAAACTTTCACTTAAAGAAAAGGGTAAAAAGTTAAAATCTAGTCAATTAGGAAGTGAAGAAGTGGATCATTAGAAGAAATTTCAAATAGTGATCTTGAAGTTGTTGAAGCCCTACTTGCAAGAAAGTATTCCAAAGGTAGAGGAAAGTACAAAGGTAAAGTTCCTCTAATTTTCTTTTCTTGTGAAGAAATTGGTCATATTGCTACTAAGTGTCCAAATAAGGAAATTAAGGATGAGAAGAAAATAAATGAGCATAAAGGAAAGAAGGTCTCCAAGAACTACAAGAGCTTAAAGGAAAAAGGTAAGAAGTCTTGTTTTATGTCCAAAGATTTTGATAATAGTGAAGATGAAATGGTTTATAATGCTATGAAATATGAATCTGATGATGAAGGAGATAAGATGGCACTTATCTCTCATGTTAGCAAAAATGAT
This sequence comes from Cupressus sempervirens, assembly GCA_028749045.1. Lineage (NCBI taxonomy): Eukaryota > Viridiplantae > Streptophyta > Pinopsida > Cupressales > Cupressaceae > Cupressus > Cupressus sempervirens. The sequence goes on from CM053788.1 coordinate 227,560,784, forward strand.
ATATGGATTATTGACAATGGCTATTCACATCATATGACTAGTGAAAAAATAAAATTTAAGCATATGGAATATTATGATGGAGGTAGTGTAAGATTTGGAAACAATGAACCTTGTAACATAAAAGGAAAATGATGTATCTTGTTGACTAAAGAACTTGTGTGTGACAATGCCTATTGGGTTGATGGACTAAAGCATAATCTACTAAGTGTGGCATAGCTAAATAATATTGGAATCAAGGTAGAATTCATGAATGGATAGCAAAACTACTGGATGGGAAAGGAAATCTAGTTGGATCTGGCAAGAAAACAAAAGGTAATCTCTTTTATCTTGATCTCACTGATTGTTCCTGTTTTATTACTCAAATAGTAGAAATCTAGTTATGACACAAAAGGCTATGTCATGCAAATTTTGATAATCTAGTTAAGATAAGCAAGCATAGAAGAGTAAGTGGTATTCCTAGTTTGAAGAAGCCTAACATGGGTCTATGCAAGAATTGTCAAATTGGTAAGATGGGAAAGACTAGCTTCAAGAGCAAAGACTATCTATTAGAAGAAGTCTTGGAAATCATTGATATAGATTTATCTGGACCTATTGGAATAGAAAGTTATAGTGGAGAAAAGTTTTTCATTCTCTTTGTTGATGACTATTCAAGAATAATGACAGTAGTGTATCTAAAATAAAAATTAAAAGCCTTTCAAAAATTCAAGCATTATTTGGCAAGAGTAGAAAAAGAAACTAGAAAGAAGTTGAAATGCTTAAGATCAGACAGAGGTGGTGAATTCATCTCCCATGAATTCAATAATTTCTACATTGAAAGAGGAATCAAAATAAAAGTATTAGCCCTTGGTAAACCACAAGAAAATGGTATAGCAAAAAGAAGGAATAGATATATCATGGATTGTGCAAGAACCCTGATGATTGAAAAGAATGTTGCTCTCAAATACTAGAAGGAAGCTATTAGCACTACAATTCATACCTTGAATAGAGTTTAGTTGAAGAAAGACTCAAACAAGACATCTTATTAGCTATGGTATGGCTATAAACCTAATGTAAGTTACTTGAAAGTATTTGGTAGAAAATGTTATCTATTGAAAGAATCTAGAAAAGGAAAATTTGATGTAAAAGGTGATGAAGGCATATTTCAAGGATACTCCTATAGAAGTAAAGCATATAGATGGTTGAATTTGTCTACTCACATAGAAAGTGCACATGTTAGAATTGATGAATTTGTAGAAAAGAGTGAAGAAGAAAGCAAAAAGGAACCTAAAGACTATAGAATATTTGTTTACTATGAACCTAATACCCTGCCAAATCTATTTGAGAGAAAAGAAGCTTCATCGCCCAAGTCCCCAAAAACTCCAATAGCTACTGAGTTATAGATAGTGCAACCTATGCTACAAGGATCTGAGTCACAATCAGAGGCTACCAAGCTAGTTCAAACTGAGCCTAATGGACCTAAGTCATAGATAGAAGGACTCAAGCTTGAAACTAAAATTCAAGAAGAAGATGGTGGAACTCATTCAAAGACCAAGGAGCCTATGTTAGCAAGATATGTTAGAAGACATGATGCACATGATTAGATCATTGGATACAAATCAAATGGAACAATGAAAAGAAGCAAATTAAAAGGTACATGTTTACTTCCTAAATTTGAACCTAGAAGTGTTAAAGATGCTTTAGAAAATGAAAGTTGGATTGAAGCAGTGAATGAAAAGATAAAACAGATAGAAAAGAACAAAACTTGGACTCTTGTTCCTAGACTTGAGGCAAAAAATGTAATTGGTACAAAATGGGTATTTACAAATAAGCTAAATGAAGATGGAAAAGTATCAATAAACAAAGAAAGATTAGTATGTAAAGGTTATTCTCAAGAAGAAGGTATTGACTATGGTGAGAATTTTGCTCTTGTGGCAAGACTAGAAGGTGTTAGAACTTTACTAGCATATGCAATACATACAGGATCCAAAGTATATCAAATGGATGTTAAATATGCATTCTTGATGAGGAAGTCTACATTGAAAAACTAGAAGGTTTTGTAGATCCTAGCAAAGGAGACATGATTTGCAAACTAGACAAAGCTTTATATGGTCTCAAGTAAGCACCTAGAGCTTGTTATGAAAGACTGCATAATTACTTGATACAGATTAATTTTCAAAGAACTAATGATAACAATAGTCTATATATCAAGGAAGGACCAGATAAGAAAATTGTGTTGGCAAAAATATTTGTTGATGATACTCTATTAATAGGATATGATAACTTATGGAAAGTATTCTTAGAAGAAAGGAGTAAAGAATTTTAGATGTCCATGTTTGATGAGATAAAATTATTTGTTGGATTATAAATACAATAGAACAAGAATGGCATCTATATCACTCAATCTAAGTATATCAAGGAGATACTAAAGAAATTTGGAATGGAAGATTCAAGACCAGTTGGAATACCTATGTCTACTAGACATAAGGTCTCCAAAAATGATGATTCCAATGAAGTAGATAAGACCACTTATAGATCAATGATTGAAAAATTGTAGTATGTATTACACACAAGGCTTGATATTGCTCTAGCAGTTGGAATAGTGGCAAGATTCTCAGCAAATGGTAAAAAAAATCATATGATGGAAATCAAGAGAATCATGATATATCTAAAAGGTACTGAAGACTATGGTTTATGGTACAAACTTGGAGGCAATTTGGACTTGAAAGTATTTACTAATTTTGATTGGGCATGAAATCTTGATGAAAAAAAAAGAACAAGTGGTGGAAGATTCTTTTTTGGTAAAAGACTAGTATCTTGGACATGCAAGAAGCAAAATTGTACATCTCAATCCACAACAGAGGCATAGTATGTAGTAGCAATGGTTAATTTTTCTAACATTGTTTGGTTCAAACAACTCTTGGAAGGAATGAAGGTAGAGATCAAAGATCTAGTTTTCATATATTGTGATAACACTAGTGCAATCAATATATCAAAGAATCCAATAATACATTCCAAAACAAAGCATATTGCTATAAAATATCACTTCTTAAGAGAGGTGGTGCAAGATAAAGAAGTTAGATTGGAATATGTGAATACAAAGGAACAAATTGTAGAAATATTCACCAAGCCATTACCTAAGGATGCATTTTTGTATCTAAGAGGTAAGCTAGGGGTCATTCCCCTATTTGAAATTCACTAAATAAATTTTAGTGAATGCATCAACCTGAACTTATTGAAGATCAATAAGTTGGTACAAAAATTGGCAAGGGCATATTGTAGATGAATCAGTACTTAATGTACATTGGTATTTATAGAGTTATTGTCTTTGGCATGTGTTTTCAAAGAGGGAGAAATTTATTGTCATATATCTCTGAGAAATTTTTTGGAACTAGAATAAAGATTGGAACTAGAGAGGGAGAAGTCTTCCAAAGAAGAAGTATGCTAAAAGAGGGAGAATGTTATGAATAAACTAGGCAATAGCTATTGAAGATAAAATCTAGTGAAAGGAAGAGCTCATACTAACATAGGGAGTTATCAATTCTAAAATCCAAAATTTCACTGTGCTATGACATGTTGTGTTGCCATCAATGCCAAAGAGGGAGATTGTTGGATAAAATTGGTTAATTATGTGTTGTCTTTGATGTTACACAAATTTCATATCATTATCATTTAGTAAATATCAAGCTCACTTAGGTAGTGAAGATAGTTCTTAATTTCTACCAAGCATTCTTGTGTTTTCCTAGTTTAGAAGGTAGTGGCTACTGAGTTTACTTGGGCATTGAAAGAAAGTTATAGAAAGAAAGTGTTAACTGAGCTCACTCAAGTAATGAAGGAAAGTTGGATGGAACTAGAGCTACCAAGCTTACTCAGTTGCCAATGGATTTTCATAAGTTTGCAATGTTAATCAAGCTTTTTTTGGTTAATGAAGGGAATCATTGCATAGTTAGTTTCTACCAAGCTCGGTTGGCTAACAAAGGATTTTTTATTTTGTTGTATTAAGATTCATTGATTTATCTATTAATTCTGATTGACTAAAGTGATGAATATTGATTATTCTAAGTTGTATTTGAGCCAACTTGACAAAGTGGAAGATATAAGTATAAGGTCAAGTTGTGATTTCAAAGAGTGTGGAAGTGAATGTGCAAATTAGAATGATGTAATTGAAGATCTAATGATAAGTAGAGGAAGTGAATTTGAAGGATAAGCAAAATAGACTTGTGGTGCAGAAAATCCATATTCAATTAGGAAGGATCAAGTACAAGCTAGAATAGAGATCCAAAATTATGAATTTAGTTGCATTCAAATCAGTTTATCTCATTGTTACTCTCTAACCATTGTAGTAGTGATTTAAATCTCCTAACAAAGTTGGCTTAATAGCTATTTGCAAATCCTCTAACAAGGTGGCAATTCCATTGAATTATTCTCAAGACCTCTAACAAGGCCACTCCTAGCAGGGTGATTAAATTCTTTAACAAGGTCACACCTAACAGTTTGTTTTGTAACCTTTAACAAGGTTGGCTCCTAATAGGGCTCATTTCAAAAGAGTGAAAATCAATAACTAGTTACTATTAGTAGCTTTTCTAAAATTGGGTTTCCATGTTAAATCCTGGTGTAAATGTTTTCATGCTATTTTATTTTATGTGGTTGCAACTAAGTTAAAGTAATGGTAATCATAGATAACATCTAATGACTTATGTGTTAATCTTTTATGGAGCTAATCTAGTTATTATCGAGTTATAGCATTTAGTGTTTTTACTAAGCTTCAACAGCATTTAGTTATCTATTTGCATTTTGTACTGACATCTATGGGATCTAGGATTTATTTTTGTAGTAATTGATTCACCCCTCCCCTCTCAGTTACTCCTCTTATATTTCCAACAAGCTCTTTATCAATCCTTTGTCATGCCAAATTTCCAGGGCTCTTGGCGAGTTTTTCACTTTTTATTTGAAGTTGTAGGTAATCTTTTGAATACTTTCTTCACATAGCTTATAATATTTCCATTTTGTTCTTCGATGAAGCAATGGTATTGACAATAGATAGCTTATTTAGAGTGCATATCCCTATGTTAGATTTGTTAGAAATAGATAATACTGAGGGGGGGGGGGGGGGTGAATCAGTATTTTCAATCTTTTTACCCACAACTAAATATTATTATTTACTTTATCATGTGTATAAGAAAATAAACCAATAGAGTAGAAGAATGTAAACAACCATACACAAAGAGAGATCATGACACCATATTTTGTTAACTAGGGAAAACCCCAATAAGGATGGAACTCACTAGATGATCCACTATATAAAGAATTTGGTTAAGGATATTGATCCTGTTAGGAGTCTATAAAGCATGTATAGTGTCTTGAGTCCCTGTTAGGAGTTGCTTCAACCCTATTAGGATTTGGTGGATTACATACAAATGTGTGTAAGTAGAGCCCACTACCCTAACATGCAACTATACAATAAGTTCTTCAAGAAATAGGTATACATATAATACTGAATAGTTTGTTGTACTTTGAAAATCTTCTAATTTATGATTCTTCACAAAAGAGTGATTGTGCACATATCAAACTGCATCATATAGAAAAGTATCACATTCACTTGTTACTCATATTTCACAAGATCATATTGACTTTGCATTTACTGATCACTAAATCATCATTCACTTTCGCATTCTTTTTTCACACTGTTAATTTGCAAATAAAGTTCTTAAATTATACAAAAATATTTTGATAAATTCTTCCTTGGTTGGCTCAACAAAAATTCATAGCTCAAAATAATAAATCAAACTATTAAACATATTCTTCTAATGTGCTCTATTCTACACTGTGTCATCATCACTAATTACTTCATAACTTGAACTTAGTTGACTGTATAGTCATGTGCACTAGTATACATCATCATTATGGTTTCATGCATCTCTAGTCAACTATGCAAGAGAAAATTCCAAGGGAATATTTTGTTATCATCAAAACTATTTTGTTGCTATAACATTGTCTAATACTTAGACAATTTTCTTTTGTAACTGAATGAGGCTAATATGCAAAGTAAATATGTTTCCATAAATGAAAACCATAACTTAGTTTAACTGATTGCTTGGACATATTTCCAACAATCTCCCCCTTTGGAATTTATGGAAACATTTTGGGAAAATTGGGTGAGTCCCAAACATGTTGTCATGCCAATCAAAACAAATAGCCATAACACAAGAATAGAAAAAAAGAAAACATTTGTATTTATGTTATGAAAGACTACATTCCTTATTTCTTCATGTTACAACTTATTGATCCCCCTTACATATTATTACATTCCTTATTTCTTCCTATTACAATTTATTGCTCCCCCTTACATATTATACATATTATAGTTTCTTTCAATACAATTTTCCACACATCTCCCCCTTTCACATCAATGATAAAGGTACCAAAAATTGTCAAAATTTAGTAGCTGCATATCAAAACTTGGAAAAACAATCATTGAAATTGATCTTCAACTGCTCAAATTATTTCTTTCAACTATCTTTTAGTGCATTAGGTATACTGATAAGCACACATAAAGCATATGCTACTAATTCTACTGCGTCCAAATCTATAGCCACAAATTTGTCATATGAAGACATTAAAAACAAGCATTCTTCCAACTAATTTTCCAGCAATGTTATCTAAGGGAATAAATGTATTCTTAAAAGAGTGAACCTTTTTAGAATTATTTCCTTCTGTACTTGTATTTCCCTTAGATTGTCATGAAGTAGCTAAATTATATGTTCAATGGTGTTCACTTTCTAATTCTACTTCAAAAAGTTGTTAGCTATTGTCTAAAGCTTAGTCACTTTATCTTTGATCTGATCATCATATTCTTTCAGATAAATGTATGCTAAGTTACACTTAGCATATGCATGTTTTCCTTCCTCTATGCACTACCTTAGTGGTTTAATACATATGTTTAGAGTTTCTATATTATTTCTTATATTAGTGCACATGGTGTTTAGAAGTTTACCATCATGCTCAATCTATTCTTGAATGGTAGCTACATTCATGAGTGTAGAAAACTCATCATCAAAAGCCTTGCACAAAATTGTTGTGCACTATTGAATATCAGTTCGGGTGTCAATAGGGCTTATTACCTTTTCCATATTATCCAAAACTATGGTCAAAGTCCTCTCAATTGACTTGACTAATTTCTTCTTCTTGAGAAGTTTTCTCAAGGAAGATATAAGATTCTACACTTCATCTTCTTCATCAAATTGAGTTGAAGTTGCTACTGTTGTTTGAGTAAGAGGAGTGGAAGTTCCTACTACTACTATTCCCATCAAAGGAACACTTGAGATACCTACTAAAATGTTGGTCTCGATTTTCTATGTAACTTCCTTAGTAGTATTTTAAACCTCTTTTTCATTAGAACTACTATAATCCACAATATTGCCAATAATGCTAGCACCAAAATCCTTGAATGGATCTTCTAATTTTTCAACAACCACTTTGGTGTTGTTTGCTTGCATAGAGTCACTACCAATAGTGATGTAAGGAGGAGAACTTGGTGTAGCTATTGGTTCAGTACTATGAGGAGGGTTGTAAGTTGTAGGACTATCCACCTTTGTCTATGCACTATCCTTGGGTGTCTAGCTGGATTCTACTGACTGTGCACTTGCTTTAGGCTTCTTGCTTGCTTCTTCTACCTGTGAACTTGCTCTAGGAATCTATGCATTATCTCTAGGTATCTTCACACTTTCTCCATGCATCTAGCTTGCCTTCTTATTCTATACACTATCCTTAGGCATAGTGGACATGAAAGAAACTATAGCCTCCTAAGTTTCTTTATTGATTTCCTCATAATTTCCTCCCATAATAAGAATGGATCTTTTCTTATGCCTTAGTAATGGTGCTATACCTTTCAAATTTTCATTTATGTCTTCTTCACTATTTACACTGCATAACTTTATTACCATGTTTATTCTTATCTATTTATCCTCTTATATAACTTTGCTCTTTCTATTTAGCAATCTATTGTACAAATCTTCAGGTATTTGACCTTTTATAGTATCAAACTTCTTATCTTTCAAAATCATGTTTCTAACTACAACATTTTCTAGTTATCTCCTATCCATGTTATTATACAAGTCATATTATTTATTTAACTATGCAAAATTGTTATCATTAATAATTTACATGTTGAGGTTTTCTACCTTTGGCTTACATGCTTTACGTCCTGCTAATGTCTTGGCTTTCTAATTAGCTACTTCAATTGGTTTGTCAGTAGTCTCTTCCTTAGACTTAGATGAGATCATTTTTAGATTTTTACTCTCCTTTTAGGAGGGGTTGTTATCTTCGTGGATTTTCTCAATGCTGATTTTTCCTCCATCTTCACTGGTTTTCTTAGAGATTGCTACTATGCAACTACTGCATAAGGCATAGAAAAAGTTTGTGTAGCTATTTGGGCAACTATGACCTCTTCAATAGGTCCTACCACTACGATGGGTGTAGGGATAAGAGCTTAATTTTACCATTGGCCTTCATTTCCATATCAATTCCCTTTACCTCATCAAATTCTTTCCTCATCATTCCAGATTCTTTCAAGATAGAATCAGTAGATTTCTCTACCTTTTTCTTGGAGTCCTTCATGACTTGACTAGTTTTCACTTCTCTCATTTTCTCTAAATATCTTAGCCATCTAGGATAGTTAGAGTCAACTTCATAATGAAGGATTATGTGTGCATACCCTTCAATCAAGTCCTCGCTCATGTCATATCCCATAGGTTCAATAAATTTCACCCAAGGAACTACTACCTCCATGCATGTAAAATTTGTCTCAACCATGCCACATAACTCATCCTTATATTTTCCACTAGTGTCGGAGGTATTCTATACCTTTTATTCATTTTTTTTGGAAAGATTTCATGATCCTATCGAAGTCACTATCTCTGATTGCTTCAAGTCTTGACCTATAAGCTCATGTGATCTGCTACATAGTGCACTCATTTTCTTTCCAAACTGTGATACTAGGAAACTTCTTGATAGCATAGAAGAATATGTGTGTCAGAACAAATTCAAATCTAAATACTGCACTTCTTGATTTCTTGATTCTCGAGATATTATCCAATAGTTGTATTCTAACAATATCACACATTTTCATTTCTTCTCCTCTTACTACCAAGTAAGCTACATGTAGAAATATTTTAGGAATTGAATCTATTCTTGATCCATGATTATACTTGTAACCCAAAATCTTGTAAATAAGTCTCACTACGTCATCTTGGATTGAGTTGACTTTCATGTTCCTTCCATCAAAATATGTGTTGAGATTTGCCTCAACAAGTTTGCACACAGTTTTAATGTTTATTGGATTGTTGCCCTGATTGCTCAATCTTGTAACCTTGTGAATTAGGTCATTGTCAATGCTAGAGATAGAATCTCCCATCCATAGAAGATCATCATGTACTCTACTAAGGATTATTCTTGTCCAATCATTATTATCAAAATTCATATAGAGCATATGCTTAACTAGGTTAAGATGTTTTAGACATCTATGTTTAGATTTCAATGATAAATCATTCTTGCACATATTCTCTAAATCCTTGTGAATCCCTGAATCATCTATACTTTCAATCTTGTAGTCTATATAACCTCTGATATCTTTCACATGAAGAACATTTTCTAGAACTTGCAAAAATGCTCCAATGGGGTCATCGAGCAAAGAAACAAATGGGTGTTTCTTTAAATTATACCTAGGTCTATTGCTTACATTATAAACTTCTTGCCTTGCCATTCTTGAAGGATTGTGCTCTATAATTTAGAAAAATACCTCAATTTGAGTTCTAGGGTTTCTAGAAAGTCTGTGTGCTTATAGGGCTCTTTTAATTCTCCAAATCTTGCTTCAATCTTGCACACAAACTTCACACAAGAAAATGATGTATGCAAGTTAGTTCATGTCCTTTAAATCTTTTGTAATCTATACTATGCAATAAATGCATATCTACCACCAATTTAGTATATTGTCTCTATGCAACAGAGAGTTTGATCCTTTCATATATCCTCATCATGATCATATCGGGCAATGCACATTTTACCATAGACTTTTCTCAATATCTACTTCATATTTTAACTGCACAACCCTTAATATTTCCTCTAGCATCAATTATTGATAACTAATATTGTATTCCACTAAGAATGCTCAATTTTGGTGAGAGGAGTCATAGATAATAAGTGACTTCATTACCCTATTAGGTGCATTTTCTATAGCTATATGGGAGCTTTCTAGTTCCTTTTCCTTCATAAGTGATTACTTCAATTCATTTGGTTGTTCTTTTACTTCATTTATTCTATTGATTATTCTAAAATTTTGATTCTTGTTTAGGTCTCTTCTATCCATTCTACAAAACTTTGTTGTGTAGCAAAAGTTGTTACACAACTAACATATAGGTACATCTCTTTATTGTTCATTCAGCTTGTCATTAGGTGTTCTGCAATTCCTCGCAACATGTCCAAGATTATTGCATCTATAGCAAACAATCTATCTTCTTTCTCCACTATCATTACTGTAGGATCTACTTCTATTGCCTACATGGTTAGTGTTCCTATGCATCCTACTATTTACATTATCATTATCAAATTTAGGTTTCTTACAATCTACCACATAATGACCATATCCATGACAATTATGACAATAGAATTTTGAAATTGGTTTGAAAGTCTTAGCTTCACAATTGACATTAGTGTTTTTAGGTTCATCATACTAGTCAAAAGATTCCTTTCTTTTGGTATTCATATCTTAATCAGATTATTTGTCTTTCTCTGAGTGAACAACATTCACTTTGTCTTTAGATGTATCATCTATCTTTCTTAGGTCCTTGTTGACTTCAAGAGTAACAAGTTCTTTTGTTTTAGTAGATTTCTTGGTCTATTGACCAAGAAATAATCCAAGTCCAGTTTTGTCATAACTAGGTCTTTGTGCACATATTTGTTCTTCAATTTTATCACTACTGGTATATAATTCTCAAGTTGCTACTCAGTTTGTATCAACTCACCTTTCACAATGGTATTGTATTTTTCTAATTTTGCATGTTCTAACTTAATAGATTATAGTTTTGATGTTACCTTGCTTAACTGGGATCTCAAATCTGCATTTTCAGCTTTTATTTCATAGTCAATCTTACCTCCACTTTTCTTTAGACTCTTCTTGAGTTCAACTATCTTTAATTCACGTTTTAGGATCTTATTTTCTTTCTTCAGATCTTCAATATCATCATCACTAGTCTGATTAGTAGATCCTTTCTACTTTAGGTCATCTATCTTTTCCTTTAATTCACCAATGTGGGCTTTAATATCCTTTTATCTATCTTCGAGGCCATCTCTTTCATCAATAAGAAAATCAATCTATTCGAGTGCTTCTTCAAGATTTTTCTTTAGTTGTTTTATATCCATAGGGATCTTATTCAAGCTATTAAGCCTCTTCTAAATAACTAGGCTTTGATACCAATTGTTAGAAATAGATAATACTAAGGGGGCAGGGGGTGAATCAGTATTTTTAATATTTTTACCCACAACTAAATATTATTATTTACTTTATCATGTGCATAAGAAAATAAACCAATAGTGCAAAAAAAGGTAAACAACCATACACAAAGGGAGATCATGACACCATATTTTGTTAACTAGGGAAATGCTAGCCAACGGAAAACCCTGGTAGGGATGAAACCCACTAGATGGCCCACTATATAAAGAATTTGGTTAAGGATATTGACCCTATTAGGAGTATATAAAGCATGTATAATGTCTTGAGTCCCTATTAGGAGACTAGTCCATGCTAGAAGCCTCAACCCTATTAGGATTTTCTTCAACCCTATTAGGAGTTGGTGGATTACATATAAATGTGTGCAAGTAGAACCCATTGCCCTAACATGTAACTATACAATATGTTCTTCAAGAAATAGGTATACATACAATATTGAGTAGTTTTTTGTACTTCACAAATCTTTTAATTTATGATTCTTCACACAAGAGTGACTATGCACATATCAAACTACATTATATCTTCACATCATATAGCAAAGTATCACATTCACTTGTTACTCACATTTCATAAGATCATATCGATTTCGCATTTATTGATCTCTCGATCATCATTCACTTTTGCATTCTTTTTTCACACTGTTACTTCAAAAATAAATTTCTTTACTTATACAAAATAATTTTGGTAAATTCTTCCTTAGTTAGCTCATATAAAATTATTAGAGTTGGCTCAACAATAATTCATTGTAGACACCTAAAAACCTTTAGAAAATAAAGTATTTTTATTTTTTGAAAAATTCCTGATGACATCATCATTTATCAATTAATTATTTATTTATTTAATTAATTAATTTTTATGCCATTAAATCCCTTTATCTTAATTAAAAATATTTAATTAAGGAATCCCTCCCAAAAATGTTTAAACCTTATTTAAACATTATTTCCTTATTTATTAATTATTTAATTAATAAATTGACCAAAAAATCCAAAATAAATAAAAAAATTATTTTTTGCCCAAAACTTGGCCAATTTCCTTAAGACCACTAACCTCTTCCAAAATCTTCTAATCCTTCTTTAATTTTGATTAAAGGCTAATCCCATCATTTCCTACCCCTAATCCCAACTTAAAATATTTAATTAAGATTAAATATTAATCCTCATGTTTATTAAAAAAGTTTTAATAAATATCTCCTCAACCCAAACCCTTGAAATAAATAAAACTTTATTTATTTCTTAAAAATCTAATTTATCCTCATCCTAAGAAGTTCTAGACTCTTCTAGAAAGTCTTCATCCTCATCCTAGGAAATTCTAGACTATTCTAGAAAGTCTTTATCCTCATCCAAAGTCTACACTCTTCTAGAAGATGTCTTTAAACCTAATCCTAATCCCCTCCTAACCTTGTCACATTCTTTAAAAATGGGTTAAGACTTACTAACCCAAGCCAAAGTTAACAAATATCTCCTCCTTCACCCCACCCTCATTAAATGCTATCCACTTGCTTATCCCTAAGCTAATCCTAAACCATCCTAATCCATCCTCTAATCATTTGCACAATCCTAAGCAAGCTTAAAACCTTCCTAATCAAGCCTAAGTCAAAATTTATCTCATCTCCCTCAAAATATCTCAACCATAAAACTTTATGAAGCCCACAAGGTCATAAATGACTCTTCCAAGCCCTTTTATTGCTCTTACAAGCCATTATGAGGGTCTTTATGAAGATTTTATCCTTTGAGCCTCCTTTGTTGACTCATCCTTCCCCTTTCCTCCATCCTCTAACCATGTGACATGTGTCACTCCTTGATTGGCTGTAAGGAAGCACAATCCATGTGCTCTCTTCTCATGCAATCTGAGCCCTCCACGAGCTTTTTCCCATCCTTGCATCTTAGCCCTCAATCCCTCAAGCCTCTTGCCTATAAATTGGATCCTTCCCCTTTGCAAAATAACACAATCCATGAAGTAAAATCATAATGCCATTTTAAGAAGCCATTTTACATCAAAACCATACACTCACACCCAAATTCCAACTCCATTTGAAGCCCTTTTTGAAGCATAAGCTTGAACATACATCCTATCTATTTAAACAAAGCCACTCAACAAGAGAACTTCTTATTCAGAGAGTCCATTAATGGCTCATATTCTCAATTGAGAGCTCATCTTAGTCTATCTTGAAGTTTATGAATTTTGTTTAGTTTGTATAAGCTTTATTTAAATTTGGTTTCTATTAGCATACTAACATTGCTCATATACATTCTGGCATGCCCGGTGGGACCCCGCATGGGTCATCTTCATTAGCTTTTTTAGTCAAGTTTTGTATGTCATTTGCTAATTTTGGCCAATCTTTCTTGTTTTTGTGATTGGTAGGATTGTATAAATTGGTTTTGTAGGTCCACATGAGCATGAAGAAGACAAAGGAACTCATAGTCTATCTCATAGTGTTTGCAGATTTTTCAAACTTATAGGTGGACAAAGCACTTGGAATTCTTCTTCCTCTTCTTGTCTATATTATTCTTATTCCATATACTTCTTTTTCTTCTTCTTGTTGGAGATCTTGGCCTTGTTTTTTTTAAGGAAGAAAAATCATACACACTTCTTTTTAGTGCTTAAAATAAACCCCCAAATCATACTTAAATCCATTAAAAATTTAAAAATTTGCAAAAAAAAAAAAGCCTTTTAACAAGTGAAACTAAACCAATTCAATCATTTGCATCCTTGCAACATCAAAGTTTTAGATGCATTCATGCAAAGTTAGGAACACTTCATTTTTAGAAATTTAAAAAGAACTTCAAGTTTCCATTTCAAAAGGTTCAAAATCAACACTAAGTGCACACTAAAATCTAAATCAAACTCAAAGCATCAATCAAGGATAAAATGAACCTCATTTGCAAATATTTTAAAGTTCTTTTAAAAATCTCATGAAAACTAAGAGTCCTAAATGGTTGCCAAAAATTGTCCTAAAAGATTTTTTATTTGTTCCAAACAAATGTCTTGTTGCAAAATCTTGAATGTTTCTTAGGTTTTTCATGCATCAAAACAATCTAGGAATATCATTTTTGGGCTTAAAATATAAAAACTAGAACACAAAATCTTGAATGAAAACCAAAGTCCAAAGAGTCATTTTCACTTTTGAGTCCAAAACAATCTTGAATGATCTAAGGTTAAAACAAAGCACTTCAAAGTTCTTAAAACAACACACAAAATCTCAATCTTGAATGCTCAAAGGAAAAAACTTGAATGTTTAATCACATGTCTTTGAATGCATGTTGCTAAACACACTCTTGAATGCCATGGATTAAAATCAAATTTTTCTTGAATGCATGATTAAAACAACAAATCCAATCTTGAATGCCAAGGATCAATTAACCATTGCAATATCAAACACTTCATTTGGAGCTTCTAAAATTGAAAAAAACAAATCTCTCTTCCACATGCAATTTAGGTAAAGTTTGATTTTTGGACATTTAAGAAACTTTGTTAAGTTAAATACAAATTTGCAAAAATCAATTTGAGTAGTTCCTTGGACTCACCTCTTTTCTAATCACCCATCAATCCAACCAATGGTTGCAATCTCAGTGCCATTTATGGGGATGGGTCGACTTGAAAAAGGTGTTAAATGTTCCACAATCTAACTCACTCACTTGGTCTTTGAACGTTTGCTTTAACTTTATCAAAAAATTTAAATGACCAAAACTCTAGATTAAATCTATCACACTTCAAGTTTGGGCACTAAAATTGAACAACTATTGACATGGAGGGCCTCCAGGTTCACGCTTGACAAATTGAGTTTCACATATCTTTGTTTTGGGCTTAAAACAAACTCACACTCAATCTTGAATGCCTAACAATCAATGAACATTGCATGGTTTGGATGCATTTTCAATATCGCTCACATTTCTTATGTTGACGATCTCTCGACTTTTATTATGTTGACGATGTTGTTAAATTGGAATGAACATTGTATGCCATAATCACAAGTGTCTTCAATCATAGCTTACAAAATCTAAATCATCAATTGGAATAAACGTGTGTCTTTTAAAGCCCAAGATCATGTATGTGGTCTTGTTTTACACTTTTTAGGAGGCCTGCTTGGGGATTTCATCACCCCTTGGGACTACCTCAACTCCAACGTTCCGGCGGAGTAAAAAAATTGAGAGGTGAATCCAAAGGCACCTCTCTTGGAATCAAGATTTTTGTCACTTAGGCTAAGCCTCAAGGAACTTTATACCCTTGAGAAGTGAAAGAGGAGAAGTGGGTTACCGCTCCTCTCGGCTGTGTGACATCTTTTTGGTTTCATCTACGGATTTGGGCCTCACGTACCTTGCGTATATCGAGGACTCACTAGCTATAACAAATTTCATCCTTGTAGAAAGCTTCCTAGGATGTTGGTGTGTTTTACGTGATTGCTCCAAAATTTTGTCTACTTGTTTGTTCATAAATTTTGAATGAATGTTTGCCAACTTTGGTCAAAATCCCAAAAAAGCAGAAATCTCCTAGCTCAAGGCATACTTGGCGTAGTCACTGCCTCATCAAAAAATCATCCAAGCTCCCCTGTTGCAACCGAATCTATCTAGTTCCTTGCTTTAGAACAATGCCAAATCCAAAGTCTCTCCAAATCATCCCCCCCAGCCAGCTAGCAACCCAAGCCTTTAGAGAGTTGTTGTCATTCTGCTAGAATTTGCTATCCAATCAATCCGACCAATCCACCAACCTCACCAAGGTTATCCCTTTGATAGATCTTTGTCTAGGTTAATCTAGCTTTGTCACTTGTTATCCCTCATCACCTTGACCTAAAGGTTGGGATCCACAAGTGGTCAATCTCATGCCATGCCCATATGATCATTAGTCTATCCTTAAGTTGACACAATCTCCACCAATCCAGTGCATAGGAAAGAAAAACTCTCACTTTTTGATAGCATGCCATTGAAGTCTTCCATCCATAGGAAAGCCAAAAATATCCAGCCAATCCTCCTTAGGTCTGTCATACAGCTTTGACCCTCCCTAGGAAATCCTTCATCAGCCAATCCAAAATCTGTGCTTAATCCAAATCCAACCATGAGCTTCCGTGTTCATCCATAGGCAAGACCCCATCCCCATCTGACTCATCAAAACATGAAATCCCAAACCTATCATGATGTGTTTGGTCATATTGTCCTTGCTCCTACCACCTCCTATTCCAATAATGATGAAAATCTTATTGACTATGACAGGTATCTTGAGAGCCTTAGAGGCCTTCCACCAACCATCCACCAAAATCCAAGAGTTATTCCAAACTATCTAGTCATGCCATCTAATATCCCAGCTTCTCCTCCATCACCCAATCAACCAAGCTTCCAATCCTCCACCCTCATCACACCAGCTATTCCTATCAATCCACCACCTCCACCTTTGACACATGAGTCTCCAAGGAATCTCCTAGAGGAAATACAAGAAAAGCTACCTCCAACAGTCGATAAGCCATGTCATCTAATCCAACCATGTGAAGTAGTTAGTGATGAAGCTTCCCCATCTATAATATCTCCCCATCTCCCATAGCTATCATCCACATACCATCCATCAAATTGCTTAAAATCCTTCCACTTCCCGCAAGCATCAAATTCCCACCACCCATCGAATCGCTCCAAATCCCATCCATATCTCCTCCTCCAAGCATTATCCAAATCCCATATAATGAACCTCATGCATCCACTCCCATCCATTCCTGTCAAGATCTTGTCCAAAAGCATGTTGAAATATCTTCTGACAAAACAATAGATCCCACCATCCCACTTATTCCCCTACATGATCCACTTTTACCATCCCCTCCATATCTAAATCCTACCATCTTACTTACTCCATCTCAAGATCCCTTTCCCTCAGCCCACCCAACTCAAGATCCTATCCTCCCATCTCCTCTGCTTCATGATCATACATCTCCCATAATTCATGATGATAGATCCATCAAAAAAGAACTAATTATCATATCCGAAGCTCCAACTCCTTCAGCTAGTAATGGACTCACATCTTGTGTTCCAAATAATGAACATCATATTGAAAAAAGAAATGAAAATGTATTTCTCGATGTTGGTATCCCCGCTATTCTTGCATGGTCCCAAGTCCTTCCATCTCCACCCCAAAGTTCCCATCCATCTTATTCTACATCTATTTTGGGCCCTCATCCTACTCCTTATCTCCAACCCTCCATTTTGGGTCCATATATCCCTTATCTAAATCCCACACCCTTTCCATCCATTTTGGATCCTTACATACCTAATATGAATCCTTTATCCCCTCCATCTATTTTGGGACCTACACCTTTGCCATTTCCATCTATTTTGGGCCCATATCCTTCCTTCCCTCCATCCATTTTGGGCAATTATATCCATCCATATCCTATGTTCCAATCTATCCTTCCATCCCCTCAAATCCACCAGCTAGATCATCAAAGGCACTCACCCTTGAATCCCTTCCAACCTTTAAACCCTATCAGTCCATCAATTATCCCTCCATCTCCTTCATGCTCTTGTTCCCATCCCATGGTTAATAGAAGCATATTGGATGCCAAAATACAAAAGCATAAATCCAAAAATCCACAAAAATCCAAGTCTCAACATGTCCCTTCTAAAATACATGTTCAAAACAAGAAACATTTAATCCCAATCAAAGAAAAAGTCAAGAGGCCACAAAAGCCCAAACTAAAAAAGTCAAAAATCATGTGGATACCCAAGATGCTCATAAAAGAAATGCATCTCAAAGAAAAATCTCAATTGGAATCCATTCATGCTACTCAAAAAGCCTCATCCATCCATCCTTCATCCAAATCCCCATATAAGCATCCTTCATCCTCCCAATCCACTTTTAGTCCATATGCTTCTTATCCTAAATTTCCCATCGTCCATCTTCCAACTCTACTTTTAGTCCTTATCTTGCTCTTCCTCCATTTTCTCCTCAACCTCGCTCAAAACCATCTTTCCCACTACTTTATCACCTCTCAAGGTGTGTTCCAATGATGATCTTTCCATTTTCCTTATCCATTTACCCACAAGCCTTATGTCTTCGCATCCATTATCTATCAAACTCCCACCCACCATTCCACTTGTTCAATCCAATCCTTTTTCATCCATCCTACCAACATCTATGAGCCAAAAATAGCTGAAGAAAGCCAAAATCATTCCAGCTAAGTCCAAAGTCAAAAAGTCAAAAAAAAAAAAATTTAAAAAAAATAAAGAAAAATAAAGTGTCCACTAGTGAAAACTTGGCAATTCAAGCACCTTAGACAAGTACCATGATGAAAACTTGGCAAAAAAGCGTCATGCGTAATCCTGCCATCCCCAGCTTAGCCTATCACCCTCATGCTTTTGGTCATCTCTTGACATCCAACTCCATCTTCCAATCTATCCACCTATCCTCCACCCTCCATCTTCCATCTCACACCATCCACTTATCTCCTACAGCTCCAGCCAACCATCCTAGCTATCATCCATCTCCCTAGCCCCTTTAGCTTTTTCCATCCTAGCTTCAATCCTATCACATCCATCATAAGACCTCCTTCTGAATGTTATCTTCTGATTGGGGGCACTATATTCCTTGGATATCTTGTCTTGTCCATCCTCCCTTGTCATTGGTATCTAGCTCTAGGCTATCCTCATGCAAACCCAATGTCATCTCTTTATATCCATCATAATCCTAGCTATCTACCATCCTATCTAGCCATCTCATCCTGCTCCTCTAGCTATCCTTGGTCACAAAATCTCTCATCATCATTGGATGCATCCTGCCAAATCCATATCTTTCGCTATCACCCCACCCTTAGCTTTCACATCTTGCACAACATCGAACCATCCCGCTATCCTATCATCCTGAGCTTTGTCCTGCTTGTAACTATCTTGGTCAGCTTCAGCTTGTAAATATCTTGGTTTGTCAGCTTGTACATCCTCTTTAGCTTAGTAGCATTGTATCTATCCAACTTTTGTGTTAGTTCCTCCTTGATCAGCATCTTGCACACATCGCACAACCCTTGGTTAGCTATCCCAATGCATCCTTTAGCTAGATCTCTTGTCACCAAAGTGTTATCCTTCTTAGTTCAGCTTGCCAGACGCATCACTCATCCAGATCCATCAGCTTAGGTGACCTCTGATAGATCCTTGCAGGATATAGCTTTCCTCATGTTTGATCTTGGTTCGTTAGTACCTTGTCCTACCCATCTCGTTGGCAAACAGTTCTCTTTTGGATTTTCACTTTGTTTCGATTTGGAATCTTCCCTTTTGGGTCTTGAAGTATCTTTTCCAAGAAATCCTTTTGTTCCCTCCTCAAGGTTTCCATGATCCTCCATATCATGGTATACTGTGAATGGGGCAATCTGAGTGTAATGTCTTGATCAAGTCTTTTGTTTGTTTTTCTTTTCTACTTGTGGGTTACCCAGTGTTGGTTCCACTCTGATTCTTTCGAGATTCATGTGTGATGCTGGGACAATCTTTGTGTGTTTGTTTTGAGTCAGTCCATTAGTCCTCTAGACAGTTGGTGAAAAGGCCTTGATGTTCTTGGTAACCTTGGCAATTAACCAACAGTCCTATAGCAAATCTAGTGCTCAACTACGTGGTGGTACTTCTCTTTGAAGTATCCCCCTACTCAAAAAGCTTCAATGGTTTTCCTTCATCTCCATTATCCCCCATCCATATCCAACATCCATCTCTCCTACCCCAACTTGTGCAATAGTATCTCTTTGAATCACTCCTCACCTTTAGCTCTAGGGATCCACAATCCTAGTCTTAGGGATCCACCAATCCAAATCAATCCACCAAGACTCATCTTTTGAGATCCACAATCCTAGTCCTAGGGATCTCCGAAACCCATCTTCCGCCAATTTGACTCTTTGAAATCCTGTTGCATCAGCTTTTTAATCCCCTCATCCATCTCCCCATCCTGGATTCCTTTTATAGGACTCCGCTCCTTCATCCTCTGCAATCCCTGAGATCTTAAGCTTGCTTCCTCTTGTGCCTCTAATTCTCCCTTTATCATTCTCTCGTAGTGAGAGTTTGAGCTAACTAAACCTCTTCTCTTAAGCCAATCTGAGTCTTCTTGCTCATCTCGAATTCTTGTACTTTTCAAGAAGTTGTCGAGCCTCGCTTTCTCTCCCTGCCACCTTCTTGAGGGGGCATCTTGTAGTCCATTCTCTCCTCTTCTGCTCTAGCCTTGGGCGTCTTATTTTCTTATCTTTGATGCCATGCCACTTGCAGCATCACATCAAAGAGGGGCAAAATTTAGACACCTAAAAACCTTTAGAAAATAAAGTATTTTTATTTTCTAAAAAATTCATGATGACATCATCATTTATTAATTAATTATTTATTTAATTAATTAATTAATTTTTATGCCATTAAATCTCTTTATCTTAATTAAAAATATTTAATTAAGGAATCCTTCCCAAAAAATTTTAAATCTTATTTAAACATTATTTCCTTATTTATTAATTATTTAATTAATAAATTGACCAAAAAACCCAAAATAAAAAAAAAAAAAAATTTTTTGTCCAAAATTTGGCCAATTTCCTTAAGACCACTAACTTCTTCCAAAATCTTTTAATCCTTCTTTAATTTTGATTAAAGGCTAATCCCATCATTTCCTACCCCTAATCCCAACTAAAAATATTTAATTAAGATTAAATATTAATCCTCATGTTTATTAAAAAGGTTTTAATAAATATCTCCTCAACCCAATCCCTTGAAATAAATAAAACTTTATTTATTTCCTAAAAATCTAATTTATCCTCATCCTAAGAAGTTCTAGACTCTTCTAGAAAGTCTTCATCCTCATCCTAGGAAATTCTAGAAAGTCTTTATCCTCATCCAAAGTCTACACTCTTCTAGAAGATGTCTTTAAACCTAATCCTAATCCCCTCCTAACCTTGTCACATTCCTTAAAAATGGGTTAAGACTTACTAACCCAAGCCAAAGTTAACAAATATCTCCTCCTTCACCCACCCTCATTAAATGCCATCCACTTGCCTATCCCTAAGCTAATCCTAAACCCTCCTAATCCATCCTCTAATCATTTGCACAATCCTAAGCAAGCTTAAAACCTTCCTAATCAAGCCGAAGTCGAAATTGCTCTCATCTCCCTCAAAATATCTCAACCATAAAACTTTATGAAGCCCACAAGGTCATAAATGACTCTTCCAAGCCCTTTTATTGCTCTTACAAGCCATTATGAGGGTCTTTATGAATATTTTATCCTTTGAGCCTCCTTTGTTGACTCATCCTTCCCCTTTCCTCCATCCTCTCACCATGTGACATGTGTCACTCCTTGATTGGTTGTAAGGAAGCACAATCAATATGCTCTCTTCTCATGCAATCTGAGCCCTCCATGAGCTTTTTCCCATCCTTGCATCTTAGCCCTCAATCCCTCAAGCCTCTTGCCTATAAATTGGATCCTTCCCCTTTGCAAAATAACACAATCCATGAAGTAAAGTCATAATGCCATTTTAAGAAGCCATTTTACATCAAAACCATACACTCACACCCAAATTCCAACTCCATTTGAAGCCCTTTTTGAAGCATAAGCTTGAGCATACATCCTATCTATTTAGACAAAGCCACTCAACAAGAGAGCTTCTTATTGAGAGAGTCCATTAATGGCTCATATTCTCAATTGAGAGCTCATCTTAGTCTATCTTGAAGTTTATGAATTTTTTTTAGTTTGTAGAAGCTTTATTTAAATTTAGTTTCTATTAGTATACTAACATTGCTCATATACATTCATAACTTAAAATAATAAATCAAATTGTTAAACATATTCTGTTGATATGCTCTATTATGTGTTGTGTCATCATGACTAATTACTTCATAACTTGAACTCAGTTGGTTGTATGATCATGTGCACTGGTATACTTCATTCATATGACATCATGCATCTCTAGTCAACTACGTAAGAGAATATTCCAAGGCAATATTATGCTATCATCAAAACTATCCTACTACTATAACACTGTCTGATACTTAGACAATTTTCTTCTACAACTTAATGAGGCTAATCTACAAAAAAAATATGTTTTCGTAAATGAAAACCATAACTTACCTTAACTAATTGCTTGGACATATTGCCAACAAGATTACCTTTCTTAGACTTTATAGAATCCTTCATTCTTAACACCTTTCTTTCTATTTTCTTTTCTTTTTGTATCCTAACCATGCTTAAACTATGTGGCCAAGAAATTGGTGTTGTTTCTTAGATTCAATCCTTTTTGGAAATTCCTTGGATTCCTCTTTTAAGAACAATTTAGAAACTCTTTCATCAATCAATTATCTTAGAAATTCCTTCGAGAAGATCCTTCTATTTGAACCACTAGGGTTTGGACTATCCCTTACTACCTTCAACCTTGGTTCAAAACCCCCTAAGATAATTGATCTTTAAATTTTCAAAGTGTTGAAAACTTTTTGATCTACAATTTTGAATTCAAGACTAAAAGTCTCCTATTACTACAAGTAACATCCATTCCTCAGTTGGTATAAGAAACAAAATCATCCAAATATTTTGAAAAAGAAATACCTCTTCTTAAAAATTGAAACCAAAAGAGTGGTTAATAAGATAAGTCAAGATGAAATCTTGAGTGCACCTACCCCCTGGATTGAGACAACTTTGAAAACAAAAACATGATTGAAAGCAAACACTCCACGGCAAAGGAACACACTTGCAAAAAAGATTTTTTTTTTTTTTTGTGTGTGTCTTTTAGGCTTGAAAGTAATGCTTCAAAAATTTCCCATTATCTCACAATGGAACCAATTCCCATAATAAAGAACTCAACCTAAAAGTGTTTTCTTCCAAAATTTCCATGATCTGATAAGGACCAATCCACAAGCATTGGAACTTAGTGTGGCTGCCCAACTTTTCTTTTGTCATGTCCCAGAGTAGAACAAGGTCAAATATTTTGAAATAATTTATCATGTCCCTCTTATTGAACCACCTCTTGATGATAGCTTGATGTTTCACCATATGCTCCAAAGCAGCTGTCCACTTTTCATTCATCTCCAAAATATTCATTAATCTAATTTGTACTCTATCAACATCTTCAACGTCTCTACTCATGAATTTCAAAATAGGAATCCTAAGGTTAAGTGGGAATATTATCTCTTGTCTGTAGACAAGAAAATATGGAAATTTCCCCAAAGCATTCTTGACCCTGACTCGATCTATCCATAGAGTATATTTGAGTTGTGTATGCCAATCATTAGGATTTTCCTTCAACAAACATCTTATTACTGTGATCAAGTTCTTGTGTGTAGATCCAACCACACCATTTCCTTGTGGATAATAATTTGAAGAGAACTTGATAATAACCTAATTTTCTAGTTTCCATTGAGTTAGGAGTACTAATGCAAAAGCTGATCCTATATTGCATACTAGGGAGAATGACATCCCAAATCTAGTAACAATGTGTTCTTTTAGGAAGTTCGTAACCACCTTAGTCATGCAATTTTAGAACATCTCTACTTCTATCCAACACATCCATTAATCAATAGCTATGAGAATAAAAGTATGCCTAGTTGATGATGGTGGATTCAATGGAACAATAAAATTTAGCCCCCACTTTATGAAGGGGCATATCTCAAATATTGGTTATAATGGCATTACAGAATGTCTTTCTCTATTAACACTAATCTAAAAAATATGGCCACTACACACATGTTCAAAAGTATCTTTGAATATCATTTGCTAGAAATAGCCTAATCTTAAGATCATATGAGTAGTTGCTTCTATTGAACTATGCCCTATTCCATACTTATCATGAAATTGTTCCAAAACTTCTTTTACTACCTCACATCCCAATTATCTCAAGTAAAATTCCTTCATATTTCATTTTGTATAATTTTCTATCATGCAACATGTAGGATTCACACTTCATTTTGAGTCCCCTATGTTGTGAACTATTCGTCCAACTAGGGTACTAATTTTGTAAAAGATAGTAAACGATATCCTAGTACTAGACATTGGTTATTATGCCTTGGTCAATATCAACTTGAGATACTACAATTCTTTTTTGATCTTCAATATCTATTTCACTGTCAAATTTGAACTTCTTTTCATCCTTGATCTAGTTATCCGCTATCATTTTTTATAATCCTTGGCCTTTTACTAACTTCATGGGTTGGATCTCTAAACCAAATTCTTGAAGTATTTTCATCCATTTCCCTCATCTTTCACCAAGTTCATTTTGCATCACTTATTTCTTCATTGCTGAATCAGGCACAATCACATATACCTTACTCCTTATTATATAATGGCAGAATTTCTTTACCTCTTTGATTAAAGAAAATAACTATTTATTGAGGTTGGAATAATTTAACTTTTCATTTTTTAGAGTGCAACTCATAAAGGAAACAGGCCTTTCATCTTATTTTTCTTTCTTCTCTACTATAATCCCATCACATGAATGTTCTGAAGCAAAAAGAGTAAATTTTGAAAGGTAGTCCATAATTTGGACTCACTAGTACTGGGGTCGTGGAAATGGGCACCTTAAAATATTCAAATGATTTCATAATCTCTAGAACCCATTCTATTTTAGTTCCCTTTTTTATTAAATCATTAAGGGTATGAACAATCTCTACAAATCCGCTTATTAATTTTTGCACAAAATTTATCTTTCCAAAGAAAGACATAAGTTATTTTCAACTGTAAGGAGGTGATAACTTCATAATAGCTTCAATTCTATTAGGATCAATGGAGATTCTTTCTTCAAAGATGATATGGCCTAGGAGTTTCCTTTAGTAACCCCAAACACAAATTTCTTAGGATTGAGAGATATGTTGTATTTACAACATCTATTGAATACTTATCTTAAATCAGCAATATGAGTGCTTCAATGGATTGAAATAATAGTTAAATCATCCATGTAGATAACTATAAACTTGTTTATTAATCACCTAAAAGCTTCATCCATGGCATATTGAAATGTACCCCCTACATTAATCATCCCAAAAGGCATTCTTCTGTATGAAAAAGTTCCCCACTTAGTCGTGAAGGCCATCTTTAGCCTATTTTCTTGATTAACCATTACTTGATTATATCCTATGTATCCATCCAAGAAGGACATCATCTTTGAACCATTTACAATTTTTAAAACCTTATCTAGTGAAGGAAAAGGGTAGTTGTCCTTTTGAGATGCGAGGTTCAAGTTACAAAAATCCATGTAAAGACAAATCTCTTTGGTCTTTTTCTATACAGGAACCAAATTAGCCATACACATAGAATGGAAAATAGGAAAGATAATCTTGGCATCAAGTAGCTTCTTAACTTCTTTCATTATTAGTGATTCAATGATAGGATTATCAAGTCCTTTCCTTTGGTGGAAAGGCCTCACATCTAGCTTTAATAGAATATCATGCGTAATAATCTCAGGATCATATGTTTTTAGCTCTTTATATCTCCAAGAAATGAAATCCTTATACTCTATAAGTAGTTTTAGCATGTCTTCCCTTTGCTATGCATGGTACACCTTTCCAATCCTTACTATTCTAGGATCTTCATCAGTACCCATGTTGTACAAATCATATTCTTTGATCCCTTTTTCTTGTACCATTCTTTTTTTTAAGTACTGATTCATCATGATCAAAAATACATTCCAATTCAACCATTCCCTTAGGAATAGTGTTAGTTTTTAAATTTAGTATCCCATATTCATCTTCAAGTTCATCATCCTCAGGTTTTTCATCTAGAGTGTCATCAATATCTTGCCCTTTAAACTGGCCACTACACATGATAAATTTGAGTATGTGTTGATCATCCTAAAAGACTTGAAAGTTTGTAATGTTGTCTAGGATAGATGGAGCAACAACTAATTTGACTAAAAATATTTTTATTTTTGTTCTTTCAACTAGTTGTAATGTTATAGGTGAAATAGCAAGATCATTTGCTACCATGTTTTTTCTCCTTAAAATTGACTTTATATTCAAAGCTTCAAAATCATCCATTAGATCCCATACTCTTTTCTTGTAAGCAAGTAACCTCTTATCATTGTAGGAGTATATTGATTTTACTTGTCTTATAACCAATTGAGAATCTCCCTTGACTATGAGGGCTTTGATTCCTATCTCTAGTACAAAAACAAGTCCTTGGATCAACACTTCATACTATTCAACATTATTAGTACATCTAAACTAATTGATATGATGCATAGAAAGACTTACTTTTTGGGTTGATTAAATCAATACCTATGTCAGCTCCTAATTTGTATTTGGAACAATCAAAGTAAAGTGTCTATATTGGATCTTCTTTGGGCTTTCTAATTTTATGCTCATTCATCCTTAGCTTCTCCTTCAGTTGGGTCTAAAAGGACTATTTCTTGGGAATCCACTGTAGTCTTTTGCGAGGTAGACTCAATGATTTTCCACTGTTAGTCCTTAACACTAGAATTGTATGTTTTCTTTTTTGTCCTAAATTTCCCCTATGAGTTTTATAATTTTATCCACTTTGGGTTTAGGATGGATGATTACAAAAGTCCATCTGTGACCTTTCACATACCATCTTCTTCTTTGAACTTTAATTATTCTAGTGTGGAGGAGAAGACAAATCCCAACCATCTAAAGAGATATCACTATATGATATATTTATATCTTCAATTTTTTCTTCAACCCTTTCCACAAATTTGGATGTGTTTATAGGGCTTTCATTTCCTATGGGTTCATCTTTCAAAGTGTTATCACTCTTTACTTCCATCATCTATGTCAATACCTTAGTGACTACTTCTTGGCACAATGAACATTCAAAATCTGAATGATGAACTTTATGCAAATGAAAAAATCCTCGAAGAAGTAGGATATTGGGGTTAGCTTCTTCTCCTGAACATTGTAAATTAGCCACTATGTTATCGATGAATTATAATCATGATCTCCAGCTTTGGGATTGAAATCTTAGAACTTTCATTTTGATTATTTGAAATTGTATCAAATGCCATCACTTTGTAGGTGTATGCATGAATATGTAGCCTCTGCTAAGACACACACTTCAACACGGTCCTTATTTGCGGATTCATCCCGAAATGAACATTGGATTGTTCATCCGAAAATCAGCCTGCAAAGCAACCTGTTACCTTCTATCTAAAGGGAATTGCTTGTCAGATATCCTCAGATTCGAGGTGTTTAAGCAACCAGACCCTGTAAGAACGAAGGATTTAATAAATTAAATTAATCTATATGATTATGCAGATTAATCTAGAATGAGAAATCAATTCTAATCTAAGAACAAGTAAAGGAAACTAGATTAATCATACGCATATTATGCTAAATGAATTTAATCTAAGAATGCAAGATGTATGTAAAAATATGAGCAAATGTGATTATAAATTCCAGCAGCAATTCAATGCAAATTTTCCAAATTCATCCTCTCTTGAAATGAAGAGAGGAGGGTCTCTTAAATAGACTTTCCTGGAATCCATCAACGGTTGAGATTGATTTCAATCAACGGTCAGGATTGAAGATGCAGTTCAGTCATAAAGGAAGATTCCCAAATTAAAGGGAGTTAACTGATTTCTTTTGAGTAGAAAAAGGAGTTAACTAATTTAATTTGAGTAAAGTAAGGAGTTAACTGATTTAATTCCTTTTTTATCCACAGTGAATTGGGAATTTCCCTTTTTGAACTGAAGAGAGATTTTGTTGAGATATTTAATTTAATAAAATGAGATATGCTCTCATAATTACTTTTTCTATTTAATTAAATAATCCTTTAATTAATTAGAGACACTTTTCTTATTTAATTAAATAACTTCATTTAATTAATTAGGAATGGCTTCCCATTTAATTAAATAACCTTGTTTAATTAATTAGAAGTAAGTACTCCATTTAATTAAATAATTTCATTTAATTAATTAGAAATACCTTTCTCATTTAATTAAATAATTACATTTAATTAATCAAGATAGGCATATTTATTAAATTAAATAAATTTAATTCCATAGTACATTAGCCTTAGGATATAATTTAATTTAATTAAAGTATAAATACTTAATAATTAAATTAGAATTAAATCAAGTAGGTTTAATGATATTAATCTGAGTATGTACTATAGGAATTAAATAAGAAATATGATGAATGCAGATTATGATTTTTTGCATCTGACAATTAAGTCAAGTAGCAAATAGCAGAATGAGAATTGCCTATTAGAATAGGTCTTTAGGATTGGTCAGAAATGGACTAGAATTGGTTGAGATGGCAATGAGCCAATTTTGGGTATTACATTTTTCCCCTCTTTGAATGAATGTGCGAGCAACACATTCAATTCAAAGATAATCAGAAAGCATGATGCAAACATGAGATTGGTTTTGAAGTTGATGACACTAAGACCAATTGATAAGCTTTTTAGGACCATCTCTAGAATAGAGCTTAATCCTAAGGAATCCAAGTACAACACTTAGATACCTAAGATCGATAGCATTTAGAAGATTATCTCCAGAATAGAGCTTAACCTTCAAGGATCTAGATAGAACACCTAGATACCTAAGATTGATAAGAATTTAGAAGATTATCTCCAGAATGGAGTTTAATCTTCAAGGATCCAGATAGAACACCTAGATACCTAAGATTGATAAAAGATAACAAGGTCCAATCATGAGTCGTAGAATCATCCCCAGAACGAGGTTTGATTCTTAGGAGTCAGGGTTTAGACTGTCCCAATACTTGTCCATCAAACTCTGAGAAGAGTTGTTATAAGGTTGATCAATTGATGAAAAGATAAGATAGATGACAAAGATGCCAGATAGAAGGGAACAAAATGCCCCTAGTGATGAAATACCCTAAGTGATAAGGACATAAGATGGGAACCAAATGCCCCAAGCAATAGGTATTCAATGATGTAATCATCCTACCCCCTCAGGAGTGAAATTAAAAGATGACACACCAGAAATAGATGTGAAGCAATATAGCAATAGATACAAAAGAAATCTGAGATTCAATAGAATGTAGAAGAGATCAGAAAATCAGAACAATAAAGAAGAGATCAAAACAATTAGAAGAAATATGAAGAGATCAAAATGATCTAAAGAAATATAAAGAGATCAGAATGATCTTGAAGAAATTTGGAGAGATCAGAATGATCTGAAGAAATATCAAGAGATCAGAACGATCTAAAGAAATATGAAGAGATTCGAAGTGATCTGAAGAAATATGAAGAGATCAGAATGATCTGAAGAAATTTGGAGGTTGATATGAAGTGATTTTGAGATCCAAAAGACCAAGTTTGAGTTGAAAAGATTCCAAGAATCACATAGTATCAAAAAAAAAATGGACTGCACAAGCGTTCGATCGCATTGGTCTAAAAATTGTAAAATGCATTTTTGAGCGACTTAAGTGTGTCAGATTTTGAATTTGATCCCAAAAATGGGTTCAGAACAACAAAAGTAGCCAAAAGAGTGATTAATCAATCATTTGTGTAGTTGTTGAGGAATCTGATGCATGTGGAGTATGAACAGAATGACCATCGAATTGCGCAGTTATGCAAATGAAGTATGTAATACAAGACTATATTAAATGCAACCCTAGGTTTGGTTACCAAGCCTCGATGATTTATCATCACTGGATATAAAATAAAGCGGGTATATTATACAACTCCCACTCACATTACAATCATGGAAATATGAATATAACATACGTTATTGGTTTGTCGGGATTAAATGTAAGCATTTGAGGCACAAGAAGCCAGAATGACCAGAACATTTGTCCCTTTCAATGTAGCAAGTTAACATAAGCATCAGAGCATAAATGCTAGGATGACCTGAATGTTGCTTGCATGACAGGCACACCAAACACATGGGAGATTCCTCTTATGCTAAGTATTTAGTATTCATTCTGTCCGCAACGACCCTTGCGTTTGTAACCTGAGATAGAAGTGTGCTAGATATACTCGCAGTGACCCGTATGTTCACTTAATGGGAGAGTATCAGTATGTACTATAGCATGAAGAGTTCACTCCAACAAATAAGGAGAAGAACCAATGTTATTGGCATATTCATATAAAATGAGTCGAGGTACACACGACCATCCAATACAAGATGGAGGCTCTTATAGTGGACACCCCTCTTATAGGAATAAATCAACTAATTGGAACTAAACTGCAAAAAGAAAGCAAAGGAAAAGATCATGCCCTCAATCATTACTTCTCTAGTCAAAGATGACATCATCAAGTTTATTGAGGGGATATGATAAAGAAAAACAAAGTAAAAAAAAAAAATGCTCAACATATCCAAACAAGTATATCATTTTTTTGAGTTCAATGTTTTGGATTGATGTCAAGTGTCAATGTCTAGAATATGTTTGAAAGAAATCTCTTCAGTAGGGTGACAACAGTAGGCAGACGCAATCAGAACGACTAGTGACTGAGGTCAAAGAGAATCTTCACAATGAATAACCTAAGAAGGACTAAGTGACAGTAGACAGACACAGCCAAGATGACTGGTGACTGACGCAAAAGAGATCTTCCATAAAGGAATCCTGAGACATGACTCGAGCAACAGTAGGCAAACATAGCTGAAACAACTGGTGACCATTGCAAAGGAGATTCTATGAGGAGAATCTCAAAAAGAGTGACACGAGTGATAGTAGGAAAACACAGTGAGGACCACTGGTGACTGTCGCAAAGGAGATTTTATGAGAATTTTGAAAATAGTGACACTAAGGGGGAATGTCCCCAAGCTGTGACAAGACTCAATCCATGGATACATGAGAAAAAAGAAGGAAAGCAAAAGCATGAAGGCAACTATACAAAATAGCCAGAAGATGCACTGCAAGATGGAGCATTGGGATCAAAAGGCACCTGTTTACCAGGTTTTCACCTTCTTGGCAAGATTCTCTCTTTTTGCTACCATGATGCCTATTTCTAGGTTTTCACCAATGGCACTATTTTTGTTTTTTCAATTTTTTTGTATTTTTTTCATTTTTTATATTTTTTTGCATTTTTTGGAATTTTCAACTTTTTTGGTGTTACCAAGGCGCCTATTGCTAGGTTTTCACTAGGGTAACAACTTTTTCAGGACTTTTTCTGATTTTTAGGATTTTTTTCAAAGATTACTAGCTCGCAAGAAGGATCACCTTGATTTTGTTCCAGTGTCTAGCAAGGTGTAGGATGATATGTAGTAGCAAGTGAGTAAATAAGTAGAGATGGAAAGACAAGGAGTATAAAGCAGTGAATGGTACCCTCAAGGAAAGTCTTCATAAGATTACCCAAGCTAGGGAAAAAGATATAACAATATAAGCTCATGGTGTAATGAAGGGTATCATGTAAGTAATATAAGAAAATGACCATGTCAAGAGATTGCTAAGAATCGAGTTTTCTTCTTTCTTTCATCGATCAAGACCAAAGGGTTAACCAAATAGGACATCAAAGTTTGTTATGGAGGTTATGAGTGAATGACTTCAGGAATGAGGACATCTAAAGGATAAGCAAGATCATGATAGGATGTCATGGATGGAAGAATTACGCATGATGCCTGTTTACCAATTTTTCATCATGATACTTATCCAAGGGGCCACAAGAAGTGGTTTTCACCATAGGATAGATTTATTTATCTTTAATTTTGCTACCAAGGTGCCTATTTCCAGGTTTTCACCGAGGCACATTTTTTTTCTTTGTTTTCTTTGGATTTTTAGAGTTTTTGGAAAGAATTCAAACCTTCTTCAATTTGAATAGTGCTCCTATAAGAAAGATAAGTTATGATAAGCCAAGGCCATAGCAAGGTACACTCAAAGATGCTGATAAGGTAAAGGAAGGTAAATGATAGAAAAATGAGAGGTAGATGGAGGATAAGGTTGTTGGTTTTGGAAGACTGAAACAAGCAAGGATGGCAAGCAGGCATAAGATTTAGAGAATCTCATGAGGGTGGATGAGATATTAGGTAAGATCAACATTGACACACACCTTGAAGGGTAGTGGAATGATGGAGGAAATATGGATGAGATAGATTGAGGCTTAGATATATGATGTAGCAAAGCCATTTTGGAGAGGTGGAGTAGAAGGTTTTGAAACCTTTTTAGGAAGATGTTGGAAAGGAGATGGAGTGAAAGCCTTTGGAAGCTTGAATGTCAACTTTGATTTGTTTTCAATATTCAAGTCCTTCAAAAGAGACTCGGGAATCCATATAGCTTTTGATTTTTCATTATATGCTTTGGAACGCATTTCCTCAACAATAGATTTAAGAACCCATACTTTCTTTGGTTGATCTCTTTGAATAGTGGACCTTTGTGGTCTCTTTTATGTATTTTCCTTCTTAACATTCACATGTCAATTAGAGGAGACATAGTGAACTTTTGAGGATGGATTCATGCACTTGTGTTTGAGTTGATCATCCAAATTTCTTCCAAAGGACTTAGGGTTTGTGGATGAATGAGGCCAATGTGACTAGTTTAGATGGAAAGGTGAATGTGAAGAGTTCAAGTATGTGTATCTTTGTTGATCTTGGGGTAGGGTGGGAGGAATGTATAATCAGATAAGAGTGGAAGTAGGAGATGGAGGAACATAAGGTCCGAAAATAGATGGAAGGTTTGAAGGTTTTACCTTAGATGGGTATGGACCAAGGATAGATTTAGAAGATGTGAACGGACCATGAGTATGGATATCAACATCTTTAGAGTGAGCAATATGACCAAAGCCATCAATAGATTTATGAGTAACTATTATAGGAGCAATACCTTTGATAGGAATATTTAAAGCTTGAGCATAGTTTGGAAGTGAATGTAGCAAGGTAGAATAAGAGAGTGAGGGAACACTTTTCTCTTCAAAAGGAATTTTCGATAACATACAAAAAGTATCCTCCTCTTGGTCTTTTGTAATCTCCTTAGGGATGGTGGAAGGAATATCTTGATTTTTCTTAGTAGAGGTGCATGACATGGGAGATGGAGGACTATGTGGCTCTTGAGATAGAGGCACAAGATCTTGGAAGACTTGAAAGGGGATGAAGGAATATTGGTCTTGATCAACACTAGTTTCTTTATCATTTAAGTGGTCCTCTTGACATGAAACCAAATCCAAGGATAAGGGAGTATCTGAATCTGTATTCAAATATATTTTTGAAGGCTCCATAATAGGCTCTTGAAAGGAAAATGGAGCAATAGTTGGATTGGGGATAATAGGAGGAGCAACACATGGAGGTTTTGGATCTTTGCTTTGTGTAGTATGGGAGAGGTTTGCAACTAAGTCAAGATTAGCTTGAGGTTCCTTTAAAGGTAGTCCTTGAGGGTACACATAGTCAACTGGGGGAGTAATGAGTTCTTTTGGTGAATATGTGTTGGAAAGATTGGACAATTTAGAAGGTGGATGTATGTTGGAGGAAGTAGAAGTTGCATTTGAACCATTGCTAGACATGGTTTCATGATGTTGATCCTCCTTGAGAGTAGAATCTTTAGTAGCTAAGAGCTTAGATTTCTGAATTATGCCATTGTCAAAGAGATCTTGGATCTTGTTTTTCAGCTCCTTACAATGTGAAGTTTTATGTAAATTATGTCTATGATAGGCACAATAGTTACTCATAAAGGAAACTCCTGCAAAAGTGACCTTAGGTAACATAATTTGTTTCTTTTGAAGAAGTTTTTCCAAAGTTGATTCATAAAATCTACCCAAATGGGTGAAATCAAACTTTGGTTTAGGTTTCCAAGGTTTTTCTTCAAAGATATTTCTAGATTTCTTGGTTGTTTCTGAAGTGTTCGATGATGTGTTTTCCTATTCTTTTAGTCTTTGAAGTTGAGCATTCATTGATTGGATTTTTTGCTTCATGTTTGCAATAAGAATCCCTTCTTCCTCACTAGGAATATTGGATTTAGCACATTTGTTGTTAGCCATTTTGATGTACTATCTTTCAAGTAGTGACAGCCAAGTTTTAGAAAATAAGTCAAGTTGCCACAGTCATAGACAATGACAAAAAGCAACAGCTTAGACAAGGACCACACTAGAACGTAGTCTCAAAAAAGCAAGATAAGAGTGTAGTATACTAAGGTATGAATAGTTTGATTTGAAGGCTAGAACAGCCAAAGATTATGACTATCATAACATGGAGTACAACAAGCACTAAAGGACAAGAGCAAGATAACTGAGAGACAAGACTAGTTAAGGTATGGATCACAAGTCATTAGCTAAGCGGGATGCCACTGTTTGAGACTGTTTTCAGATAGAGAAGCAGTAAATTGATGCAAGAAACAAACTTGGTACAGAGCACAGATAGCTCTAATAGACTAACTTAATAGTTCAGACTCAAGATCTCACATGAAGATCCTCAGAAAGGCACATGAGAAAGTACACAGAGCCATGCAAAGACTCAGAAGAGCATAAATATTTCACGCGAGGATGTGTTGTAGGCCACGCAAAGTAGTGCAAGGTTAACTTGGATAGCATAAAGATCTCACATGGAGATGTGCAACTATTTGCACAAGAACTTGGACAAAGCTGCGTGAAGAAATAGTAGGACAACAAGTATTCGCACAAAAGTTTGCAAACTATGTGCGAAAATAGAAACTAGACTGACAACTGAACTGGATTTTGAAAAGAATTTGAAGATTTTAGACAGTTTTGGACAGATTATTGATTTTTTTTAGTAACTAGGTAGATAAACAGGCACGTAGAATAGCAAGCAGGCAATTTCAAGCACGTCTGAAAATAATGAGCAAGGGCAAAAGCAACCTTGTGCATGAACAATCAAGTGACTTAGTTTGTGCTAATCCCTAAGAGAGCTATTTGTGTATATTTTCAAAAGGTTTTGCAATCACGCATACATCCCTAGAAAATAAAAGTTTGGCCTCTCTAAGGTTTTTAGTAATGGTTTGACTCTGCAACTTTTATGACTCATAGGGGTGACCTCCAATCCCAGCGCATCGATTTTTTGACACAATCCGAGAACTTAATCTTCAAGAGCTACTAGGGAGATCTGACAACCCACAATGAACCACACCCATGGATATTTCTTCCACAAGGACATTTATATAGCAGTTGTCACTACCATGGCAAAAATGGCTATTACCGATTGAGGTTCCGTCAACGCAGTTTTCCCTGTAGAGGGATTGTCTGCTACGGTTAACCCTCTCTAAAGGTGACTGACTAATAATAGTGTACCACAAGGGGAGTTAGCTTTCAGATTCAAGGTTTTGACACCTTTTCACCTTTAGCCCAATCAAAGCAAACAAATTAATTTGACACGCTAAACTAAGAGTATCTCTTAAAGATCTATGATATCAACTCTCAGTGATCTATCAACCTCTCCGGAGAAAGGATGCCTTAATCAACAAGTTGAAGATTCATCTATCTGTGAGATGCTCAAAGTATCCTCCCCACCTACAAGGAATCCATCTTAGAGAGGAGTTTCACTAGGAACCCACTCCCTCAAGATCCACAAATAGTGTTCATGGGGGGCCTAATTACTATGTGTGTACAGATGTTAATTCCTGAAAGCAAATCTATCCAAAAGCAATCAAAAAGTACAAGGTGGTACACTTAATGCTTTAACTAATGTGAGGTGAGTCCAAAGATGTGGAACATTTAACCCCTCACACAAGCCAAAACGAGTCCACAACCCAAAAACTAGTGAGTTCTAGAAAGCACAAAAGGGTTGCCTAGTGGAGCATTTAACGCTTCTTTCCTGTAGACCCCTCCCCTTTAACGTGGTGTTGATCTTGCAACCACAGGGTGGAACAAGGGGCTAGCAGATTAGCAAGTCCAATAACCCAAGATAGGTAATTAGATCTATCACTAGTAACTAAGCCTGCTAGATGAAACTAATAGAGATCACAACCTAGTATCAAATTATGCATGTGTTGTAAAATGAAAACATGGAAAGAAACACACACAAGCTTGACACGAGAGATGTTTATTTTAGATTGAAATGAATTTTTATCAGCTAAGGAAGGTTACCTGGTGATCCTCGCAACGTGCTTAGTAGATTTTACCTGATTTTTAATAATTCTTGTGCTATTTTCGAAGCTAGCAAAAGTGAAATGCATTTTTTTTTCTTTCTTTTGTCATATTTGGATGGCCTTTCTTTCTTCCTTGCTGTTTTCCAAAAAAAAACCTGCAATAAAAATTATTGATTAAAATTCCAAGATTTGCATCATGAGTTAATAATTGTTTTATGAGAACACATAAAAAAATTATTAAAAATAGAATTATGATCCAAAAAAACTGAAATTTCTACTGTAGTTTACAGAAAGCCTCCCAAACATTCAATAAAATTTTTGGATTGAAATTCTTTTATTTATGTCAAGAATTAATTTTTTTATGAAAATACATTAAAAAATTATAAAAAATCATTTTTTGTTCAACAAAATCCGAAATATTTATTGTAAACTACGAAGAATGTTCCAAATCTACAATAAACTTTTTAGATTTAAATCCAATGATTTTCTATGAAAATTAATTTTTCAATGAAAAACAATTAATGAATTACAAAAAATCTAATTTTGATTCAAAATTTTCCCAATTTTTACTGTACATGCAAAACATTGTTGCAAATCTACAAAAAAAAAAACAGATCAAAATGTGTTATTTTACTTGCTCAAATAATTTGCATATGACAAAATCATTAAAAAATATATAAAATAAAGATTTAGTCAGAAAAATCTAAAATTTGGCATGTGATTTGTTCCTATTCTCTAGAACCTTATTAAAAATTTCAGACCAAAATTCATTAAGTTGGTCTACGTTTTATGATTTTTTTGAAAAAATCATAAAAATGATTTTTTTAAAAAAAATTTGATCAATTTTTTTTTTAAAATTTTAGAACATGAGAAGGAAGAAGAAGAAGACGAGAAATAGAAGAAGATTAAGACAGAGAAGAGGAAGAGGTTTCTCAAATGCTCATTTGCTCATAATTGTTGGATGTCTTCTCAAAGTGTCTTCAAACCTGCAACAAGACAAACCTACAAAACACGATATAAATAAAAAATTAAAATGCAAAACAAAAAGAATGAGGCCAAAAAATTGATTTTTCGGCCCCACGGTGGGCGCCAGAAATGTATGCATGAATATGCGGCCTCTGCTAACACACACACTTCAACACGATCCTTATTTGTGGATTCATCTCGAAATGAACATTGGATTGTTCATCCGAAAATTAGCCTGTAAAGCGACCTGTTGCCTTCTATATAAAGGGAATTGCTTATCAGATATCCTCAGATTCAAGGTGTTTAAGCAACCAGACCCTGTAAGAACGAAAGATTTAAGAAATGAAATGAATCTATATGATTATGCAGATTAATCTAGAATGAGAAATGCATTCTAATCTAAAAACAAGTAAAGGAAACTAGATTAATCATATGCATATTATGCTAAATGAATTTAATCTAAGAATGCAAGATGTATGTAAAAATATGAGCAAATGTGAGTATGAATTCTAGCAGCAATTCGATGCAAATTCTCCAAATTCATCCTCTCCTGAAATGAAGAGAGGAGGGTCTTTTAAATAGACTTTCCTGGAATCCATCAACGGTTGAGATCGATTTCAATCAACGGTCAGGATTGAAGATGCAGTTCAGTCATAAAGGAAGATTCCCAAATTAAAGGGAGTTAACTGATTTCTTTTGAGTAGAAAAAGGAGTTAACTGATTTAATTTGAGTAAAGTAAGGAGTTAACTGATTTAATTCCTTTTTTATCCACAGTGAACTGGGAATTTCCCTTTTTGAACTGAAGAGAGATTTTGTTGAGATATTTAATTTAATAAAATGAGATATACTCTCATAATTACTTTTTCTATTTAATTAAATAATCCTTTAATTAACTAGAGACACTTTTCTTATTTAATTAAATAACTTCATTTAATTAATTAGGAATGGCTTCTCATTTAATTAAATAACTTTGTTTAATTAATTAGAAGTAAGTACTCCATTTAATTAAATAATTTCATTTAATTAATTAGAAATACTTTTTCCATTTAATTAATCAAGATAGGCGTATTTATTAAATTAAATAAATTTAATTCCATAGTACATTAGCCTTAGGATATAATTTAATTTAATTAAAGTATAAATACTTAATAATTAAATTAGAATTAAATCAAGTAGGTTTAATGTGACTAATATGAGTACGTACTATAGGAATTAAATAAGAAATATGATGAATGTAGATTAGGATTTTCTGCATCTGACAATTAAGTCAAGTAGCGAATAGCAGAATGAGAATTGCCTATTAGAATAGGTCTTTAGGATTGGTCAAAAATAGACTAGAATTGGTTGAGATGGCAATGAGCCAATTTTTGGGTATTACAGTAGGAGCCTAAATATGATTATAAGAATGCCACTTTGTTTAGGGAATTTTATTTTGTAATCACGATTTTTAACTTTGGCTCCACATCTATCTTGATTTGATTGTTCAATCCTTTCCTTGTTAACCACAACTAAGTAAAATCTATAGAAAACCATCCTCTTAAGAATTTTGTTCATTCTTTACTTAGAAGTAATCTGTATGTTTCTAGAATATCAACCATATGTATATCAATGATATCTTGAATCTAAGGGTCAACTATCAATTGTATCTAAACATCTTTCATTACACCAACGACTTTCACCTCTATTTTATCCAACTATATCACTATCTAATTAGGGGCCTGAGGACTGACTCCCAACCTTTGTGCTATTGCTAGTGGCATAACATTAAAAGAAGCTCTTGAATCTATTAGGAAATCATGAAGATTATGCCTATATATCTTGATGCTAAGTAGAAACTGGGGCACCTCAACATTGACTTTAAACATAGTTGGCATAGCCCCCAAAGCATTGACCTATTTAGATAACATCTATTGAGGAACAATAATTGTATTATGGGGTGCCTTTGTATGATCAAAGATCTTCATGAGCACCTCTCATTGATGAGGATAGTTTTGCAGTATGTCAAACATGGACATGTTGACCTTTGTTTGTTTCAAATCTTCAAATGCACTAAACTTTTCAGTAGACCAAGCAAGATTTTTCAAGATTTTTGGCACATTTCCTTAATTCTAATTTTGTTTTCCTCCATACGATGGCCAAATTGGTACTAGATTGTTACTCACTCTCAAATCAAGAGGAGTTAATTTTAGTGCTAGAGGAATTCTATCTATCATAGGTTCTTTTCTACTTCACTTGTTTAAGTATTTCGATTGCCATTTCAAAAATGAACATCTCTTCAAGATGAATATCTGGTTCCTAACTAAATAGAAAAGAGAGTTCTTCATTGAACAATTTTTCCACTTGTATGATTTATTTAGAATTGTAAGATTCTAGTAGCATAGCATTGAATTTTATAGGAGGGATATCATCATTCACTTGCAAATTCTAGTTCACCTCTTGGTTTCCATTGTAATATGAACCATCATTGTTAGATGTAATTTGACCATCATCATACTGAATGATATCCACATAATAAACATTGTTATTATTATTATCTATATTAATGCTTCCATTGTTTAGATGATTGTTCCATTGTTGATTCTATCTTTGGAAGCCATTTTTATGAATAGGAGGATTGAAATTGTTTCCTCCATTATTGTTTCCTACATTGTTGTTTCTAATATTGTTGTTTCCATTGAAATTATTGTTATAGTTCTAACCATAATTTTTGTTGTAAGGACCAACATTATTTCTTTTGAAATTGTTATTCTATCCCTATGAAAACCTTAAGTGAGTCAACTCATTGTTCATTTGTGATATGGTCTTTTTCATTTGACCAAACTCAAATGCAAAAATATTATCTACCTCAGTAGAAGCTGCTACCTTTTTCTCAAAGAAAGTAGCTTTCAGAGGTTCATACTCTGGATATGTTAAAGTATGGTTTTGCAAAGTTGGTGCCTACTATAATGGAACTAGATTCATAGGTATGAATTGGCTAGGCATCATAGGTGCTCTCACAGGATATGTTGAAATTGTTGTAATAGCTTGATTGAGAAGCATCAATCATCCTCTATTAGGATTGGCTTGCTTAGTGAAGGTATTCACTTCTGTAAATAATTTATCCAATGTGTTGATATTTTTTGTAGGAAGTCTTCTTAGAAAAATAGCAGTAAGATGGTCCATAGCATTCAGATAAATCTAAATAGTAACTTCAATTGGTATAGTGTATAGAATTTGTAACATGCAGCATACCATAGAAAAGAGATAGTTGAAGCATGAAACCATTTCAGCTAGGTCCCTTTTTATTGATATGAAATGTTGATGTATCGTAGCTAGGTTAGATAAAGGTCTTGAATTGTTTCAAGAACAATTTTTTGAAAGTATCCCAATCTCCAATACATCCAAGTGCCAAATTAACATACCAGTTAAAGGAAAATTCCCCCAAAGAGTAGGGGAATAAACAAACAACAATATTTTCATTATAAATATTCTTTTTATTGTAGGATTTGAGCAAAAGCGCACAACAAATCCACGAAGCCCAAGAACACTTGCATGCACAAAACCTATCACGGAGAATAAAAGACAAGAAGAGGCAAGGGTTTGATTTTAAAAACTTAGATGAAAAAAATATTATTCAACAAATCTTCATAATGAAAAAATAACAAAGAGATCAATCCTTATAAAGGAGAGCGAAACTCGAAAAGGGTAACCTAAAGCCTAAAAAAGCTAGGTTGCACAATATAATTAATAAAATATTATTTATATGCACCTACAAGATAGCTTAAGAAAACTAGAGTAATATGCAACTTATTTAATTAAATCAAAGTGATTTAATTAATTAGTGCAAACAAATAATTACTCTAACACCCCCCTTAAGCAAAGCTCAAGAGGTAAGCTAACCTAGCACAACTATGAAAGTAGGAAACTTGGGTCTCGGCAACAAGGCTTGATCAGGTACCCAATCACAAAAAAATCTCTATAAAGAGGAGAAATAGAGAAAACCACATGGGAAAAACCCTACTCCAAAAAGAGATAGCAAAGAATGTTCTAGAAGAAGGAACAAAGAGATCAGAAGAGAATCATTGAAGCATGAAGAATTACAAAACTCTATCAAAATGTTGATCTGTAGAACCTCCATGGAAATAGAAGGCACAAACTGAGTATGTCTATATGGTAGATGATCCATCTCACTAAAATGCATAGGTAGCCAGCCACTGCAATTTCCTAGTATATAGGATCAAGTACTAAATACATAGCTCACACCAACAAACCATCAACCAAAGAAGCATAGAACAACAATATAACCCCCCTTGATGCAAGGGAGGTGATAGGCAGCTGAAAAGGTGGGCCAAAGAATCTCCTACAAAATAGTAACTAGACACATCAAGAGTGAGTTATAAACACCAATAAAGGCACATGGCATCGACACTACATGAGGCAAAAGAGAAAGAGGGCCTATAAGCGGCAAACAACTATCCCCTGCATGGCACTTTATAAAATAGTGCAAGTATAACGAATCAAAATGATGAAAAGGATCTCAAAATGCAAGAGTGGTACTTTATCTTAGTGCATTGCATAAAGATTCTTACAATGAATATCAACAATGATTAAAAAAAACATAAGGCTGAAACAACAAAAGGTAGAGTCCAAAACAAAGTATCTGAAGCAACAAAATTGATCCCCGGACCTAAAACAAACAGGATATCCACCAAAATGCTAAAATTCAAAAGACTAAATAGGATGTTCCTAGAATAGAATCTGGAACAACAACTAGCATCACTAGAAAGAGCACAGAAAGAGCTTTCTAGTGATATAAAGAAGTCCAAAAATGAATATTAGATGCTCAAGATACGCCTCCTAGAGTGCAAAATAGAACATCCATCTTTGACTATCAAAACAAGCAACCAAACTAAATCAAAAACCAAAAAAAATATACCAGCATCTCTATCTCAAAACCAACTTTTGGCACATTTTTTGGATTAAAAAAATACATCTGTATCCTCAAGTTATGGCGAAAAAACCTCTATGGCCTCCGGAATGCAAGAAATATATATATATTTTTAATAAAAACAATAATAATAAAATAAAAAACAAAACCATCCCCCAACTAGCGATAGAGTAGTAGCCGGGTAGGGCTACAACAGTTCCATGGTAGAGCCGCTAGTGGTGGCTGCTAGCAGTAGCTGCCAATGGTTACTACGCGACACCGCTAGCTGTTAGTTAACTGCTACGGCCAAAAAACATTGTAAATTTATTTATTTTTTCTATTTTTTTGAAATTTTCACCTCGATCCCTGTGTTAGGGCCCATACAGCCCTATTCAACAAAAAAAAAATTCCTCCTAGATCAACGTTGTCCAAATCGAACAAATTTTATATCAAAACAAGGGTTTTGATGCCTTCTGAATCCATCTGTGAGGTCTATTTGGCCTCAAAATGCTCTAAAAATCAGTGACCCCCCTGTTTTCTCAAAAAAAGCCTAAAAAAACACCAGATATGATCTATCAAACCCTTGTTCTCCTTTTTTCTTGAAACACCAAACAAGCTACAATAGATCTGGCTTTGATACCATGTAGGATTGGAGCAAAAGTGCATAACAAATCCACGAAGCCCAAGAAAACCTATCACAGAGAAGAAAAAGACAAGAAGAGGTAAGGGTTTGATCTAAAAAACTTAGATGAAGAAAATATTATTCAATAGATCTTCATAATGAAAAAATACAAAGAGATCAATCCTTATAAAGGAGATCGAAACCCAAAAAGGGTAACCTAAAGCCTAAAAAAGGTAGATTGCACAATATAATTAATAAAATATTAATTATATACACCTACAAGATAGCTTAAGAAAACTAGAGTAATAGGCAACTTATTTAATTAAATCAAAGTGATTTAATTAACAAGTGCAAACAAATAATTACTCTAACATCGATTGCAAATTTCCTTGAATACCTTGATGTGATGTTTAGCAGTTTATGTCTCTCCATAGATGAACCTTGGGAAAAACTTCTTAGGATTATTAGGAAGATCATTTAGTACACCTATCAAGTTGATTGATGAGTCTACAACATTGCAAAAAAGGCCATTGGAGGATTTGGTGGAATGATAGCTGGTTATTGTAGAGGTCGAACTAAAGAAGATGTTGAAATGTTGAATGGGAGTGGTAGAATCTAAGGTATTCCTTTGTCTCTATGGAGCTTGCAAAAATGACTAACTTCAAGGAGCTCATGCACACTGGGTGAAGATCTTAAAGCTCACTATAATTGGGATTCTAGATTAGGATCTTCTAGCTTGCATCAATTCTAGAAAAAGTGCACCTCTGCAGAAGTACACTTTCTCACAAAATAAAGTGCACCTGTACACCTCAAAAGCTCAAAATCTTAGAAAAATTCCTATACTTGTAAAAAGATGTAGATTTTTGAAGTTTGGAATTTTTTTCTTTTATTCCAAATGTTAAGAGGCCCTCCTTCTAGCACCACTTCTATTGAGCTATCATTTTTCATGATTCTTAATGGTAGCAATCCTTTAAAACTCCTCTCTTGAAAAGCTAATCTAGGATCAAATCTAAGGTTTTGGGTGATCTTGAAACCCACTAGAATTTTCCTAGGTGAAGATAAATGTGAGTGTTCACAAGGAAGCCTTTATTGGTTTATTAAACAATTTAGATAAGATTTTGAATTTTCTTGTTGTTTCAAAAGAATAAAACACACAAAAAGAAATATATTTTTTATATTTTTCTATTTTTTAAATGAATGCAATCTAACAATGCAACTATATGAATTCCTAATTTTAACCAAGGGGTTAGTAAAAGAAAATAATGAAGATAGGATAACAAGAGATTTAAGCAAATAACATGAGTGCAAAATCCTAATGGACGTAAGCCATGGAAACAACGTATCTACAAGTTAAGCTCTTGAAAAGATCAATGGATAACCAATGAAAATAGGAGTAGCACTTCCTTAATTCCATTGATGCCATCGTCGATAGGAATTTAGTAATCATAAAATATTTCACTTTTCATCAAATTGCAAGGCCATGAGAAGTGTGCTCATGTGAGACAAAAAGCTATGCATGAACAATATGATGATCTCTTCTCAAACTAAGTACATCAACAGAGTTTGTAAAACTATAGCAAACACTAGAATTAAAAGATCACACAACTAAAACAATGTAATAAAACTATTGGCTCAATTACACTTCATGAACATACATCCACAAAATATAACACACTTAGGCAAGAA
The DNA here is from genome assembly GCA_028749045.1 of Cupressus sempervirens. Classification (NCBI taxonomy): domain Eukaryota; kingdom Viridiplantae; phylum Streptophyta; class Pinopsida; order Cupressales; family Cupressaceae; genus Cupressus; species Cupressus sempervirens. The sequence continues at coordinate 227,605,289 of CM053788.1, forward strand.
TCACTACACTCCAAATGCGAGCACCAACAACATATATTATTGCATCAAAATAATGGCAGCCTAGAATACATATTACATTCCTAAATTTATAATAAATCTTCTCCTCAATTTGTGTTGAGAGTGAGAGATATCTCTATGCAATCATATTTTAGAATTCTTTAGAATAACTTGGGGGGGGGGGTGAATCAGTTATTCAAGGTACAAATGCCCTAATAATACTTTTTCTACACTTTTAATAAATCCATCCAAACTTAAATCAACCATATTAGTAAGTTACAGTAAATCAACATGCAAAGATAAAACATGTAAGATCAACACACGACATAATGATTTACGTGGAAACCCAATTTGGGAAAAACTACCAGTAACATGCTACTTGATTCTCACTCTTCTAAAGTGATGCCCTATTAAAAGCTTGCCCTGTTAAAGGCTTACAACACACTGTTAAATGTGACCTTGTTAGAGGATTTCACCAAACTATTAAGAATGGGCCTGGTTAAAGGACTTTAGAAGATTCACTTGGAATGTCAGCCTGTTAAAGGATTTATCTCATGGCTATCAAACCAACCTAAGTCCATAGGATTTAAACTAACTGTTACAATTGCTAGAAAGTAATGATAATGGCCTTTTGATCTGATATAACTTATAACATACTTTGCATATTTTAGATCATACTTTCAGTTCAATCCTTATGCTTGGCTTCAATCACTTCAGCTCTGATTGCTTGTCTTCTTATCAAGCTTCGTCTCCTTGAGTCTTCTTACTCATCATGCCAATGCATCCATATCTAGGGTCTTCTTATTGAAACAGAGTAACTATGCTCTCTTTTCTCCTTATCACCTCCTTCAACATTTTATTCTTTCATGCTTGACTGCCTCTCTCTCTCTTTTCTTCATGAACTTATGACTCCTTAAGTAGAAATCTAATTTTTCCTTTGCCACTCAATTCTCCTTCTCCAATTTTAGGGTTTCAAAATGGATTAGGTAGGATACAATGTATCTACCTCATATCTTGTTCTTATCTAGAAACTTCGTCAGTTGTATCCTTAAAAATGTTTTACATGGTGTTTTGTGCCACCAGTTCATCATTCTTATCTTCCATTTAATTGACAAACTTCTAGATAACAACCTTGTCAGCTTAGATCTGGCGAATCTTTGATTTTCAAAATAATGCAGCAACTCAGCATTATTGTTTTTACTAGTGCTCGGCATCTCTATGTTACACGACACTATTGGTTTTGCTAGTGCTTGGCATCTCTGTGTTACTTGGTACTATTGGTTTTACTGGTGCTTAGCATCTTTGTGTTACTCGGCACTATTGGTTTTACTGGTGCTCAACATCTCTATGTTACTTAGCACCTATATCTGCTCAGCACTTGTATCACTCAGCACTTGAAGTTTACTCAGCACTTGATATCACTTGGCACTTGAAGTTTACTCGGCACTTGATATCACTCGACACTTGAAGTTTACTCGGCACTTGATGTTGATCTTTCTTGTCTTCAACTAGGAATCTACTCAGCTTCAACTAGCTTGCTCGACTCCCTCTCTCTAATGAACTTTAGTTAGGCTTTACAGATGTCTTAGCTAAAAACCTTACATCTTTGATATGTTTTAGTGTGCCCATTCTCTGTGTCTTATAGTATGTAATCAACACATTTTTTCATCAATGGCTTAGCTAATCCTTGTACTTCATTACAACATCATAACTTCAACCTTTCTCTTGGTGTACTAGTTACATCTTATTGATTGCCTCCTCCTTGTCAATCAATTAATTGATAGTATTTGGATCACTAAAGCAATTGTCATTCATGCTTCATTCCTGCAAGTAGCAAGTTTGACATCAATGACAAAAAAATGATTGAGAACATTCTTTACCATTTCCATATATCATTCCAACAACTTTCCTCATGATCTTTTCAATCATTTCCAATATCATATGCTTCTAAATTAATAAAACAAATCTATTTATGTATAAACTGACTATTTAAGTAGTGCTTAGTAGGACTCCATCCATATTTATATCATTGATTAGGTGCGTGAGCCTTTACATGTCTTAAAACATGAGAAAAAAAGAAAAAGAAAGCCATTAGATGATGTAGGAGTATCTAGAAGTGACAAAAATGGAAGCTCCATCTTCACTAGGTGTCCTTAGGAGTTAAAACTACTGTCAAAATGCATTTCCAATGTATGCAAAACTCTAAATTTATAACTAGTAGTTAACTACTAGCACACCTCTAAATTCTTCAAAATCTTCTAGAACACTACTAAAAAAGTGTACCTGGAACACCTGCACACTTGACGCACCTCAGAATTAGGCTCAAAAAATGCAAAATTTCACTGAGTGTCAAAATTGAAATTTTGACTTTTGGATTTTGTTCCCCTTTATACAAGAGCTATATCTAGGTATTTTCCCTTGAATTTCTCAATGATCTTGGTGACTTGAGCTGCATCTAGAAAATCTAAGGCCTCATACTTATCCTTGACTTTCTACCTATAGTTGGCCACTTCAATGCAATTCTCCACAAAATCTATGAGTTTCACATCTAATTCTAATAATGCTTCTTCCATTTTGAATGCTTCCTTGATGTCATCATCATTAGAAGCTTTCTCAAAATCTTTCCAAAACTGCTCAACTACTACGTCTATAGCTATTAACTTCTACCTAGAATCATCCTCAAAAAAGCCTAAAGAAGTAACACTATAAGCCTCTCTACCTCCAAAATTTTCTCTTAGGTTTGATCCTTGAGCTTGTGAATCTTCATGTGTAATGTTTCCATTACTTTACTACCATCCACAATTATCTCTATCTAATCATCAATTTTATCTAACTCCTCTACTATATATACTTCCATCAACATCTGATACCTCATGCCTTTAATTTCTTGTAGTGCTTGCAAGTATTTACCCCAGTCTTTACTTTGTCTAGCAAACCAAAATCTTGATTCAAAATGGCCACTAGCCTATTTGCATTATCCTACAGATGGTTTAGCAACTTCAAATTTCCCTTTATAATTTGTATACCTTTCTCCTTAAAACTCTCTTGCCATTGCTGACAAGCTTTCATAAAGGGATCTAATTGGCCTATAATATTATCTCTTCTTTCTAGTGCTACATTTAAGGTTTCCTCAGTATTTGTAGGATATAAGGAACCAACAACTTCACATAGATATCCTTTTAGGATCTCATTTTTCCTATAAAGTGTTATCAATTTTTCCCCATCCTATTCTAAATGTCTAAGCAGTTCTTTGATCCTTTTTGTTACCATCAATTTGGTAGTATCCAATGTAGGCTTTCCCCACATGACCTCCCTAATTTGACAATATTTTGAATTTGATTCTTCAACATCTATATTTGGAGGAGGGATAATTATGTGAGCAAACAAGTCCTAGTTCTAATCACTCATAGTGAAGGCTAATGCTTGTGTATCCTTTGGTGGTGACTGGGGTTCCCTTAGAACTTCAATTAATTCCATCCTATCTTCTTCCTAAATGGTGAATTGTTTCCTTTTGTTTCTAATAACCTCTTTTCTTATCCATCTAGGTAAAGTCTCTATTGGGGATTTACCTTTTGAGGATGAAGGAGTTTTCTTTAGTATGCTCTTTCCCTTATCTCCCTTTTCTAGAGTCTTCTCCTTCTATGAGTGATCCACACCAGGAGCCTCTGTATTTGCGGAATCCATAGTACCCACCTCTATGTCTTGTGATGTTTGTTGAGGTTACTCACTTATCTGCCCTTTCTTGAATACTTCCTATATGGATGCTTGTTGTTGCTCTTCCTCTTGTTCTACATGAATCTATTCTCCTTTGGTGCTTGGATGAAGAGGGGTAGTCAATCCCTTGTCTACACAAAGTGTAACATGAATGAGCAATGGTAGGTCTACTTTGAGTCCTTGTGGCTCAAGTGGCAACTGACTCTAATCTTCCTTCTAAGGTTAATTAGTTGGAGTATCTCTGATTTTATCCCTAACCAATTTAGTGCCCAAACCATAAAATAAAAATTTGACATCTAAAAATCATCAATTCCCTCAACATACTACTTATCTATCCATTGTTTCATTTTATTCTCAAAGATTGTAGATTGAATGGGTTGCTCAAAAATAGATGGGAGTGTGATTGTGGAACTTCTTCTCCATTCTGACTCTATGGCTCTAGCAAGATGGGTTCTCCTATTCAATGGAAGGCTATCCTCTTCATCCTCAACATCCTCTTCTTCATCTTCTTTTGGGATAGTTTTGGGGATTGATGCGAAGAGAATCACTCTCCTTATGATCTTTTGCCTCCTCTTGACTGGAGTCTTAATCTTTCTTCTCTTAGGATCAAAAGGGGAGGCTTGTACCTCTTTTTGAGGTGATAAAACCTCTTGTACTTATTTTTTAGCTTCTCTTTGGGCCTTTTTAGTTGGTAGCACTTGTTGATGTGTTGGGACTAAAAATTGCATGGTCAATTTTGAGAACCATTGAAAAAATCAAGCCCCATAAATGCCCTTTTGATGAGATTGTACCCAGTTGTTAGTCTGAGGCCTAAGAGGTGTTTAATTCTTATAACACCTTTAATTTAGTGCATCTATGTGTTCTATGAAGTTAAATCAACTTTTTGAACCATTCCGTGAAGTCCCATTTTGAGCTAGTATCAAAATTTGCAATTCTGCCCAAGTGTCAAATAGCGACTAGAGGCCCGGTTTGCATTTGAATATCTTTTACCCAAGAATGTTTCATGACCTTATGATTTGGGGATGTTTATTATGTATAACAAAGAACCTTTGTTTCAATTTTCAAGTCATTTAAAATCCATTTGAGTAGGTTTTGCACCCCCCAAGGTTGGTCATTTGCTGTTTTGTGCATTTGACTAGTTGTTCACAATTCTGGGAAGCCCTGTTCGACCAATCATATCTTTGACCTAGTTAACCCAAATGAAAAAATTCTTTTTGAATTTTGTTCTAGAGGTAATATACTTCATATGTTCAAATTTTGAAGTCATGAAGAATCCGTCTACACACATTTCCAGGTCAATTCCATTTGAAAAAAATGTTTTTAGTTAGTGCTTCTAGTTTGCAAAATCCAAGTAGCCCACTTTGACTGATCGCCATTTGCGCCCTGTTATTCATCACAAGCCTAAATCATGGATTCATATTTTCCTTGTGACAGAGAACCACTGCCCAAGTTTTCATATTCTCAAGTATCCATCTGTCCAGTTTTCAAAGCCAAATCCAAACCCTGTTTGTTGTTTTCTGACATGTTTTCATGCAGGTAATTCTGAGAAGGCAACTTTGATGATGAATATCTTTTGACTGGGAATTTTTCATAAGATGAGATTTTACAAGGTGAAAGTATGTGGAACAGAGATTCAGTATGCTAATTTTTTGAGCTTGATTATCTATTCGGGTCAGTTTTTAAAGCCAGTCGACAGACCCTGTTAGTAGAAAGTCGCAACTTGTAGATAAGTGCTAAAATGAGTCTTGGTTCCATGATGGATTTCAATCCAAATCAATATTAGGCAATCAGTGGGCTAGTTTTAAGATTCAAGTGTTTGGAAATAAATTTTTTTTTTTAGCCGGACCCACTATGGGTCTGACTGATTGCATCAACTAACAAATTCAAATGTTGATTAATGGTAAAAAATAGTGTTACCAAGATAGCATATCTTGTTCATGGAATGTTTCTAGTGATTTGAAGTTTATATGGAGCATCTATCGGTTGACAATATAGAAATTGAGCATCTATGCATTATAAAGGTCCAATCCAAGTCAATAAAAAGAATATTTGAGTTATAATTAATGTGACTTGACAAAAGACTAGGTGTGCCGTGAATTGGAAGAGGGAAAATTTCCCATGGATATCCATGTCCAACAGGGACCATCCATGCCAAATAGAATGAAATCACAGCATAGAGATGGAAGCTCCACAGGCTGCGTAGCTATGTAGAGGGAGCCACGTCTTTAGAGGAAGCCTCATGCTCATTGAACACTTCTTAACACAAGGAAGAGCATATATAAAAAACAAGTCCATGCCTTTGAATAAGAATTCAATGCCTTGAAAGCAATGGGAAGGGTAGCTAAAACAAAGAGGGAAATCGTCTTAAAAAATGAGAAGTCTCCCAAGCATTGGCATCTATGTCCAAGAAAGAAAGCCACACACTAAACACAAGGAAGCAATGAGAAGCTGTTGAAATAGAAAATAAAAGGCCGCTACACATGTTAGAGAAAATTCACGTTAGAATGGGGGTCTCACGCCATACTTGAAAGAGGCCGGCAAGTGTTGAAGATCACACTAGTCTGCAAGGGGCACCATCTATTGAATAGATGGCCATCAAAAATGATCCACGCCAAAAATCAATGTGTTCAGAGATCACGTGGATGGCAGGGGAAGACATGAAAGGAGCCCCACGTTGTGAGAGGTATTGGCAATCAAAGACATCACCTGTGATATCAACAAAGCATCCATGTTTTGGGCAAGGGGTCCATGTCAGATAAGAATCAATGTATACAAATAGTTTGAAAACAACAACAAACATAAATAGCATTCACGCAATGTGAAGGATGGAAGTCAATGCACTAAAAAGGTGTCCCCACATTTTTTAAGGAAGTCAAAGCCGTAGCCTTTTTGAAAAGGGTCTTCTACGTCTCCATGAAACAGAAAGCACCATTCTCATTGTGGCAAAGGCCACTTGAAGGGGCAAAAAAGATCAGCAAAGGCAAATAGGTGTAGATCTGTAGCATGCAAGCAGATGTGAAGCTCATCACGTCAATAGCAGAATCCCACGCGATGTAGAAAGGAAGCCACTTATAAAAAGAGCATAGTCAATGGTAAAAGGCATCAGTAAAGAAAGCTGCTCCACACAAATAAGGAAGGAGTCACCTTCTAAAATGAGCCACCAAGTTTAAGAAAAGATTTCATTAGCAGCAAAGCACGCTAAAAAAAATAGGGGGACACAACTAGTTTGGACAAAGTGCGCACAGTGACAAACTAGGAAAAGAATGAAAAAGGATTTATCCCACATGGGTTCCGTGGAAACAATTTTAGATGTTCAAATACTAAAGCAATCACATTGGAAGTTGTCTTAAAGACTCAAGGCTTTTGGAAACCATGGGAAGTGCGCGGAACCCCCCAATCCGACCCAAAGGAGGATGATGTCAGCCATATCTGAACAGAGCACAATTTTGAATGGGCACGCAATTAAGAACCGATGACATCAGCACAATCAAAAAATCAAGAATCCGGCAGTCGCTACCTCGCTAGCCAAAAAATCTTGAAGAATTTGGATAGCGACATAGCGAGGTCACCAGAAAACACAGGAATCCGGCAAGAGTCAACAGTGAATCAGATGGTGACAAGTGGTAGTGATAGAGTGTATGATGTGGCGAGCAAATGTCAAGAGCGCACCAGATTGTGCCATGCGGTAGATCCGACAGTTCTCATTAACTCACCAAGCGAAAGATGCACGAGATTTAGCATAGCGAGTTAACGAGAAGATAACATGTGGCAGATGGTGCAAATCAGGCAGGCCAATCAGCAAGTGACATGTGGCACCAGTCAAACAAAGGTTGACCACAGATTAAAAGGGTCAAGGAAATATTGAAGAGTTAATAATAATAATATTTTATTATTATTTTTTTGAAAATGCCCACATCAAGTTTTAAAATCAAATGGGATTTATTCTAAAGTTTGACTTTAGAATATTTAAAAATTTTCAATAAATTTAAAAAATCAAACGTGAAGACCATGAGTTTCTAGCAAAGGAGTCATTTTCAAAATGACTTTCAGGGGGTTTCCAACAGGCCAAATAGGCGATGTTATATATCGTCGAAATCAGGAGAAGACGAACTTTTTGATTTTGGAGTCAGTTTTTGCATAGGTATCAGTCAATTTGAGCTACATGAGGCTTTCTATCAGGTACCTGAATTGTAACCATATTCAGACTAGGAAGTTCAGTTTTGATTTTTTTTTTGTCAAGGTAATGACCTGAATGTCAGTAAAAAATAGTTGAAATGTAATATGGGTCAAAATTTGAGCAGATTCATTTAGAAAAAACCAAAATTTCACAAGCATTTTTGTGGGTAAATCAGATATTTTGGTGACTCAGCAAGTTTTCATCATTTAGAAACACACATTTGCAAATCGGTTGCAAAAAATGATGAAATAAAATCAGATCAAGATGGGAGAAGGAAGGAAGAAGTTTTCAGTTGCCAAAATATTGATTTTCAAGTGGACACTTGTCAAGTAAAGATCAGATCCAGGATTTCTTTCTTGTCTATATCTTTCTTTCTTTGATACTTTGTAAGGGTTCCAGTTTTTGCACTGTGAAACCATTCTTCAGCATTTCTTCTTGTATTGAATAGCATTTTGAGTTTTATGCAAATAGTTCATGTCTGTTAGGTGATTTTTGAAGTATTATGTACATCTTTCATGTATTTGGTTTCAAAGAAAGCAAATAAAGAGCGGCAATGGTTTCAAATTCAGCCTAAATCTTGTCTCCTGTTTGTGGATCTGTAATCTTTTCTAGTTTATGATCAAATACCATAGATTAGGTTGCATCTCATTTAGTGATGTATGTGATTAAAATACCTTGCTTATGGAACTAGGAGCCATGTAACTGCTTGGTGTTTATCACAGGGTTTACTAATTGCATGGTTGGATATTTCGAGTATGAGATTCAAATCTGAAGCAGATGTCTATTCAGAAGGTGAAAGATAGATTAGGGATCTGGATGTAGTAATGTGTCTCAGATTTCCAAAAGATGTATGGTTATAATTCATTTAATTTCCCAATAGATAAGGCACTGATCAGAAATAGGATCACTAGATTTTGTTGCTCATATTTGGGTCTTGCTGATATCAACATATTAAATCAATTTTCCCTTTTATTGTTGAAAGGTATTCAAAGTATAACCCACACTTAGCTTTCCAGTTTCATGAGTCATGTCCTTAGCTATTTCATGATTGTGATCTCCTAGTTAAGCATAGAAGAATTAGGGGTTTCATCTACTTTTATAGATCCTGAATATGGTTATTGCACTGGTCACATAGTCAGATCTAAAGAGGTTCACCCGCCTAGGTTTTGCAGAGCCTGAAGAAGAAGAAGGCTCATGCCTTACAATTGGCCTGGTGTCTGAATGGATGTTTTGATAATGGGAGTTAGCTGCCCCTACATATGTTTTGTTCTAATCAGGGTAATTGGAAATGGGTAACGTTTTCAATCACCAAAAAAATGGTGACTCTATTGGAGAATGTATTGAATCAAATTTAAGACAAACCTTGAGATTTTGAAAAGAAGAGATTTAATACAGTAGGAGAAGTGAATTAAAAATTTTCAGTAGTAAGTTCTCTAATGTTCTTTCCAGTTTTCTTACTCTAAATCATGCACCCCAGTAAGTTTTATCCATTTACAACAATATTTTTCAAGGTTGAATACAGATTGTGCTACTAAGAGTGTTCATCTTCAGTCATGTCAACCGGTTGTTGTTTTTAGAATACTGTTTTAATTCATAGTCAGAATTGGTGAAAGATGTTTTCTCTCTTTTAAAAGTTTTTAAAATTTTTGCAAAGTTTTCAAGTTGAATTTTCAGTTCAGATCTGTAGTGTTATGAATCATGTTTAAAATCTTTCTCACAATAGTGAGTGGCGACTCTATCTAAAGGATCTCTGAATCATTGTAGATCAGTGATGTATAAATTGTTTTCAAGAGTTTTCAGTGGAATCAAGTAGGTCTAAAAGTTAGATGAATTTGCAAGCAAGAAGAGAGTATATAAGTTTTTGACTAGTAAGTCTTGAAGTGTTGTTTGATTTGCTGTTATAAGAATTTTTAATGATAAAGATGAATCACAGCAATGATGTCATTTAATTCTCCTCAAGGAGATGGCGACTCTGTAAGGTTTGATCAGTGGTGTAAAGAATTCATATTAGCACCAGGCCAATCAGCAGATCAGTGGTTTCATGTAGCAACACTTGAGGTATTTTATGCTTTCATATGATTTCTTTTCAATGAAAGTGAGTTCCACATATGTGTTCTCCATCAAGTGAAGTTTTAGCACTAAGAAGAGGAGAATGATTTGATAAGTTTTATGCACTTCATTAGAACGAGTTTCAATTTTTGTTTTAAAGTTGTGAAGTGTATTTGAAGCGTTCATTTGGTAGAGGGTTGTGAAGATCTATGGAAAGTTATGAATTCTGAAAGTGTCTAATGATGAATGAGTCTTGAGTTTGAAGAATTTCGAGTTTCATCTCATCTAGTATGCAACCTGTTAGTGAAGTTCCTAAATCCATCTCTACTAGGAGGTATATGCCATTGAATTTTAATGGTATTCATGGTTTTCCAAATATTATGCCTTATGATCTCAGAAAGTATTTACCTAAGTTTAGTGGAAACCATGAAATTTCAGCCAGTCATCATGTTCAGTTGTTTAGTGACTTGGTTGGTGATTTTGAAATTGCTCATGAAGACATTCAGATGAAATTGTTTGTTCAGACTTTAGAGGATGATGCTAGGGATTGGTTTTCATTCTTACCAACATGTTCAATTTCATCTTGTGATGAATTAATGACAGCCTTCATGATGTAGTTCGGGGAAAGAGTAAGCATCTCTGATTATTTTGATAAGTTTTTGAAAATTCAAATTAGGAATGGTGAGTTAGTTCCTGAATTCAATATCAGATTTGCAAAGATTTTAAATGAAAATCTTGAAAGTTACAAGCTGGATGATCAAATGTGTTTAGTGGTTTATCTCGGTGCATTTGATAAAAAGATAAACTATCTATTGAGAGATAAGGAACCTAGAACTTTGCATTAGGCATTCATGATAGCAATAGAGATTGAGAATAACATAAAATATGGCTTAACTTGGAGTCACTTCTCTAGAAATGTTTGCCGACAAGATGAGGTGCAAAGAACAAATCAATGTCATATAGAATGTTTAATTTTAGATCAAAAAATAAGCACTCCTATTGTTGTAAGTAGTTTTGTTGAAGATTCAAAAATAAAAACATGTGAACATGAAATCTCTTTGTTGCAAAAAGGAAATGATTCCATTCGTGCTGAATTGAATGCACATGTTTATGGTATTACAACAGTGAATGATAGAAATGATTCATTTGATGAGTTATCCATGCAAGATATAAATCCAGTCATTCATTTTCCTATTGATGATTTGCATTATGTTGAAAACATAATGAATCAGGAAGAGGAAAGGTATTTATCTCAGTATGAGGATGAAGAACCTGAAAGTGATGTATCAAGTGACAAAGATGAAATTGCTGATCTGACATATTGTGAAGAAGCATCATGTGAAGACAATGGCGAGACTTGTTGCTCAAGTCAAGAAGAGGATTGCGATGGTCCATATGCATCTTCATGTGAATCAGATGATGATTGGGAAGAAGAGAGCAATGACGGAAGTGAGTGTTCTCTTGCTAGTAAAGGTACGAATACTATTTCTAAATTTAAAAGTTAGTTTCCATTTCAGAATTGTGTAAATCAGTTTGAGATTGAAAGTTATGAAGAAAATGCGTCTACACAATATGAAGACAAAGAGGTTATCCATAGAGACGTATTACCTAATTGTGTAGAAGAGTGTCTTGAGGATGAGTGCAATGATGATCAGTACGTGATTGATCCTAAGATTAATGCATTAGCACCTATTGGTAAGATAAATGATGATTTTCTTGCAAGACATTTGAATCACCTATATGGAGACAATGAAAGCAACTTTGATTTGTATTCTACATGCTTCGTTGACGGAGTGGATGTTGAGTGTTCATATGATTCTGATTTTTCTTCTTCATATGTTGAAAGTGTCCATGACAGTGATGTTAGAAATGGTTTTAAAGTTTTCACTAATCCATTATATGGTGAGGACTTTGATGTTGATCAGCAAATTACTTGTCCTAATTTCTACAAAGGCGCTTTGCATGGAGTTATCAATCCTCTTTTTGAAGAACACATGGAAGTTTTAGATTTAGCAGAGAATAAGTTTAATGATGGTACTTTGTCTTACTGCTGTAAGAGGTCAGACTATTTTTTTTCCAAATATGACAGTGAATATGATCATGATATTGCATCTGATTATGATAAAAAGGTGTTTGATGAGACAGTTATTGAAAATCTTCCTATACCTTGCAATGATTCTTATGATGAATATTTTAATGTGATGACTAATCCACGTGCTGCTTTGAAAGAACCATTTGAAGGTTGTGGATTAGTTTCAGATTCTTACGTTGATGACATGTGTGACTACAAGTCAGAGTATTCATTTGAGTATCATCCGGTTATGCAAAGGGATACACATTTTGAAGGTATGAGTGGTCTTTTTCCCCAAGTTGAATATGAAGCCTTCATATTCGAAAATGATAGCATGTATGAGTTATTAAATGAAGAGAGTTTTTAGTTTCAGTCTGATATGTTTAAGCATGCTAATCATTATCTTCATAATGAGCTAACGGTTCAAGATGAAATAAGTTTTTATATGCATTATGAAAGTAAGAGTGATAATTTTGTTTTGCCGAATGATTTGTTATACGATGATAATCTGATTGGTGAGACTGATAGGAGCAGAATTTTTAGTTTACCTCATGAAAGTTCAGATGAAAATCATGTTTATGACAGAGGTAAACAATTTTTTTGAAGTTCGGTGGCCCGGGGCCATCGTATGTACATAATCTTGGTAGTTGTAGTTGTTTCCCTATTTTCAATAAGGTTGTTCGAGAGAAGTATTGAAGTTTTTTGGGAATGGTCTGCTTCCTCCAGAGATCTGAATCTTTTCCATGCCCGCAAGGGAAATGCATCCCCAGACAGAGCCACTATTGGGACTAAAAATTGCATGGTCAATTTTGAGAACCATTGAAAAAATCAAGCCCCATAAATGCCCTTTTGATGAGATTGTACTCGGTTGTCATTCTCAGGCCTAAGAGGTGTTTAATGCTTCTAACACCTTTCATTTAGTGTGTCTATGTGTTCTATAAAGTTAAACTGACTTTTCGAACCATTCTGCGAAGTCCCATTTTGAGCTAGTGTCAAAATTTGCAATTCTACCCGTGTCAAATAACGACTAGAGGCCCAGTTTGCATTTGAATATCTTTTACCCAGGAATGTTTCATGACCTGCCACTTTGGGGATGTTTAGTATGTATAACAAAGAACCTATGTATCAATTTTCAAGTCATTTGAAATCCGTTTGACTAGGTTTTGCACCCCCCAAGGTTGGTCATTTACTGTTTTGTGCATTTGACTAGTTGTTCACAATTCTGGGAAGCCCTGTTCGACCAATCATATCTTTGACCCAGTTAACCCAAATGAAAAAATTCTTTTTGCATTGTGTTCTAGGCGTAAGACACTTCATATGTTCAAATCTTGAAGTCATGAAGAATCCGTCTGCACACTTTTCCAAGTCAATTCCATTTGCAAAAAATGTTTTTAGTCAGTGCATCTAGTTTGCAAAATCCAAGTAGCCCACTTTGACCGATCGCCATTTGTGCCCCGTTATTCATCATGAGCCTAAATCATGGATTCATATTGTCCTTGTGACAGAGAACCAATGCTCCAGTTTTCATATTCCAAAGTATCCGTCTGCCCAGTTTTCAAAGCCAAATCCAATCCCAGTTTGTTGTTTTCTGACATGTTTTCATGGAGGTAATTCTGAGAAGGCAACTTTGATGACAAATATCTTTTGACTGGGAATTCGTCATAAGATGAGATTTGACAAGGTGAAAGTATGTGGAACAAAGATTCAGTGTGCCAATTTTTTTAGCTCGATTATCTGTTCGGGTCAGTTTTTAAAGCCAATCGACAGGCCCTGTTAGCAGAAAGTCGTAATTTGCAGATAAGTGCTAAAATGAGTCTTAATGATGGTTCAGTCACGGATTTCAATCCAAATCAATATCAGGCAATCAATGGGCTATTTTTAAGATTCAGGGGTTTGGAAACAAATTTTTTTTTTTAGCCGGACCCACTATGGAGTTCGACTGATTACATTAGCTGACAAATTCAAATGTTGATTAATGGTAAAAAATAGTGTTACCAAGATAGCATATCTTGTTCATGGAATGTTTCTATTGATTTGAATTTTATATGGAGCATCTATCGGTTGACAATATAGAAACTGAGCATCAATGCATTGTAAAGGTCCAATCCAAGTCAATAAAAAGAATATTTGAGTTATAATTAATGTGACTTTACAAAAGACTAGGTGTGCCGTGAATTGGAAGAGGGAAAATTTCCCATGGATATCCATGTCCAACAGGGACCATCCATGCCAAATAGAATGAAATCACAGCATAGAGATGGAAGCTCCACAGGCTGCGTAGCTATGTAGAGGGAGCCACGTCTTTAGAGGAAGCCTCATGCTCATTCAAGACTTCTTAACACAAGGTAGAGCATATATAAAAAAACAAGTCCACGCCTTTGAATAAGAATTCAATGCCTTGAAAGCAATGGGAAGGGTAGCTAAAACAAAGAGGGAAATCGTCTTAAAAAATGAGAAGTCTCCCAAGCATTAGCATCTATGTCCAAGAAAGAAAACCACACCCTAAACACAAGGAAGCAATGACAAGCTATTGAAATCAAAAATAAAAGGCCGCTACACATGTTAGAGAAAATTCACGTTAGAATGGGGGTCTCACGCCATACTTGAAAGAGGTCGGCAAGTCTTGAAGATCACGCCAGTCTGCAGGGGGCACCATCTATTGAATAGATGGCCATCAAAAATGATCCACACCAAAAATCAATGTGTTCAGAGATCACGTGGATGGCAGGAGAAGACATGAAAGGAGCCCCACGTTGTGAGAGGTATCGGCAATCAAAGACGTCAACTGTGATATCAACAAAGCATCCACGTTTTGGGCAAGGGGTCCATGTCAGATAAGAATCAATGTATACAAATAGTTTGAAAACAACAACAAACATAAATAGCATTCACGCAATGTGAAGGATGGAAGTCAACGCACTAAAAAGGTTTCCCCATGTTTTTTAAGGCAGTCAAAGCCGTAGCCTTTTTGAAAAGGGTCTTCTACGTCTCCATGAAATAGAAAGCACCATTCTCACAATGGCGAAGGCCACTTGAAGGGGCAACAAAGATCAGTGAAGGAAAATAGGTGTAGATATGTAGCGTGCAGGTAGATGTGAAGCTCATCACGTCAATAGCAGAATCCCACGCGATGTAGAAAGGAAGCCGCTTATAAAAAGAACGCAGTCAATGGTAAAAGGCATCAGTAAAGGAAGCTGCTCCACACAAATAAGGAAGGATTCACCTTCTAAAAGGAGCCGCCAAGTTTAAGAAAAGATTCCATTAGTAGCAGAGCATGCCAAAAAAAAGGGGGGACACAGCTAGTTTGGAGAAAGCAAGCATAGTGACAAACTAGGAAAAGAATGAAAAGGGATTTATCCCACATGGGTTCTGTGGAAACAATTTTAGATGTTCAAATACTAAAGCAATCACATTGGAAGTTGTCTTAAAGACTCGAGGCTTTTGGAAGCCAGGGGAAGTGTGCGGGACCCCCCAATCCAATCCAAAGGAGGATGGTGTTAACCATATCTGAACAGAGCACAATTTTGAATGGGCGCACAATTAAGAATCGATGATGTCAGCACAATCAAAAAATCAAGAATCTGGCGGTCGCTACCTCGCTGGCCAAAAAATCTTGACAAATTCAGCTAGTGACATAGCGAGGTCACCGAGAAACATAGGAATCCAGCAAGAGTCAACAGCGAATTGGATGGTGACAAGTGGCAGCGATAGAGTGTATGATGTGGCGAGCAAATGTCAAGAGCGCACCAGATTGCGCAACGTGACAGATTCGACAGTTCTCGTTAACTTGCCAAGTGGAAGATGCATGAGATTTAGCATAGCGAGTTAACGAGAAGATGACATGTGGCAGATGGTGCAAATCAGGCAGGCCAATCAGCAAGTGACACATGGCGCCAGTCAAACAAAGGTTGACCACGGATTAAAAGGGTCAGGGAAATATTGAAGAGTTAAAAATAATAATATTTTATTATTATTTTGTTGAAAATTCCCACGTCAAGTTTTAAAATCAAATGGGATTTATTCTAAAGTTTCACTTTAGTATATTTAAAATTTTTCAATAAATTTAAAAAGTCAAATGTGAAGAACATGAGTTTCTAGCAGAGGAGTCATTTTCAAAATGACTTTTAGGGGCTTTCCAAAAGGCCAGATAGGCGATGTTATATATCGCCGAAATTGGGAGAAGACGAACTTTTCGATTCTGGAGTCAATTTTTGCACAGGTATCAGTCAATTTGAGCTACATGAAGCTTTCTATTAGGTACCTGAATTGCAACCATATTCAGACCAGGAAGTTTAGTTTTAATTTTTTTTTGTCAAGGTAATGACCTAAATGTCAGTAAAAAATAGTTGAAATGTAGTATGGGTCAAAATTTGAGCAGATTCATTTAGAAAAAACCAAAATTTCACCAACATTTCAGTGGATAAATCAGATATTTTGTTGACTTAGCAAGTTTTCATCATTTAGAAACATACATTTGCAAATCAGTTGCAAAAAATGATGAAACAAAATTAGATCAAGATGGGAGAAGGAAGGAAGAGGTTTTTAGTTGCCAGAAGATTGATTTTCAAGTCGACACTTGTCAAGTAAAGATCAAATCCGAGATTTCTTTCTTGTCTATATCTTTCTTTCTTTGATACTTTGTAAGGGTTCCAGTTTTTGCACTGTGAAACCATTCTTCAACATTTCTTCTTGTATTGAACAGCATTTTGAGTTTTATGCAAATAGTTCATGTCTATTAGGTGATTTTTGAAGTATTCTGTACATCTTTCATGTATTTGGTTTCAAAGAAAGCAAATAAAGAGCGGCAATGGTTTCAAATTCAGCCTGAATCTTGTCTCTTGTTTGTGGATCTGTAATCTTTTCTAGTTTATGATCAAAGACCATAGATTAGGTTTCATCTCATTTAGTGATGTATGTGATTGAAATACCCTACTTATGGAACCAAGAGCCATGTAATCGCTTGGTGTTTATCACAAGGTTTATTGATTGCATGGTGGGATATTTCGAGTATGAGATTCAAATCTGAAGCAGATGTCTATTCAGAAGGTGAAAGATAGATTAGGGATCTGGATGTAGTAATGTGTCTCAAATTTCCAAAAGATGTATGGTTATAATTCATTTAATTGCCCAATAGATAAGGTACTGATCAGAAATAGGATCACTAGATTTTGTTTCTCATATTTGGGTCTTGTTGATATCAACATATTAAATCAATTTTCCCTTTTATTGTTGAAAGGTATTCAAAGTATAACCCGCACTTAGCTTTCCAGTTTCATGAGTCATGTCCTTAGCTATTTCATGCTTGTGATCTCCTGGTTAAGCATAGAAGAATTAGGGGTTTCATCTGCGTTTATAGATCCTAAATATGGTTATTGCACTGGTCACATAGTCAGATCTAAAGAGGTTCACCCACCTAGGTTTTGCAAAGCCTGAAGAAGAAGAAGGCTCATGCCTTACAGTTGGCCTAGTGTCTAAATGGATGTGTTGATAATGGGAGTTAGCTGCCCCTAGATATGTTTTTTTCTCATCAGGGTAATTGGAAACGGGTAACGTTTTCAATCACCAATAGGATGATCTTGGGCTTGTGTGGCTTCCACATCTTTTGACCCTTGTACATTTTTTTCTCCTAGTTGTGGAGGTGTCTAAGTTGCTTCCTCTTTTTGCTTAGCTTGATGACGAAAAGTTCTCTTCCTCTTACCTTTACCCTTTTGAGCCCTGTAACATCCAATTGTTCTATCAAGTTGGTGCACCATTTCTAGTCTCACTAGTGACTCAGCTATGAATGTAGGTATTGTGATCTTAGCTCCTTGACCTTTTTTTGTGCAGGCTTGAGCATGAAAGACAACCACTTGAGTAATTGGATCATGTTTGAAAGGTCTCTTGATCCAATCCTTTATCAATTTGATGACATGCCTTGCTTTGTGATTGATGTCTGAGTTTTCTTCTTTGTGAATCTGGGCATTCATGATAGGTCTATCACTAATATTGTGCCTATAAAACAATGGATTGAGAAGATCCTTTGTATCCTCTTGCATTTCCTTCAAAGGAATCTTTATCTTCAAAGAACTTCCTACTAGATAGAGATTCATCATACAATATTCCCTTATAAAAACATCATAGTCATCTATTACATTAATCCAACGATCTTCAATTGCTTCTTCATGCTGAAATATCTTGCTAGCTAAATATTATTCTCTTCTAATGTTATCAAAATAGGGCCAAAGAGAATTATATTCTTCTAAGGGATATTGATCCCATTCAAACTCAAAAGATGGAATATCTTGTCTTCAAACCACACTAAATGGTCCTATAATAATAGGCCATACCCAACATATTTCATACTACTTCTTGACTCTGCCATATGTAGACAAGAGTTGTTGAGTGATCTCCAGTAGAATAAGTCTATCACTGTGATACCTAGGGTGCTTATTAGGGTTTATAGTTGTACCCACTACCCTCAAATATGTAAATGTTTAAAGCTAGATATAGTAGGTTCTAACCTCTAAGATCTTAGCTACTGCCTCCTCTGACATCCTTCTCACATAATCCCCTTCTATGAATTGTATTATTGTGAATACAAATACATCATTTACTATTTTGTATTCCTTGTCATACTTTAGAAGGTTCTTCTTCACTGACTGAGGATATGCTATATAGGTCCATGCATTTGCATCTTGCATGTTACTATTATAATAAAGCCTTAGATAATATATCACCCTTGCAGGTAACAAGTACATCAAGTATGATATCATTTAAAATTTACAATTATTCCTAACTGCCACTAGCTGGTCACCTAAGTTCTCACTACGAATGGAGGCCCAATCAATCAACATCTTTGTCATTTTGATAGTTTCAATGAAATGCACCATCCAAATATTTAGGTGCCCTGATGTTGGCAACCCCATGACTCTACTCAAGAGTATGATTGAATATCCAATATATTCCTTCATATATCCTCTTGTCATATCAACTATGCCTACTTTACAGCCTAGAGGAGTCTTCTCAATTAGGTACGAGGACTAAATGATTTTAGAAGCTTCACCAACATGTTCCCTATACCATTTTTCTACTTACTAATAGGTTAATCTAATGAATTAATCTTCCCTTAGAAGATAGAACAACTTCTCTATGTTATTGGGTCATAGATCCAGAGTAATCTCTCTAATTATGCTCTTCATGACCCTTTCTTCAAGAACATAGTCTTTCACTAGTGTCATGACCAACATTGAAGATTGCATTGATACTGGATGTGATGTTGCATTGACAAGTCTTGATTAGATCAAAGCTGATATCATTGGGGACCTTTCAGTGGGCTTGTTGCACAGTGCGAGGAATGTGCTCAAATATGTATGACCCAATTGAGTGTCCTAAATCTCTGAATAGTCATCTTGAAAGCATAACTTGGTCAGATCACCTTGAAACTTGAAGACCATGGGTTTTGGAACCAACTTCATTGTAAGGGAGGATGATGAAGAAGCCATTAAATCTGCACAAAAATTGCATTTATTAGTTTGGTTTTGAAGAAAATTTGATTAAACTCAAGCCCTAATACTGACATGAATAGAACCCAAAAAACCTAATTTTACTCCTAGAATGCAAAAAAAATGTGCACTTGGCGCACCTGGTGCTCTAGGTGCACCTAATATTTTCCTAAACATTAATATATGGGGTGTGCAACAATATACCTCATGGGGTATGTTGGTGTGCACCCCATGATATACTTAGCACAAGAAAGAGAATTTTTATCTAAGGGTGCATAGTAGCGCACCTAACTAGGTGTGCTATTGCACCTTAGATTGGTTTTTTGTCTATATTTTTAAAGTTTTATTTTTATTTTTATTTTAAATTTTTTCATGTGTTTTTAAAGTTTTTACATAAAAGATGCACAACTAGGCATTTTTATAGGTGTCCTAGTGTTTTGTGAGTGCAGGCGAAGAGTAGACGAGGTGCTCCTGAGGAGGTGCAATGTTGCATGAGGATGCTTTGGACTAGAGGAAATGAAGTGGGGAGGAAAGGGGATCCTTAGGTTTTATAGACCTGGGCACCCTAGCACATATTTGTTGCTATGCAGTTGTGCATCACCAAGGGTGGTGCCTTACCTATGTTTTGGTGCACTAGCACACCTAATGAGGTGTTTCAATGCATTATTTTGCTTTACAAAAAATGACTTATGGTTCTAACAATGCTTTTGGAATCTAACTTTTGAACTGGGGCCTACATTGGGCCACAAAAGACTAGATAAAACATTAAAAAGACCTGAACCCTAGACTAGGGATCCAAAAATCCAAAAAATAAAGTAGGGGTTCCCTATTTATAGGCAAAATGGGGCATGCATTGTGAAACCACAGCAAGAACTAGTAAATTTTCATAGCGATAAAGCAATAGTCGTAGATCTATCTTCAATCTAAGGTTCTTGATGTTCATTGACCACCATGCATGACTAGAAACAAGAGGCCCCACCTAGACACGTGTCACATTGTTGCTATGTCATTGAAATAATTCATCGAGGAACTTTTGATAACGACAAAGAAACATTCATTTATCTTGGAAGATTGGATGGCTGAGAAGATGTGGCCTGCCAAGATATTTATAACATGAAGCAACCTAAAGACTTGGGATATAAAATGTAACCCAAGGTTTAAATATATCTTTTATAATATTTAATTATTTGAATATTTGAATATTAGAAGAGATATGACCATTGGCCATGCTTGATAGGAAAAGTTCAAACCTTTGGTGAAAGGGAAAAATGGCTAATAGTACCCACAAGATGATGTTCTAATATAAAAGTTCCTTGTGAAAGGATGGACCTTGTTAGGAGTCAATAAAATACATTTAGTACATCAATCTTAAATATGATATTTTAAATTAATATTAGGAGATTCAAACACTGTTAATATTTGTGCCAACCATGTTAGGAGCTAAAAGGAAAACATAAAGACCCATTTTCCAAATATTCTTAGTATTATCATCACTAAATAATATAGGTGTACATCAAAAAATCTCAAATGGAAAAAATTGAAGAGGTGGCTAGCCTTGGGAAGAATCTAGCTATGGAAGTGATAGATCTAGTGTAGCTCTTTCATTTTCTAGTGGTTTTTTTTGTTTTTTTCTTGTCTTAGCTATATGTTTTATGGTCATAGGTTTTGATCTCTAGTTAGGTTGTATATGTTGGTCCCTATTTTTTCCAAGAGTTTGTTTGGGTCTCTTTTGGGGATTTTTGATCTATTCTTTGATGTATAATTATTTAGGTTCCAAGTCCTTGTAAAAATTGGTTTTATCTTTTACTGTGATAGTTTGAGTTCAATGCTTATCTCATGATTTTTTTTTTTGGGGTTTCAAGTCCCCTCAAAACCTATTTTTACATTAATCCAAAAAAAATCCAACAATAATTTTTTTGCCAAATATAGTCTCTTGTAAGATCATTATGTCTCATCTAGATACTAATCTTTTCTCTGATCAAAATATATCCCCTATCAACTTCACTCAATCTCACATACAAGTTTACATACTTGCATGAACAATATTTCTTCAAAAATTAATATGATCTCACATTATCACAAGGAAATATTATTTCCTTTATACCAAGTCCTAGAATAATTATTTGAGTCAGTCTTAATAATTTCCCAATTTACAATTATAATATAGGACCATCTTAAAATATCTCATTACATGTTATATTATAATATTACATCTTTTCACAATTACAAGCAATTTGTTAGCTCATAGTCTTCATAACTCTTCACACACTCAACATATAACTTTGATCACTTAACCAAACCATATTCATCATGTCTTTTACCCTTGTATCTCTATTAGGAGATAAAATCAAAACATCAATAATTGTTTCCCAAAAATTCTATCTAAAATTTGTATTTACTAAATTGTCATAACTCTATCCAATCTTTAAATTATCACACATGCACTTAACCATACCATCAAGAAACTCTATGGAATACATCCTCAAATATGCATAAGTTCATCTTCAATCCTTGAACCATGCAAATTCAATCTCAATTTTTTTCTTTGCCAATCTTCACAGAATAACTAATATGTACATCAATGACAAACTCTTTCATGAATGGAATACACTACCTCTGAATCATTTCTCTAATAATGCTAGGATAATCTCGCATAGGAATACCGTCATAGTTCATGCTAAATTTCTCCCCCTTTTGCATTGGTAGAAACATAGATGAAAAATATCCAAGTTCCATCAATATCAAATGTCTCTATTATAACTACTCCCCTATTCATGTTGTCCATTAATATCATTTGTACTGTAACCATCATGTATAAGGAAGGTGTTTATCTCTCCTATACATCAGAATCTATTCAAATCTTCTTCATCAATCAATCTTTTCAAATCCTCTTCATCAATCAATCTCCCCCTTAATGGATAAGCTCATCTAAATCTTCTTCCCTATTTATATCAATAATGAATATTATATGTACTACTCTCCCCATAAGTGTTCTAAAAACATTGATATTAAAGGGTGTATTCCATGTTTTGCTCTCCCCTATTGACATCAATGACAAAGGTATCATTTTTTCACTCTTCTATATAAGATCTATAATAAGGTCAAGTGTGTAAATGTCAGCTACCAAGAGTCCTTCATGACTCAACTCAAACAAAGATACTCCCTCATAGAAGAAACATTAAGCATCTAGTCAAGATAAAAGAAATAGAACTTCTCTACCACTAGACTAAAGCAACCTCTGGATCAATTACTCAAAAGTAGGCTGGGGTGTAACTCCATGAATACCTTTAAAGTACTTAGATGTCTAGTTTGTCAAAAAAAAATGTAAATATTTCTTCTATCTTCTCCTTTGTGTTGACATACTCTAATCTGATCTATTTCTTTGTAACTTTTTCTCTGAAGAAGTGATACTTAATAGATATACGCTTTGTCTTTCAATGTAACATTGGATTCTTTAACATTTTCACTATACTTTTATTATCATAATGTATGATGACACACTCTATAAACTCAATCCCAATATCTTTCAACATTTTTTTTTCATCCAAATAATCTAATAACAACTATTTTTTAATGCTACATATTCTTCTTCTATTGTACTCTAATAAATACACTATTGTTTTTTACTTGGCCAAGAAATCAATCTTCCTCCCAAGAAGAATGCTCCACAACTAGTTTTATTTCTATCATCCACACTTTGTGCCCAATTAGCATCAGTGTATGCACATAAAGTAAAATCATTTGATCTATCATACCATAACCCATAATTAGGTGTAACCTTCAAATATCTAAAAATTATCTTTACTTCTACATAATGTGACTCTTTAGGACATGCTTAAAATCTTGTAACAAGCCCAACTATATTATCTATATCTAGTCTAGTGTGTGTCAAATATTCCAAGCCATAGATCATAGATCTATATTTTTTCTCCTCAATAGTAGGGGTTTCATCTTTATTAGATAATTAATGTCTAGTAACTATAAGAGTTCCAAAAAACTGACAACTTTGTAAACCAAATTTCTTCAATATGTCTTTAAGATACGTAGCTTGTGATATGAAAATGTCATCTTTGTTTTGCACCAATCCCAAGAAATACTTTATCTCACTAATCATACTCATCTCAAATTCCTTTTTCATTTCTTTTGTAAATGTTTTACTTGCTTCATCATCTCCTCCAAATATTATGTCATCTAAAAATACTTCAATAACTAGTAAACTAATGTCAATATTTTTAAAATATAAGTTACTATTTGCAATAATTTTTTTCAAATCCAAAACTTGATAACTACTTATCCAATCTTGTATACCATGTTCTAGGTTCTTGTTTCAATCCATACAATGCTTTCTTCAATTTTAAAACCATATCTTCTTTATCTGTCAAATGAAAACTATCAAAATAATCAGTGTATACCTCTTCTTCTAGTTCACCATTTAGAAAAGTTTTTTGATGCACTTTGAAATTCTTGTTAGCTGCACATGCCAAACAATTCTTACTACTTTTATTCTATGAGCAAGTGCAAATATTTCCTCAAAGTCAATTCCTTCTTGATATGAATAACCTTTAAATACCAATATTTTTATTTTTCTTACAACTTCAACTTTTTTATTTGTCTTGTTTCTAAATATCCATTTAGTTAAAATAAAAAATTTATGCTTAGGTCTAGGAACCAATTCCCATGTATTTTTCTTTTAAATCTTCTCTAGTTCATCTTTCATAGCTTTAACTCAAAAATCATCTTTACTAACTTCATTAGCACTCTTAGGTTCAACTTGAGAAATTAAACATATTTCTTCTTCTTGTACATTTTTTCTTGTCATAATTCGTCTATCCTTGCTTCCAATAATCTAATCAATGGGGTGATTCTTTATTAAGCTTTTCTTAGGTGTCACTGCTGCAACTCTAATTTGATCTCTAGGTTCATATCTAGGTATTTCTCTATGTGCTTCTTTTTGAATTTCAATAGGCTAATCAATTTTAGTATCATAAAATAATTCTTGATTAACATTTTCTGATTACATTTTGTATTAGTCTCTTTGTTAGAATTATAATAAAGCATCCTTTCTTGGAATCTAAACTTTTTATCAACTTTACCATTAGCACTCTCAATAATAGTCTTGGTTCTCTAATTGAAGAATCTATATGCCTTACTTTTCAATGAATAACCAAGAAACATACCTTCATCACTTCTTGAATCAAACTTTCCAATATCATCATCTCTTTTAATATAGTATTTAGTTCAAAATATTCTAAAATACTTCATAATAAATCCATGTCCAAACCAAAGTTCATAAAGTATCTTACCAATGTCTTGTCTAATTTGTATTTTTATCATAGTATACACTATTGTATTTGCCACTTCTCTCCAAAAGATCTTAGATACATTGTTCTCAAGTATCACTGCTCTTTCTACTTTTTTCACTATTTTGTTTTTCCTTTCTACTACAACATTCTATTCAAGTGTCTTAGGGGCTTAAATATGTCTATTTATACCATTATCTTCAAAAAAAATGTTAAACTCATTTGAAGTAAATTCTTGTTCTCTATCAGATCTCAAACATATAATCTTGAATCCATATTTATTCTCAACTCTACACTTAGATATCTCGAATTTCTCAAAAACTTCATATTTCTCTCTAATAAATGCTATAATTGTAATACCCCAAAATTGGCTCATTGCCATGATCACCAATTCTAGTCTATTTCAGTCAATCCTAAGTCCTATGTCACTAGGCAATTCTAGTTCTAATTTTTACTACTTGACCTAAGATTCAAATGCAAAAAACCCTAAATCTTCATTAATCAAACTAACTATTTAATTCCTATGTATTGATTCAAATTAGTCACATTAAACCTATTTGATTAAGATTTAATTTAACTCAAAATATTTATACTTTAATTAAATTAAATTATCTCCTAAGGCTAATGTACTAAGGAATTAAAAATATTTGATTTAATAACTATGCTTATTTTAATTAATTGAATGTAATTATTCAATTAAATAGAAAAGGCATTTATGAGGTCATATCTCATTTTATTAAATTGAATATCTTTCCTAAATTTTATTTCTTAGTTCAAAATGGGAATTCTCAGTTAACTACTCATTGAATTAGAAGTGACTTAATTCACTTACTCTCACACTAAAGTGAATTTGAGTTAGCTATTTCTTGCACTCAAGATTTGAGTCAGTTAACTACATCTATATTGGGAACCTTCCATTTTGACTGAATCTTGGCTTCAATCTCGACCATCGATCTGAATGGATCTCAACCATTGATGGATTCCTGGAATACTATTTAAGAGACTCCTAATTCCTCATTACATGAGTTGAATGGAATTTGCATCAAATTTCTATTGAATTGTACACTCATTTTCTTACTATTATCATAAGCTTTTCATTATTTAGATTTAATATGCACACATATAGTCTAATTTGTTTTATATATTATTAGAGTACTTGTATCTTTCATATAGACTAATTGCACATCATCTAGATTTACTTGCATTCTAAATCCCTTCATTCTAGAAAGGTCTGGTTGTCTGCATCTTGATTCTAAGAGCATAAATAGGAAAAATCCTCCTAGATAGAAGGCAATGGGTCTCACTATTGGACCTCTTTGATGAACTATCCCATGTTCATTCCAGGATGAATATGTAGGTAAGAACCACGTTGAAGTGTGTGTAAGGTTTAGAGGCCCACAAATTCATGCATAAATTTATGGTGTCTACCATGGGGCCAAGAAAAATAAGTTTTTTGGCCTCATTCATCTAAATTTCTATCATTTTCATTACTCTATCATACTGGTTTGTATAGACTTTTGAATTCTCGCATGAGAAATTTCATTTTCTCATGAAGATTTGAAGTTCTCCCATGTAGCTCTCCACTTTCTCGCGTGAAAAAGTGCCCTATTGTGCGAGTCTTCACACAACACCTCATTTTCTTGCATGGGTCACTAAAATATCTTGCATAGACCTATGCAAATTTTCAAGCAAAGTTTTGAAATAACATAGTTAGTTTGTCTTTTTTCAACATGTTTTTCATTAATTTTTACTGACGTGTTTTTCTCTAAGGCATCATTATTCTATTTTTTTGGTTCTCTATAGCCTAAAAGTTATATGTAGGACATTTAACAAAGATTTCTTATACAAACTCTCCAAACATGAACTGATTGTTTGTTTGCAGGATGATTGTCGAAGATGCGTTTGCCGAAGAACAACATTAAAACCCACTAAATAATGTGTTTTCTTTCCTGATTTCTAAACATAGTCTAATTAGGGCTTGTGAACTTCTTAGTGTGCAAGACAAAATAATAGGGGATCATGCTCTTCACCACTCGAAGGTTGTTGGGACTCAAAATTGCTTTCCTAATTTTGAGTACCATTGAGAAATTGAGCCCTATAAATGCTTTTTGATGCCTATGTACCCGATTGTACCTTTGAGGCCCCAGAGGTGTTTAATGTTTCTAACACCTTCTATTCAGCCTATCCACTTGTTCCATGAAGTTAAATCGTCATTCTGAGCCATTTCATGAAGTCCCATTTTGACCACATTTCAAATCTTCATTTTCACCTAAGTGTCAGACAGCGATAGGAGGCCATGTTTGCAAGTGAATATCTTGCACCCAGAAATGTTTCATGACTCACCACTTTGGGAGTGTCTAGTGTCCATATCCAAGAACCTATTTTTTATATTTTGAGTCATTTTGAGTCTAGTTGACTAGGTATTGAATCTCTCAAAGTTGGTAGTTTATTATTTTCATGCTAATACACTTTGCACATAATTATGGGAAGCCCTATTTGACATGATATAACTTTGACCTAGTTGACCCAAATGAGAAATTTCCTTTTTCTTTGTATTTTAGAGGTCAGAGAATTATTATGTTTCAAGTTTCATCTTATGACGAATCCGTTTGATTAGTTTTTAGTTTTTATGCAATTCCAAATGTAATTTCTAGCTTTTTATTGGTGTTAGCATTTGTAGACTTGTTGATACCCCTGTTCATGATGTCATAACTGCTAATCTATGAGAGGTGAGATCAAATAGATTGTACCATTATGTTTTCCTCTAAAAATAGTTTAAGTGTGCTAATTTTCACATCTTGACAAATCCATTTACACACTTTTCCAAGTCAATTCCATTTGGAAAAATTGCTTGTTATTATTTCAATCTACAAAATTCTAAGTAGCCTACTTTGACTGATTCCCATTTGCTCCAGGTTATTCATCATGAACCTAGATCGTAGATCCATATTTTTCTCATGAAAAAGAATCAACACCTCAATTTTTGTCTCCCCAAGTGGTTGTCTGCCCAATTTTCGAAGCCAATTCTGAACGCAATTTATGGTTTTCTAACATGTTTTCTTGTAGGCAATTCTAGGAGGTCAACTTTGACAACGAATATCTTTTGACCCTGAATTTTTCATGAGATGAGATTTGACGGGGTAGAAGTGTGTAGAAAAAAGAACCAGTGTGCTAGTTTCAGAGCCCAATCAGGTGTTTGGTTCAATTTTTAAAGCCATCCAACAAGCCCTATTAGTAGAAAGTCACAAGTTGCAAGAAAGGGTCAAAATGAGTTTTTGAGGATAATTCAATGCTCAATTTTGATTCTAGATAGTTCAAAGATCTCAGTGGATCAATTTGAGGATTTAGTTGTCCAAAAATGAAATTCTTTTTAGGTCAGACCCACTTTGGGGCTCGACTAATTTTATTAGCTTAATAAGGCATCGAGATTTTCAAATTGTTTAAAGCCTCAGTGACTCAAGTAAATACATGATACATAATATGGCATGCTTGGATGAGCAATTGCATTACCCATAGAAATGGAGCTTATAACATTTGATGGTGAACCTATGGGAGGTTTGGGATCCATGGATCCAGTGGTTCTCGGATACTGCTAGAGTGAACAATGAATCAAGTTCCATTTTTTCTCCCAAGTCTATTCTTAAAGAGACAATTAAAAGTGAAGAATCATCATCATCTCGTGAGTTGAGTGAGGCGGATGGTAGTGATACTAAATTTTTAGATGGAATATATAATGTGCTCAATACTCCAATGTATTGGCATGGTCCTTGCATTCTAAATGGTGATAAGTGAATGTTGAACAACATGTGGTCATAAGGGGAAAACTAGTAAGCCATTATCCCACATTGCCCATGGGAAGGCTTTTTACATCTTTAAATGCAAAAGCACATATAATGCACTCTGTCTTAAAGAAGAGGCTTTTGAAAAGCCACTCACCCATGCATGGGGGCCCCACCCATGGCTAGGCTAGAGGTGACATCAACAATTTTGACCAAATAAGCAAACGAAGGGATATGACATTAGCATGTGAAGCCATTGGAAAAGTCAAAAAATCTGGCAACTCACTACCTTGCTAGCTTGAAAATCCAAGGTTTTTTGGCTAGCGACATAGTGAATTGCCAAAAAACCTCCAAAATCTAGCCAAGGTCAAATATGCAATGTGGGTCCCACCTAGATACGGAATAGTGAATTAGTGAATGATAAGTGGTAGTATGTGCAGTAGCAAGAATGACTATGTGATGATGTGGCAAAATCACATCATCGCCACCAGATCGTGCCACGTATGTAATGCCCCGCCCGGAGATCCTTGGAAAAAAGGATGAAATACAAGCCAAGAATTTTATTTTACAAGTATGAATGCACATGACAACATCATACAGGGATCACAACGATCACAATGGAAGACTTCACCACCATGCCGGCAACCAACGAATCTTCAAACGCCACTACCAAACTGACACACACAAACAAAGCCAACAACAACAACGCACTTGATGAGGGCACAAGAAACAACCACTCATCAACAAAACACCAAGCTGGGATTAAATACAGAATCCCAAAATTTGGCTAAACCTGAAATCCTGAAGCCCTGAAAATTGGCTAAGTCTGGATTTCTGAAGCCCTAAAATTTCTTAGAATCCATAGCTTATCTCTGGGAGGTCTGAAACCTATCTCAAAATATTCGTCACATATATTAAAATATATCTTAAGTATAAGTTGACGTATATTTAATTTCTTATACTTAATTTCTTATACGAAAATGATATATTTTAAACCCCAAGAGACTAAAATAGAAACTCAAAAACTAGATAACAAGAGAAACCGACAGAATACAAAATGCAACAACATAGGGTCGAAGAACGCCCAAAAGGGTATCCAAAAAAACTCTCAAAAAGCACGGATCCTGAAGAAAAGTTCTCGCTGATGGAACGCACAGGTTTTTCACAAAAACTATGCAACACTTTTTACTAAGGGAGGGCGACACTTCTCCTTAAGGCGTGCGACACTCTTCCAGTGTCGTACAACATTTCTCACGAAGGCATGTGACACTTTTTAGCATCGTATGACATTTATCAAGAAGGCATGCGACACTCTTCCAATGTCGTACGACATTTCTCAAGAAGGCGTGCGATACTTTACAGCATCGTACGACATAGTTTGCATGGGCGTGTGATACTTATAAAGTGTCACACCATGCTGAACAAATGTCACCCATAGAAACACGAAAACACTCCTAAAAGAAAAAAGGACCAAAATTAGAGCAAAGAACCTCCACACCAGGGAATACCGGATCCAAACAGGCTCAAGGAACGAACACTCGAGTGCAAGAACAACATAGAAAGGAGAACATATATCCATCTAAACTACAGCAGCAAAGAACACACTTAAAATAAACATCGCAGTGAACTGAACAACCAAACTAAGTGTGTGGTTCCTCCCAACCATCAATAGCATCATAAGACCATCGTGGGTCCTAGCCATCCCCCATGCATAACATCCCAAGCCACCAACCAAATTGTTAGTACTGTCATAATAGGGACATCACTACTAAAACATGCACAATAATAGCATAAAAAAATCTAACATGCTAGTGATAACACATAAGATAATACTACAGTAGATAACATCACCTATCACATGCTAAACAACAATAAGCAACAAATATACTACTAAAGCAAATCACATCATCTAATCATATGCTAAACATCATAATAAGGGAATGTACCAAATAAAATAACACCATCTAAACATGATATACAAGCATCCTAATGAAAGCATAAATCACAAGAAAGCATACTCTAAAACCCAAAGTACCAAGTGAAGACATCCAGCAATGGTTGCACTAGGACAAAAGATCGTCTCTGTACACTGATCCCTAGTAGTAGTGAAGGTAGCTATGCCTCCCAACCATGTGGCACCTGTAGGTCCACACCCGTCGTGCTGATGGAGATAATGATCCAACCACAAACACACATAAAACACAACATCCAAGGCTAACACTCATGCCAGAAAGTATGATGGCTGCAACCAAGAACCTAAGACAATGCAAGGAGTAAAGGTCCTAGTCAAACACTCAAAAGGCTACTAAGTAGGGGCTAACATCCTGGAGAGTTGCTTGGCATTGAAAATCCCAAGCTCGGATCATGTGTCCTCAAACTTAAACGGGTGCTCACACATTGTGTCCTCAAACTTAATCAGGTGCTCACACATTTTACTTATCTTAAGTTTTATTAACAAACACACATTTTATTTAGTTATCACTTGCTTAAAACTTCTTATCCTTCGTCAATCTCTGGTTCCATGAATGTCGAGCTATAAGATAGAAGCCCTCTCTAGATGCTACCCTACCCTACCCATGCTCATCCTACAACAAGTGCCTGTGGGCATGCATACTCCCATTCCAACCCCAATGATCATAACTTCCAAAAACTTTATGAAAGATCGGGCCTTGCAAGTCACCCAACAAATGTATGTGCACGTACTCGTGTGTGGCACACCACTATCACAAAGATCATAACACAAGGACAGGAAT
This sequence comes from Cupressus sempervirens, assembly GCA_028749045.1. NCBI lineage: Eukaryota > Viridiplantae > Streptophyta > Pinopsida > Cupressales > Cupressaceae > Cupressus > Cupressus sempervirens. The sequence goes on from CM053788.1 coordinate 227,636,610, forward strand.
GAGAACACAATACAAAGAAAACACCCAATTGAAAGCAACACGGGAAGGACGGATTCTACATGAATCCCAAAGCCAATAAAATTATACATCATGAAATCACTCAACTGGCCTCAATCTAAAAGTATGGATTTTACACGAATCCCAATGATGTAACAAGACCAAACATCATGAGCTCACTCAACCAGCCTTAATTTGAGAGTATGGATTCTACACAAATCCTAGCATTCACAAAAGAAAGGTCCAAAAGAAACCATAACAGGTAACAAATCACTCAACCGAACACAAAGTCAGGAGTATGGGTGCGACAAGCATCCCAATGCAACAAAAGGTGCAATAGTGGTCTGATTGATATCCAAATGAATCATCCAAGTCCACAACCCACATTGTGCCAAGAAAACTCAAGAACATAGGGTGGCATGCAAAATGAGGTAAAAACTCCAAAAAAATTTGGAAAATTTCAAAATTAAAACCCATTTGGCCTTTGGGTTCAAAAACCCAAAAATCCAAAAATAAATGGACTCGAACACCATATGCAAAAATAGCCAGCATAACAGTGCAAAATCCCAAACCCTCATCCCGAAAAATAGGAAAATGTTCATACCCGCCCAACCGGGTAGAACTAACATATAGAAATGGAGGGGAACACTAGTTCTCAGCCTCCAAACAAATGGATACCAAAAATAGAAGTAGAAATAGAGTAGAAACAATAAAATAGGAAAGCCCTACCTCACAGCCAAAAGGGCAAAAATGAAAAATTGAACCAAAAAATAAAACGCTCGTAGAAGTGGCTGAAAATCGCGGCAATCCAAGGTTTCCCCAAGCTAGATCCAACGAGCTCAACCTCGCGACGATCCCACGCCCATAGCTCCCACAATGAACAAAATAGTAAATCCTCATGAAGAGGATTTTGGGTTTTACTCTCCAACTTTCCAATTTGAAAGTGAGAAGTGAGGAATTAAATTCCTCTTTGGATACTTATTCACTTTTCGGGTGAATAATCGATTAGGGCATTTAACCAGCCAATCTAGTTAAACCCTGAATCGACCCAAACAAAAATAGGCTATTCCTATAAATAGGAATTCATCTATGGAAAAGCTACCAAAAATTAAAATAAATCAGTTAAAAAGCTCAAAAATCCAAAAACACATAAATCTCCTTAATAACTTTCACGACGATGCGAACCTCTAAATGCATAGACACACTTACTGGTCTAATCACATAATGCAAATGAGTTTGGATTTAATAATCGCCAAAAGGTTTAATTTAAACATTTTAATAAAGGATACGTCGACCATATAAGGACGACATTGGTAAAATATGAATGGTTGAATCACTAACTCCATGTGCCACTGCCAGGGATATAAATCCTGCACACTAAACAACACGATCAAGTGCAATTGCATATAATAACATAGCTGAAGCAATAATTGCATTAAATCACTTTATTTAACCATTTATTTAATTATATTAAAATAATCTATTTACATCACTCACATTCGCATAAAGCATAACAACATAGGAATGAAGTAAATAACCATAGCATTAAATCCATCACATAACAAAATCAAAGGTATGTCCAAATACCGGATAACTAGATATCATCATAAAACACATTGTCATCTCAAACTGGCATCATCGTGCAATATGATTAACTGAACAGCATAGTAGTCTAAAATCTATGATACTAGAATCAAGATGTAACATCTGACCCTCAGGTCCTCTCAAATATAAACATAACATGAGTAACAAATATCTCTCTAATCAGAAATGTAACAAGGTAAATGTCTGTAGCACATAACCAAATAATCTCACATGAACAATCCATTTAATTACTTACGCATTTAATAATGATTGATTACTCTGCATTAAAAAGGCATTTAAAACACATAAGCAAACACAGTCATAAACATGACTAACCACTGCTATAGGAACCTAGTCCAGTGTAGCATGGTAAAAAGTACACGGTGCAATCTCTGCACACATATCAAGGTAATCAGAGAACAACCTCATGATGCCACATCGATCTTGGTAACCACTGGCACAAACCTTAGTGAACCATAAATCACATCATAATCTCATAGATCAATCAAAAGCATAAACAAAGCAACTAATATAGAAACATAAATCAAAACACCTCGATAGATTAGACCACTCAGGGTCACAATCATTATCCCATCACAACAAAAGATCAGCAAGGTTGCATCCATCAAGTTGACTTACAAAATTCAAATGGGAGAGGCACTACAATGTAGCAGATCAGAGGGTTGTCACTATGTCGCTAACCAAAGTTGCTCATCGGTTAAGTATAGCGACATAGCGAGTATGATGTGGCAATGACTATGATGAATTAGGTGATGCCATGTGGTGTCATCTATGCGGGTTCAAGCCCATCACGTCTTGACATGTGTCATCAGGCTGGTCAATAGGTGACCCAGATAGAAAATGGTGGGGAATTTGGGACATTTCAAATTTTAATATTTTTTAATTTTCCCTCATCCAAAGTCTGAATTCACGTGCATCTCTTTTTAAATAAAGTTTAAACTTTTGTATAGTTTAAACTTTGGAAAAGTTTAAATTTTTGCAAAATAAATGCCATGGAGCCATGAATAGAGGTTCGATCTTTAGAAGGGCATATCTAGGGCTATTTTTATCCAAAATGGGCACTCCAATATTCCACCAAAATTGGAACAAGATGAATTTTCCAAATATGAAGTCGGTTTTTGCATAGGTATTCACTAGTTTGTGATATAAGCCAATTTGTAAATTTTGAGGTGTTCTCAATAGAATGAACAATTTTCACCATTGATCAATAGAATTGGTTAGAGGGTAGTTTTAAAGGCTAGTTGGGATCTGAATGTTGAGAAAATTGACTCTAAATAGTTTTCTTACATTCTAGAGGTTATATTGAACTAATTTTCACTTTTTTACCGTGAATTCACTTTGGCATCAAAAATCAGTTATGATGATGAATCAAATATCTTAGATATTTCTTGCCTGTGGAGGCTAAATGATGAGGATTTGATATGCAGTTATAGAGAGAAGGTAGAGAGAGGCTTTTTCAGCTTCTTGGGAAGGAATTCTGAGGAGACACTTGTCAGTTGCAAATTCAATCCAGGAATCGCCCCCTTGATATATATACTTTCTTCTTCTCTTTTGTAAGGGTTGGAAAATATTGGAAAGTTTCTCTAGAATGAAGATAGTTAGTATAAATAGCTTTGGAATTGATGAATTATGAATGGAAGATCTGGGATGTGCTGGTTCCAGACCATGAAGCTTTTTCTTTAGTTGTGACACCCCCTTCCCATCCCATCAGTTTCTCATTCCCACCATTTTCTCTCTTGTATGACATCATTTTTTCATTGAATAGTATGGTTTATTAGGTTCTTTATGAGTTAATTTCGTGCATTTTTATGTATTATTTCAAGGAAATCAATACAAGGAATAGCAAGTGTTTAGTTTCAATTTAAATCTTGTCTCCTTTCTAAATTGAGCTATGATGTTTTATGGTCTTGGAAAAAAGTGTGTAGATCATAGTTGCAGTCCCTTAAGGCTATATGTTGCTTCATTGTTGCTTGTAATTCAAGGAATTGTGTAAATGCTTTAGAGATTCAACAAGGTTGTAGGTTTATTGAGGAGGATATCAGGTAAGAATGAGATTTAGATTGAAAATTGATATCCAATTTACAAGGTAAATGGATAGATCTAGAGTCTTGGCATAAGCATGTGTTATAGATATCTAAAATGCATGAGGGAGATTCATGAATTGCCCAATGGATGAGGCACTAATCTATTATAGGATCATAAGTTTTTTGTTCATACCTAGTCTTCATCCACTTTCCCCACCCACATAAAATCAAACCAAATTCAAATCATGTTTACATTTTATGTTGAAGAGCTAGAATAGTTTAACCCTCACTTAGTGTGTGCATTCCATAGAATTGTAATTTTCTACTGCACTTCTTTGTTACTACATAAGTCATTAGGAGACAAGGGTTTTCATCTTCTTTAATGGATTCAGAAGTATGTTTTTCATTGGTACCATAGTGATTGAATCTGAGGTCCACCTACCTAGGTTTTGCAAAGCCTGAAGTGAAGAAGGGTCAAGCCTTATAGCTGGCCCAGTGTCTAAAATGATGTGTTAAAGATGGGAGTTAGCTACCCCTAGATGTGTCATGTTCTCATCGGGGTAATTGGAAACCTACAATGTTTTCAAACACCAAAAAAATGGTGACTCTTCTAGGGACTGTATTGAATTTGAGTGATAGACAAACCTTGATAATTTAAAAGAAGATTCAATACAGCAGGAGAAGTGCATGAAAAAGTTGCAGGAGTAAGTTCTCTAATGTGTTTTTCTAGTTTTCTTACTTAAATGTCATGCACCCCAATGATGCTTTGTTTAGGACATCAGTATATTTGAAGGATTGAGTACAAATTATGTTGCAACTAAGTTCTATGATTCAATTACTTCAGTCAATACTGCTATAAATTCAAAGTCAGAATTGTTTTAAAGTGGTTTCTCTCTTCAAAGTGTTTAAAGATTTGCAAATTGCTACAAATTGAAAATCTAGTTCAAATTTGTCAATGTATGAATCATGTTTTAAAATATTTCTCACAATTGTGAGTGGCAACTCTCTAAAAGATCTCTGTACTAGTGCAAATTGGTTATATCTATAAATATTTTCAAAGAGTTTTCAGCTGAATCAGGCAGATCTGAAAGTTATGTGAAGTTCCAAACAAGAAGAGAGATCTATATAAGTTCTTGACTAATGAGTTTTAAAGTGTTGTTTGATCTATTGTCATAAGATTTTTTTGAATGAAAAAATGAATCACATTAGTAATTTCATTTAATTCTCTCCAAGGAGATGGTGACTCTACAAGGATTTGATGAGTGGTGTAAAGATTTGAAATCAACACCTATGCCAATCAGCAGATCAAAGGTTTCATTTAGAAACACTAAAGGTATTCTCCACTTTCATGTGATTTCATTTCCATGAAAATAAGTTTTACAAAAGATTCTCCATCAAATGGTTTTTAACATTAATTAGGAGAATGGTGTAACACATCTCAACATACTTTGTGAGAGGTAGATTTAGTAAAAGTGTTTTGTATGTTGAAGTATGTTTGAAGTTGAAATTGGTAGAAGATATTTCAAGATCTACCACAAGTTGTGAATGAAAGTATTTATTGGTGAATGAGTTTCAATTTTTTTAAGAGTGTTAAATTTCCCTTCATCAAGTATGTAGCTAGTAGTTGAGAATTGTAGATATGTGAACTCTTTTATCAAAAGATATGTGCCATTTTGTTGTGATGGCATACTTGGTTTCCCAAATAAGATCCTTGATGGAATTAGAGGGTATTTGCCCAAATTTATAGAAACTAGTTGGTGCAGGGCACCCTTGTGTCAAGGGGTCATCAAAATAAAATTTATTGCTTAATTGGTCATTAAGCTAAGTTTAGGTCATATTTGGTCATTTTGGTCCAATTGTAAAGGTGTTAGGCCACTTGATGTTTCATAAACCAATGGTCTTTCACCTATAGGACCCTTAGGCTTAGGTTCATGCCAAGTGGCATCTAGGCCTTAGGTTTTACACATTTACATTCTAGGAGTATAGGCTAGGAGTTAGTCTTAATTTTGGTCAAATAAAGCACTTTTCTTAAATAATTTGCTTGAACACGCATTCTTGTTGCAAATTTTGTAATGCAACATTTGTCAACTTTACAAAAAGTTGTTCATTGTTGCAAAATGGCAACCAATGGGTAGTTCAACTGATTCCTACGATCCAAGGTAGTTGGATCAGGTAGGGAGTCTTTTAAAATGCATCTATATACCTATCACAAGGCATAGATCTATCATTCTATACGGGTTTTGTTTTAAGATTAATAAAAATCCTTTGGTTTCTCTCTATTTTCCTATTTCAGACTGTTGTTTCGTATCTGTACGGATTGGCTTAGCTCCAAAAAGCACATGAATGGATAGAGGTCTAAATCCCCTTTCAAATACTTCAAGTCTAAAGAAATTTGGTGCTGATTGGAGCAAGTGATTAATATCTTTATCTGACCGGGTCTAAAATCCTCCTCCTCCAGGATTTCGAACAAATGGACATTTTTCTACCAAACTAACTTGCCAATCTGCTCGAAAATCTAGAGTTGTATTGTATGATGATTCCTTTTTATGTTTCTAAAAGGAGAGAGTCGGGAGAAGCATTTTACCATGATTAAATCTGTGCCCTAGGGCAATCAGTTGGGTTGTTTGGCCTAGGAATTGTCTAGAATGAACTCACAAACTGAAATGTATGCAATATCTCAATCAAATCAAACAGAGCAAAGCATGAGACAACTGTAAGGTACTCCAACATCTTCATTTTGATTATGTACCCATCTTTGTCAATGTTCTTTACAATGAAGACTAGTTAGGCCTACTAGGACTACATATGTATTGGACATTCTCATTGTGCTGGAGTAAGTATTTAATGTTGACGTTGGAAGATTGGAAAGTATTCAAAGAAACCATCAAATCTACATTGGTTGTTTGATCAAATTAATAATCTTTGATTGATAGGACTGTTAACACAATACTGCTGGTTAGATGAGAGTGAGAAGGATGATGTGGTCTGTGAGTTCATAGTTAGATCGGGATAATGTTTTGAAGTTCAATAAGAATTTCCTCATGTTTGATCAATGCATTGGAATGTTTCAAAAATAGTGAAGCTTAGTTTTAATGACTATCATAGTTAGCAGTGGCTGATTGATTCAAAGTGGATAGTAAGAAGTTTAAATTTGTGTTTGCCATAGTGAATTCTATAGGAGAATTGTAATCAAGTGTACCTTTTCATTTGTGAGTCTATTTTCTTTTGGGAAAAATTATTGGTTGTAGAGGTTTGTTAAAAGTGTGACATCTAGAATCATTCGTGGATCTTGGAACATCAGAGTATAGTACATTAAGAATAGCATCTTAAAGAATCAAAGTTCTTTGTGACAGCATTTTCTAGCAAGTATAAAAGCATTGATTTCTTATAGAGACTTAAGGACTACAAATTGAGACAAGGACTATTGCTTGGAGATAGATACAAGAGACATTTAAGTTGCTTTCCTGCTGCTCTGCATCACCAGTCCCAATCAGCAAAGAAGCATGTCCAAAATTTCTTTGACTTGATGTATGACTTTGATGTGTGGCATGAAGATTTATGGATTTGGTTTTTTGTGCAAACTCTAAAAGGAGATGAAAGAGATTGGTTCTCATGCTTGCCTACATCTTGAATTTCTTCATGGGATGAGTTAAGTTCATCTTTCATTGAAAAATTTGATGGGTGGGTAGATATAAAATTAATGTTCGATAGACTGATAGAAATTCAGATTGAACAAGATGAGTTGATCTCAAGATTTAATAGTAGATTTTCCAAAACATTAATGGATATCCCTAAAAAATTGTAGGCCCCATGATCAAATTTGTTTAATTATTTATTTGGGCACATTGGGCCAGAAGGTGGGTTTCTTGTTGAGTGATAAACAACCACAAAGTCTATATCAAGCTTTTGAAATTGCAATGGATATTGAATGCAATCTAAAATATGGAATTATAAGAAGGCTTACCCCTGCTATTGTAAAATATTTTGTTGAAAATTTAGAGTTAAAAACATGTGTAGATGAGGTTTCTTTGTTGCAAAGAAAAGATGTTCCCATTCTGGCTAAATTGAATACACATATTTCCAGTATTACATCAATTGAAGATAAAATTGATTCATTTGACAAGTTATACATGCAAGATATAAATTCAGATAGTCCTTCTTCTATTGGTGATTTGCTTCATGATGAAAACATAACCAGTCATGAAGAGGAAAGATATACATCTCAATAGCAAGACAAAGTGGTTGGAAGTAATGTGTCAAATGATGAAGTTGAAGTTGTTGATCTGGCATATTGTGAAGAAGTATCATATGAAGCTGATGATGAGATTTGTTGCTCAAGACAAGAAGAGGACAATGATAGTGCATATTCATCTTCACATGAATCAGATGTGGCATGGGAAGAAGACAACAATGATGAGAGCATATTTTCTCATGAAAGTAATGGTATAAGTTCTTTCTCTAAATCTGAAAGTGAAATTCCATTTTAGAATTGTACAAGTCAACTTGAGTTTGAAAGTCATGAAGAAAAGTTGTCTACACAATCCGAAGACAAAGAGATTATCTATAAGGACAGATTGATTAATTGTGTAGATAAGTGTCTTGAAGATAGATGTAGTAGTAACCAGTGGTATACTAATGATTCAGACGTTAATGCATTAGTGCTTAACAATGATTGATTTGCAAGACATTTGAATCACCTTGATGAAGACAATGAAAATAGTATTGATTTAATTTCTATATGCTCTGTTGATAGAGAAGAAAATGAGTCTTCATGTAGTTCTGATTTTTCTTCACATGCTAAAAGTGTCCATGATAGTGATGTTAAAAATGGTTTTAAAGTTTTTAATAACCTATTATATGGTGAGGAGTTTGATGTTGATCAGCTTATGTTTTGTCAAGATGTTCAACAAGGATCATTACATGGAGTTATTAACCCCTTTTTTGAAGAAGACATAGAACTTTCAGATTTAGTTGAGAATGACCTTAATACTGATACTTTATTTTACTACTATGAAAAATTAGGTTGTTCTTATCCTGAGTATGATGGTGAAAGCATTGATTAGATTGCATCTCATGAGATTGAGAACAAGGTGTTCGATGAAGGTTTTTTTAAAAATTTGTGTGCACCTTGTAATGTTTTTTATGATGAACTTTCTAATGGAAAGACTGATTCATTTGCTGATTGTGAAGAACCATTTGAAGACCCTAGATATGTTTTAGATTTTGATATGGATGACATGTGTGAATGTAAATCTGATTGTTCATTTGAGATTCAACTCGCAACATTTGAGGAAATGCAAAGTCAAGGTATGAGCGACGCATATAACTCATTTGGTGAAGTTGAGTATAAGGCTTTTGTATTTCCATTTGATGATGTTCATGAGTCAGTTTCTAAAGAATAGTTTTAGTTTGATGTTGATATTCATGAGCATGCTGTTGTTCTTTTTCATAGGTAGTAAGAGGTTAAAGTTATGCCAAGTTTTTACATGCACTATGGAAGTAATGGTAATGATTTTGTTTTGCCAAGTGATTCATTTCATGATGCTAATGTGTTTGGTGAAGCAAATATGAGAAATAATTTCAGTTTACCTCATGATGAAAGGAATGAAAATCAAGTTTTTGATGGAGGTAAATAATTTTGTTGAAGTTCGTTGGCCCGACGCCATTGTTTGTACATAGTAGAAGTAGTTGTATTTTTGCTTTCAATAAAAGTTGTTCAAGAGAAGTTTTTGAGAAGTTTTGTGAGTGGTCTGCTTCTTCCAGAGATTTGAATCCTTGCCATGCCCATAAGGGACATGCATCCTCAAACAGAGCCATTGTTGGGACTCAAAATTGCCTTCCTGATTTTGAGTACCATTGAGAAATTGAGCCCTATAAATGCTTTTTGATGCCTATGTACCCAGTTGTACCTTTAAGGCCCCTGAGGTGTTTAATGTTTCTAACACCTTCCGTTTAGCCTGTCCACCTATTCCATGAAGTTAAATCATCATTCTAAGCCATTTCATGAAGTCTAGTTTTAAGCACATTTCAAATCTGCATTTTCACTTGTCAAATAGCAACAGGAGGCCATGTTTACAAGTGAATATCTTGCACCCATAAATGTTTCATGACTCACTACTTTGGGAGTGTCTAGTGTCCATATCCAAGAACCTATGTTTCAGATTTTGAGTCATTTTGAGTCTAGTTGACTAGGTTTTGAATCCCTCAAAGTTGGTAGTTTACTATTTTCATGCTGATGCACTTTGCACATAATTATGGGAAGCCTTGTTTCACGTGTTATAACTTTGACCCAGTTGACCCAAATGAGAAATTTCCTTTTGTGTTGCATTGTAGAGGTTAGAGACTTGTTATGTTTCAAGTTTTAGCTTATGAAAAATCTATTTGATTAGTTTTCGAATGCAATTCCAAATGCAATTTCTAGTTTTTTACTGGTGTCAACATTTACAGATTTGTTAGGACCCATATTCATGATGTCATAACTACTAATCTATGATAGGTGAGATTGAATGGATTGTACCATTGTGTTGTCCTCTAAAAATAGTTTAAATGTGCCAATTTTTACATCTTGACGAATCTATTTGCACACTTTTCTAGGTCAATTCCATTTGCAAAAATTGCTTTTCTATCATTATTTCAATCTGCAAAATTCTAAGTAGCCTACTTTGACTGATTTCCATTTGCACCTAGTTATTTTTCATGAGCCCAAATCATAGATCCATATTTTCCTCATGATAAAGAATCAACACCTTAGTTTTCATCTCCCCAAGTGTCCATCTGCCTAGTTTTCGAAGCCAATTCTGAACGTAATTTATGGTTTTTGACATGTTTTCTTGTAGGCAATTCTAACAGGTCAACTTTGATAGACAATATATTTTGACCCTAAATTCGTCATCAGACAAAATTCGATGGGGTAAAAGTGTGTGGAACAAAGAATCTGTGTGCTAGTTTTAGAGCATGGTCAGGTGTTTGGGTAAATTATTAAAGTCGCAAGTTGCAAGAAAGGGTAAAAATGAGTTTCTGAGGATAAATCAATGCTCAATTTTGATTCTAGATAGTTTGAATATCTCAGTGGATCAATTTGAGGATTAAGTTGTTCGAAAATGAAAAAAAAATTAGGTCAGACCCACTTTGGGGCCCGACTAATTTTATCAGCTTAATAAGGCATTGGGATTTTCAAATTGTTTAAAGCCTCAGTGACTCAATTAAATACATGATACATAATATGGCATGCTTGGATGAGCAATTGCATTACCGATGGAAATGGAGCTTATGAAATTTGATCGTGAACTTGTGGGAGGTTTGGGATCCATGGATCCAGTGGTTCTCAGATACTGCTAGAGTGAACAATGAATCAAGTTCAATTGTTTCTCCCAAGTTTTTTCTTAAAGAGATGATTACAAGTGAAGAATCATCATCATCTTGTGAGTTGAGTGAGGCTAATGGTAGGGATACTAAATTTTTAGATGGAATATATAATATGCTCAATACTCCTGTGTATTGGCATGGTCCTCACATTCTAAATGGTGATAAGTGAATTTTGAATAGCATGTGATCCACAAAAAGCCGCAAGGGATCCACTTTGGGAGCACAAGGAAGCTCCATGTGGATCAAAAGACAAGACCATGTATCAATGTTGGTGATCCATATAAAGCAGAGCATGAAAGCTCACACGGCACGTTAAAACAAAGAACTCACATGCATGTGTAAGAAGACACCACACGCATTAAAGGTAAGCCATAGCTTATAAAAGGGGTGCCCATGTTAGTTAAAAATAATGAAGACACAAGGGAGAATAGGGAAAGACATTTAAAGAAGAACTCCCCCAAGCAAAAGACAAAACATGCAAGAAAAGGCTATAGGACGTCTAAAAAAGAGAAAGGCAATAGCATGGAAAAGCCAATGCATGGAGAAAAGGGCAGAGCCTCACACATGAAAGGGCAGTCTACCATGCTAGAAAGATAGACCATGCTAAATACAAAGCCGCAAGTCAATGGGCAACGGAGCCGACAAGCTGTTAATGCAATAGAAGATGCCAAGAAAAGACTAGAATAGGTGTTAAAAAAGAAGCCCCATGCCAAACAAGAACTTCCCATACAAGAAACATAGAGCAACACACTCAAATGAAAGAGCCCAACACAGTGAGGGATAATTGATAGTCAAAAAAAATTGACTATGTTGATTAAAGGAAGGAAGTCTACACCAAGAACAGAGCAAGTCTACATCAATCAAAGGGAAACATGATAGAACAAAGGAGCCCACAATGGGCATGACAAAAAATTTATGCAATAACCATGGCTCATAAAAGGGAACATCCCATGGGTTTTGACAAAGAACCCATGCCATCAAAAAAGAGAAGTCGCAGTAGATTAAAAAAAATGTTGTCATAAGGGGAAAACCAGTAAGCCATTATCCCACATTGCCTGTTGGAGGGCTTTTTATATCTTTAAACACAAAAGAACACATAATGTATTGTATCTTAAAGAAGAGGCTTTTCAAAAGCCACTCACCCATGCATGGGGGCCCCACCCATGGCCAAGCTAGAGGTGACATCAGAAAATTTTGACCAAATAAGAAAATGAAGGGATATGATGTCAGCTTGTGAAGCCACCAAAAAAGTCAAAAAAATTGGCAACTTGCTACCTTGCTAGCCAGAAAATCCAAGGTTTTTCAGCTAGCGACATAACAAATCGCTGAAAAAGGTCTAAAATCTAACCAAGGTCAAATACGAAATGTGGGTCCTGACTAGATACAAAATAGTGAATCAGAGAATGACAAGTGGCAGTATGTGTAGTAGCGAGAATGGTAGAGTGATGATGTGGCAAAATCTTGACCAACTGCAAGGTACCATGTGGTACAAATTCCAAGGTAGCCTATGATGTGGAGGGTAAATCTCAAAGATGCACCATCGTGCCACATGGAAAATCAGAGGGTTGTCACTATTTTGCTAACCAAAGTTTCTCATTGGTTAAGTATAGTGACATACCGAGTATGACATGGTAATGACAAGGACAAATTTGGTGATTCCTTGTGGTGCCAACTGTACAGGTTCGAGCCCATCATGTCTTGACACATGTTATCAAGTTGGTCAACAAGTTTGACCTAGATAGAAAATGGTGGAGAAATTGGGAAATTTCAAATTTTAATATTTTTTAATTTTCCCTCATCTAAAGTTTGAACTCACGTGCATCTCTTTTTAAACAAAGTCTAAACTTTTGTATAGTTTAACTTTGGAAAAGTTTAATTTTTTGCAAAATAAATGCTATAGAGCCATGAACAGAGGTTCAATCTTCAGAAGGGCATATATGGGGTTATTTTTATTCAAAATGGGTACTCCAACATACCATCAAAACTGGAACAAGATGAATTTTCTGAATCAGAAGGTTGTTTGTGCACAGGTATTCATCAGTTTGTGTTATAAGCCAATTTGTAAATTTTGGGGTGTTCTCAACAGAATGAACAGTTTTCACCATTGATCATTAGAATTGGTTAGAGGGTAGTTTTAAAGACTAGTTGGGATCTGAATGTGGAGAAAATTGACTCTAAATAGTTTTCTTGCATTCTAGAGGTTATATTGAACTAATTTTCACCTTTTACCATGAATTCACTTTGGCATCAAAAATTAGTTGTGATGATGAATCAAATATTTCAGATATTTCTTGCTTGTGGAGGCCAAATGATGAGGATTTGATATGAAGTTATAGAGAGAAGGTAGAGAAAGGATTTTTTAGCTTCTTGGGAAAGAATTCTGAGGGGACACTTTGTCAGTTGGAAATTCAATATGGGAATTTCCCCTTGATATATATATTTTCTTCTTGTCTTTTGTAAGGGTTGGAAAATATTGGAAAGTTTCTCTGGAATGAAGATAGTTAGTAGAACTGGCCTTGGAATTGATTAATCTTGAATGGAAAATCTGGGATGTGCTGGGCTCCAGACCATGAAGCTTTTGCTTTGGCTATGACACCCCTTTCCCATCCCATCAATTTCTCATTCCTGCCATTTTCTCTCTTGTATGACAACATTTGTTCATTGAATTGTCTATTTTATTAGGTTCTTTATGAGTTAATTTCATGCATTTTTATGTATTATTTCAAGGAAATCAATACAAGTAATAGCAAGTGTTTAGTTTTAGTTTAAATCTTGTCTCCTTTCTCAATTGAGTTGTGATGTTTTATGGTCTTGGAACAAAGTGTCTAGATCATAGTTGCAGTCCCTTAAGGCTGTATGTTGCTTCATTTTTGCTTGTAATTGAAGGAATTATGTAAATTCTTGAGAGATTCAACAGGGTTGCATGTTTATTAAGGAGGATATCAGGTAAGAATGAGATTTAGATTGAACATTGATATCCAATTTACAAGCTAAATGGATGGATCGAGAGTCTTGGCATAAGTATGTGTTATAGATATCCAAAATGCATGAGGGTGATTCATAAATTGCCCAATGGATGAGGCACTGATATATTATAGGATCATAAGTTTTTTATTCACACCTAGTCTTCATCCACTTTCCCCACCCACATAAGATCAAATCAAATTCAAATCATCTTTACATTTTATGTTGAAGAGCTAGAATAGTTTAACCCTCATTTAGCTTGTGCATTCCATTGAATTGTAATTTGCTACTGCACTTCTATGTTACTACATAAGTCATTAGGAGACATAAGGGTTTTCATCTATTTTGATGGATTTAGAAGTATGTTTTGCACTGGTACCATATTGATTGAATCTAAGGTCTACCCCCCTAGGTTTTGCAGAGCCCAAAGTGAAGAAGGGTGAAGTCTTATAGTTGGCCTGATGTCTGAACTAATGTGTTAAAGATGGGAGTTAGCTTCCCCTAGATGTGTCATATTCTCATCAGGTTAATTGGAAACCTACAACATTTTCAAATACCAATAGAGGTCATGATCAAGGGTGAATCAAAAAACTAGATGTTTCTGAAAGACAGCATTCCAAAGGAGGCAAGCAACTTAGTGCTTCTCTAGTACTAATCCTTTTCTATGATGAGATGATGGTTTCCTTTCAAGGGGATCAAAATATTTATGAAGGATGAGTCTCAATTGATTAAGCTAAGTTGGTAATTAACATGTTCTGCATGTTTGGGTAAGAAACTAAGGTAGAGGAGTATGCTCTTTCTCTTGAGGGAAATCAAAAACTTTGACCCTTATGTTTGAGCCACCAGTCCAAGTCAATCCTTTAGAGGGCCTGCCGGAGTGATCCAACCTTCAGGAATGACCCAAGTGAGCACACTTCTTTAGTTGAAGATTCCAACTCACTATAATCAAGATGCTTTCTAGAGAAAAAGACTCCAAAGCTGAATTAATTGATTTCCCTTGATTCTTGATATTGCTTATCAAGGGGAAGCTCTATCTATTCCACTAGTTGGTGCTAGCCTCAGTCTTGCTAAGCAAGTGTGTGCACTCTTAGATGCTGTTGTGGGTTGCTAGTATTAACTCCACTTCAAAGCCACCAGGGATTAATGCAAATAGAAGCCAAGTAAAAACATTTTAGTTAGAAGCTACTCAGTTCACCTTTGAAAGGAGACATAATCTTTGTGCAAGGAGACAGAAGAATCTCTCCTATAGAACTCACCATAGGCATGCTACTGGGTGTTGGAAGGTGGTATATGCACTTGAACCCTACCACAAGTGTGTTCACTTAGAATATATATTATTGAGCCCTTTGAATACACCAAAAATGTGGGGGCCCTCTAGGGGGTGACATGGCTATGTGAGGTGCACGCACGTGCATAAGTTGTGGGACAAAGGTTTTTCCTTCTCTACCATTTTCTATTTCTAGGGATAAATTGTGTTTTTTATCGAGTCCTAAACATGTCCAAACCTACTTAAACAAACTAAAAGTCAAGACTCCCCTTGTCCCTCTGAGTTACTTTTCCCTCAATTGGATTATATTCGACTACTAATTGCTTCCTATGTCCTATTGAAAACACTTTGTCTTATTTGAAACCCAACATCACTTTTCAAAAATTTGGAAATCAACCCTACAATTTATCTATTATCTATCAAACAAACCTACAATCTATTCAGAACTATCCAAAATTGTTGAAAATCTCTTCAAAATCCTACCCTGTTGTCAGTCTAGTCCTAAATTGTGTGCACAATCTTGCAACATTTCATGTAAGAAGTTGCATCTTCACATGGTCCTATCCAAATATTCATTTGATAACTTGCATATGCTCATGCAAGATCTTTCTAGGTGTCTTTTGTTGAACCTTTCTCTTGTTCGCATGACCTAGAGCACATCCTTGTGCGAGTTTACATTATTTCCCTAAGTCTTTGCATGGCCCTATGTACTTTCTCACATGAGATCTTGAGTTTTAATTGTCAAGTTGGTCTATTAGAGCTATCTATGCTCTAAACCAAGTCTATTTCCTACATTAGTTTATTGTTTCTCTATCAAAAAATAGTCCCAAATAGCAACATTTTTCTTAGGTAAAGATTTCTTATCTGTATTTTGACTAGTCTCACCTTTTAGTTGTCATTGATTCTCATTCTTTAGTGCTTTTTATACTCTACATTACAATATTCATAATCTTTGGTTGTTCTAGCCTTCAAATTAGACTATTCATGCCTTGATATATAGCACTATTTTCTTATCTTGTTGAGACTAAGTTCTAGTGTAGTCCTTGTCCAAGTTTTTGCTTCTTGTCGTTATCTATGATTGTGGTGACAAGAAGTGGAAACATTTTTTATCCCCTTAGGCTTAGACAAGGTAGAGCTAGAGGTCATAATCATGGAAGAGGTTGTCTTCCTTATTTTACATAGTTTGTATCTAGTTCCTCCAGTGAGGTATCTTCGAGATCTCCCTCACTTGTCAAATCTCCTCAAGTGCAACGAACATTCTCCATAAACTTACGACAAACTAGGAACCCTCTGTATCAAGAGCATCCTGAAACCAAAAAAGGTCTTGTATCTCCAAACAAAATGTCTAACTTCCTTTTAAAAGGACCTTTCTAGTCACAACACATTGAAACTAAACATATTCCTATAATGGAAAATCATGAAACTAAACATGGTAGTCATAGTAGACACCAAGATCCACCTAGGAATGATAAAGAGAAAGACCATGACACAGATGAGGAATAGGAAGAGGTGGAAATACTTCCTAAACACATAGAAAAATGCCAAAAGGACAAAAACTTTCAAAAGGTCATGGAAATCCTACTCAATGAAGAGAAAGAAAAGTATTTTCTCAAACTTGCCCAAGAGGGAGCTAAGCTACCCTCTCATTTCGATGTGGAAACCATCATCACGCCTGAGAAGGAAACTGAGATTTCCAAACTCCAAAAATAACTAAAAATTATACAAGACCAACTAGCTCAAATGATGCATGAGAAAGACAAACATTCTAAAACATTCACCTTAGACACTCTTTGTCCATTTCCATTTGACAAGAGCATAGACATGCCTCCTTTCCCAACAAGAGTAGAATTACCTAAGTATGAAAAATACTTTGGAACCACTGATCCCCAAGATCACTTGTGGGATTTTGGTGCCTTATCTATGGATTTTATGCATAACCAAACATATCTCGTGCATTTATTCCCCAGAAGTCTAGGCAGTCAGGCTTTGGAGTAGTTCTCACACTTACCTCCCGGTATCAAGACATTTGAGAAAATTGCCAACTTGTTTGTCTAGCAGTACTCTCATAACATTCAACACCCTGTCAATATTAGAGATCTATGTAACCTTAAGTATAAAGTTGGGGAATATTTCCTCACATTCCTCCAAAGGTGGAGACAACTTTACACTAAGTATTCACACAAAATTCTAGAAATAGAAAAGCTTGACATTTTCATTGATAATCTCCTACCTGATTTTGGGTAGAGAGTTCAACTTCAAGGTCCATGTACCTTTGAAGATATGATCACATAGGCCATCTACATAGGAGAATTTATGGTCAAGAAGGGTGAACTCACTCTTTAGAAGGACACAAAACAAAGCTCCACCTCCAACAAGGAAAAAACTAAGTATGTCAACAAGAACTAAGAAATTGTCCATGATGGGGTTGTTGACAATGTCACTCCTAAACCTCCTAAGGTAGCCTTTAATCTCATGGATGTTCTCAACATAGCCAAAAATGTTGAGAAACCTCCTCTTAACAAAAAAACATCTAGGAACAAATTGATAAACTCATGGTCCACATGTCCTAAATGAGAGTATACACCTCTGGGTGAACCTTTGGATGTGGTTTACAAAACCTTGTTACAAAACGAGCTCATTTCACCATTGGACAACTCTCACCCCTATGATTTGCAACCACACCCACCATGGTGGAATGAAACCTCATTCTATAAGTACCACCAAAATAAGGGGCACAAAACTAGCAACTACATAAACCTACATCACAAAGTTCAAGACATGATTAATGTTGGTGAGATTGTGGTAGGTGGACATAACAAGAAATCAGATCAAAAGGCCTTCAAAGAGCCTTTCCTAGCTTATGGAAAAGGAGAGAGCTCAAAACCAAAACCTAACAACAAGGTCAACTATGCATACTCTAATGATGAAATTGTGATCAACATGGTTGAACTTGTGGGTTTTGAATACTGTGACATCATTACCATCAAGGGCAAGCAAGATAACAAAAAACCCAAGACACCATCTATCTTGAGGGGCCCTACTTCCAACACAATAGATGATACACCTTTGCAACACTGTGCTAACATTGTTACACACTCTCACACCAAGCTCATTTTCAAAGGCCATGTGCCTTCTACTCTCGATCTTGAACAACATAAGGGTAAAAACCTTGCTGATCCATCTGGCAAAGGTGCAAAACTCACAATGAATTCAGCAGCAACTAGCTATAGTATTCTCAATCAATTTAAATGAACTAATGCTCAAATCTCCATCTTTGAGCTGGTTAAACTCTTGCCTACTCATAGGAAAATTCTGGACAAAGCCCTCACTAAGGCAAATTTTCCTCAAGATCTTGATCTTGAGCAATTCCAATCCATGGTAGGTCACCTAACTTCACCTTATTTTATGGAATTCTCTAAGGAGGAGGATAACTCATTAAGTCACCTACATAATCAACCTCTACACATTAAGGTCATTATACATTAGACACATGTTTGTCAAGTACTCATTGATAATGGTGCTAGCCTAAACATTTTCTCTACCACTCTACTTAGACATTTGAATTATTTTGAGGACTCTATTGATCCTCATCATACAAAAGTCTCTAGGTCTTGTGGTCTTAACCATTCACATCGGTCTTGTGGAAAGGGATGTCACCTGTCAAGTGCTTGACATTCCCTTGGCCTATAACATTTTGCTAGGATGGCCATGGATACATGAGATACATGTTGTGCCATCCACATATCACCAATGCATCAAATTCTTATTTTATGGCTCCAAAGTCACTATTCTTGCCACTACTAGCTATACCTACAATATGCTCAAAGCTGCTAAAAATTTTGTCCCCGCTAATAGGGAATCCATTGATTATCATGTCAACAAGTTGAAACAAATTGAATAGTCATTCAAACTAAAATAAACCAGCATGGGGGAGTACCATATTGAACCAATGTTGTCATTAACCTCTCTTCCTAACTCTCCTTGTCATTATGGGAGACCCTCGAAGGAAAATAAGCCATTCATGCTGACACCTCAAACCAAGTATAATGGCACTTTGGTCAAGGCTACAGTTCCCCTAGAGGATGAAGGTGAAAAAAAAGCCATTTTTGCATGGGTTTACAAGGAAGAGACTCCAATAGACTTAATAGAGCAAGCTCGAGAGATCACTCCTGAGAAATATGGGCCTGGTCTTAGACTCATGAAGCATTTTGGCTACAAGGGAACTAGCCCTATTGGGTGCAATAACAATGGCCTAG
Source organism: Cupressus sempervirens (assembly GCA_028749045.1). Classification (NCBI taxonomy): domain Eukaryota; kingdom Viridiplantae; phylum Streptophyta; class Pinopsida; order Cupressales; family Cupressaceae; genus Cupressus; species Cupressus sempervirens. The sequence continues at coordinate 227,656,088 of CM053788.1, forward strand.
TTGATCCTATCAAGTCAATAGCTCAAAGAAATAGAGATACATCTAGCCTAGGCTTTAATAAGGTTTCTTTCCATTTGGGAGCTAACAAATTCATACCAAAACCCAAGAGTTCATCTGGAAATGAGTCACAAGCTGAGTCAGATGCTCAAGATGACCAATTGGATGATGAGGATACTTATCCTTATCCTATTCCTCATGATCTTGTAAATTATTTACTAAGCCAGATGACTTTGTGCCACATGTCAACACTGTGGATGATACTAGTGATTCTTTTGAGGACAATACTGATCAACCCAAAGCTCATTCAAAAAAGGGAGAATCTAGTCAATCATTGCATATTGAGTACTTGTGTAAGAACCCAAATGATGAAGGTGAGTATGTCCCTATCACTATTGGGGAATTCTATAGCCTCTCACCTTGTAGTACTAATTCTAAGGAATATGAGTTTGACTCTCTTTCAGAAGTGACTATTGATAAAGACATTGACCAAATTCATGTCTATGAAAACCAAGTTGAAGTGGGTGAAATGTCTAGGGTTAGGTCAGACGGGTTTGATCCAACTAGTGTCCTAGAGTCATTAATTGCTAACATTAGTACTTAGAGGTATTTGAAAACACTTGAATTATTGGTCCAAGTATTTAATGACTATATTGTGAATGTAATTTAACCCATCACTACTATTTCACTCACACATCTTGATCTTATAGACTGGAACCCTAATGCATCTAGTGAATTCCCCATGTTCTAGAATGATTATGCTCTTGCCTACTACCTAAACACTATCAAACCTATAATGTCTTCCACCAATGAGTAGAGCATCAACATGACTAAATATGACATCAAATATCTTAGTCATACAATTAAAAATTAAAAATGCAAAAGGTTCGATGGTGAAAACCACATTGTGGCAATGTCGAAACCCAAAAAATTAAAACAAAAGATGTATCCAAGGGTGAAAACCTCTCCGAGGCACTTGTGGATGAGATATTTGATGCACTTCCAAATCATATTCAAGAGAGATCGTTAGTGTTGATATAGCCAACACAGTCAATCAACCTAGGCACAAAAGAACATTCTCATATGATACATCTAGCACAGTCACTATATCCTACACAAAATGAAAAGTTCATTGCCTTCTTCTAAGAGAAGAAGATAAATTTTGCTTGGACATATTTTGACATGCCAGGACTAGATCTTGATCTTATTATGCATCATTTGTCCATCACACTAGGCATCAAACCAGTTAAATAGAAACTTTGGAAAATGTATCCTCATGTTGCATTGCTCATCAAAGCAAAACTAGAGAAACTTCTGAAAGCAAGATTCATCCATGCAATTGATTACACTGAATGGATATCCAACATTGTCCCAATCTCCAAGCATGATAAATCTATCAAAGTTTTTACTGACTTCTATGATCTCAACTTAGCATGTCCTAAGGATGATTTTCTACTTGCCAAAATTGATATGATAGTGGACATGATAGTAGGCTATGAGATATACTCACTCATGGATGGGTTTTCTGGTTCTAATCAAATAAAAATTGTGCCAGAAGATCGGGAGAAGACTACTTTTACATGTGCATGGGGAACCTTCTATTGGAATGTAATACCATTAGGCTTGAAAAATGTTGGTACAGCTTATCGAAGGGTAGTAACTACAATTTTCCATGACATGATGTATAAGACCATGGAGGACTATGTGGATGATACCTTGGTCAAAAGTGCAAAATGCAATACTCATCTGCAAGATTTGGGACCCATCCTAGATCTCATGGAAAAATTTAGTCTTTGGCTCAATCCAAAGAAATGTGCATTTGGCATCACATCAGGAAATTTACTTGGATACATCATGTTTGCAAAAAGAATTTAGGTGGATCTGGAGAAAGTTCAACCAATTATGGATATGCCTCCACCTCAAAACATCAACCAAATGAGAGGTCTACAAGGAAGAGTCCAATCTATTTGTAGTTTCATATCATAGTTGGCAAATAGATCACAACCTTTTACAATGACTTTACATAAGGATGTGAAATTCGTATGGAGTTAGGATTGTGAGCAAAGCTTAACATAGATCAAACAATATCTTGCCAATCCACCAATCTTGATGCCTCCTACCTATGGGAAGCCTATGATTTTATACATTTCAGCAACTAAAACATCTCTAGGAATCTTATAGGCTCAAGAGGAAAATGACAACAAGGAGAGAGCTATTTACTACTTGAGTCATACATTAATCTCTTATGAGAGGAACTATAGCATCTTTGAGAAAGCTTGCTTGGCAGTTGTCTTTGCTTTCCAAAAGTTGAGACACTACATGCTTGCTCACACTACATGTCTTGTGGCTAAAATAGATCCACTGGAGTACTTGCTTAGTAAGGTGGCTCTCATAGGACGATTGGCTAAGTGGGTCATGATACTCAACAAATTTGACATCCAATGTGTTGAACAAAAAGGCATCAAGGGACAGGCAATTGCAAATCAGCTAGCAGATGCACCTATGCAGAGTCTCCTACCAATGAATATCAATTTCCCTGATGAGTGAATTCTAACACTCACACACCAAACATGGGTCATGTTCTTCAATGGGTCCTTTACACAACATGGATCTAGTGCTAGATTACTCTTCATAACACCACAAAGATATTCATTTCCCAAAACATACAAGATTTTGTTTCCTTGTAGAAACAAGATTGTGTTTCCTTGTACAAATGACATTATTGAATACAAGGATTTTATTAATGGCATGAAGATTACAGCTGAATGGAAAGTGGATTAGTTAGACATCTTTGGGTACTCTCAGCTCATAATCAACCATGTTAATGATGTCTATCAAACAAAGGATGAGAAATTAATTTGTTATAAATGCATGGTTGATGACTTGAAGAAGTATTTTGCACACATCACCTTCTAGAAAATTCCTCAAGTAGTTAATAAAGTGGCTGATGCTATGGCTACTTTGGCTTCCTTGCTACAGATGCCTCAAAATGATCTCTGACATGAGTTCTTGGTGGGAGCATTACACTACCCAACTTATGACACCCCTGATTCTAGGATGGTATGTTCTATTGTAGGACAAGACTCATCCTGCTACCATCACATCTATTCCTATCTTCGTAACCAAACCATTTTGGAAGGTCTAACCCAAAATGAGAAATGTTACCTAATCTATAATTCTTCATGGTATGTCATTATTTCTGATGATCTATTTAGGAGAAGTCTTGATGGAACACTCCTTAGGTGTTTAGAACTCAAAGAGTCCAAACATGCATTAATTGATGTTTATGAGGGCATTTGTGGATCCCACTCAAATGGCTTGACACTAGCTCACAAACTCATTAGAGCTCATTAATATTGGCCTCAAATGGAGCAAGAAGCTATTAAGTATGCTAAGTCCTACAAGCAATGTCAACCCCATGGGAATCTAATCCACACTCTAGCCAGGGAGTTGATTCCATCTGCTACAATGTGGCCATTTTGGGAATGGGCCTTTGATTTTGGTAGATCAAATTCACCCAACCTCTTCTGATGGACATAAGTTCATTATCATAGCTATAGACTAATTCATGAAGTGGATAGAGGCAGTACCTCTCACAATCACAAATGGCAAAATTGTAGCCCCTTTTATCACAAACTACATCATTTGTAGATATGGTGTACCATCCTCCATCATTATTGACAATGGAGGGTAATTCAAAAATAAAGATAGCAAGGAACTATGTAAGCAATTCAAAATCACACAAAATTGTTCTTCTATCTATTACCCCTAGGGTAATGGCCAAGTCAAGGCAATCCTCAAGATACTTCATCACACAATTAGAAAATTTGGGAGGGACTAGCACCTCTAGATTAATCCAGCCTTGTGGGCATATAGGACAAGCATCAAAACTCCAATGGGTACAACACCCTTTACTTTTTTTTATGGAGCATATGTTGTGCTTCGAATAGAGTTTGAGATTCCAACCTTGAGAATCTCTATGAAATGCATTATTATTGATGAAGATTATAGGATAGCTTAGCTTCAAGAGCTAGTACTACTAGATGAACATTGACAAGTGGCATGTGATTATCTACGAGCTTATCAATAGTGAATGTCGAGGAGCTACAATTAGAAATTTTTTCCACATGACTTCCAACTGGGTGACCTCGTCCTGAGAGTGAACCCAAAGAATCAACAACAATGAGTCCAAAAAGGCAAGTTTGAACCAAACTGGCTTGGTCCTTACATCATTACTACAATGTATGGATCTGGTGCTTACTAGATTTCCACAGCTGAGGGAGAAGTGCTCAAGGAACCTATAAACACTCTCCACCTAAAGTGGTTTTACAACTGATTTGATTAGAGAAGCTCTTTGTACATACCTAAATGTCTTGAAAAAAAACTCTAAAAATCAAAAAAAGTCCTTAAAAAAATCTATTATCTTGGTGAAAACCGAGCAATAGGTGCCTTAGTAATACCAATGAAAAAAATTTGAAAAAATCAAAAATACAAAAAAAATCAAAAAAGAAAAAAATACAAAAGAAAAAAAAGAAAAGTGCCATTGGTGAAAACTTGGAAATAGGCATCATGGTAGCAAAAAAAATAGAAGCTCTACCAAGAAGGTGAAAACCTGGTAAATAGGTGCATCTTGTTCCCAATGCTCCATCTTGCAGTGCATCTTCTAGCTTCTTGTATAGTTGCTTTCCTACTTTAGTTTGCTACTTTTTCTCATGTATCCATGGATTGAGTCTTGTCATGGCTTGGGGGGGCACTGCTCTCTAGTGTCCTAGAATCTCTTTCACGATAGTCACCAATCATTCTGGCTATGTCTGCCTACTATCGCCAATGTCACTCCTTATCAAGATTCTCCTCATAAAATTTCTTTCACAATAGTCACCAGTTGTTCTTAGTTGTGTTTTCCTACTATCGCTTGTGTCACATTTCCAAATTCCTTTATGGAAGATCTCTCTTGCATCAGTCACTAGTCATTTTAGCTGTGTCTGTCTACTATCACTCGGTCCTTTTAGGTTCTTCACCTGGAAGATTCCTCTTTGACTTTATTCACTAGTCATTTTGACTACATCTACCTACTATTTTCAACCTACTAAAGAGATTTCTTTCATCTATATTCTAGACACTAACACTTGACATCAATCCTATAACACAGAATCTTAAACTCAAAATGATGAATTTGTTTGGATACTTTGAGCTTTTCTTTGCTTGTTTCATTTTGTTTGTCTTTATCATGTCTCCTTGATCAACTCAATGATGTCATATTTGACTAGAGAAACAAGGACTGGGGGCATGATCTTTCCTTTGTTTTTTGTTTGTGGTTTAGTTCCAATAAGTTGACATATTCCTATAAGAGGGGTGTCCACTATAGGAGCCTCCATTTCATATTGGATGGTTGGGTGTACCTTGAGTCCTTTTATATGGATATTTCAATAACATTGGCTCTTCTCCTTATTTATTGGAGTGAACTCTTTATGCTATAGTACATGCTGATACTCATCCTGTTAAGTGAATGTATGGATTACTGTGAGTATACCTAGCACACTTTTGTCTTGGGTTATGAACACAAGGGTTGTTTTGGACAAAATAAATACTAAGTACTTAGCATAAGATGGATCTCTTGTGTGCTTGGTGTCTCTACCATACAAACAACATTCTGGTCATCCTAACATTTATGTTTTGATGCTTATGTTAACTTGCTATATTAAAAGGGATAAATGTTCTAGTCATTCTGGCTTCTTCTACCACGAATGCTTACATTTCATCCCAAAAAATCTTTTAACATATGTCTTATTCATATTTCCATGATTGCAATGTCAATGGAAATTGTATGACATATGGGATTTTGTCTTATGCTCAGTAATGACAAATTTTCAAGACTTGGTAACTAGACCTAGGGTTGCATCTAGTTTAGGGTTGCATATCATATAGGATTGCATTGCTTGGTTTGGTATATGATTTAATCACAAAACTACTCTATCCTTCGTGATGGTGGATTGTTGATCTATTTAAACATATTAGGATTATCCATGACTGCACAAGTGTTTGGTTCATTGGTTTGTCCTCTCATGCTCCTCGCTAAGATACCTATCATTGTCAACCAAAAACATGGAACACTACATGAGATGTCAGTCCATTTACCTATGCATTTCATTCATAAATTCATAAATCCATCTCATATACATGAAAAATTCAAATCAAACATGCATTCATATGTCAATATCACATTTTCATCTCATAATCATAACCATAAAGCATCTCATGTATATTAGAAGCAAAACATAGACATTGACAATGACATGTACACAATCATGCTCAGCTCCAAAATCTTGTATATATATCTTGAAGAATGTGTTAGTACAAGAAAAAAATGAGTTCTACTCAAGCACTATCAATCAAAAATGGTACAAAATGGTGTTGGCACACCAATCAATACATAGCCAGAATCAAAATCAAAAGTAAGAACATCATATGTCTAACTCTGACCTATATCATCACTTCCTAGAGGAAGAGGAGGGAGTGACATTTCTGGTCTAGCCGATGGACATGTACCTCTGGAGTCTCAAGCATACTATGAAAAGTAGGGCACTTGCTAAGCCTCATCAGGCACCACTATAGAATATGTTGCAAAGTAATAGGCTGCTCGGGCCATCTATAGTCTCACCTCATCCTATAGCATCTTTGCCCTCTACTTGGCAGCCTACACTCAATCTCATAATCTCAAGATCTCCTAATCCTACTCAATGATCCATGCATCTCTCATTGCTACCTATATTTATAGCTCTCCCACCTATTGAGAGGCCTAGTGGATCCACTCTCGTTATCACCATAGTGCATCCTATGGCCCAGTAGCAAATTGCTCCTACATCTCCTTGTCTAGCATCTCAAGTGCCTACTCCTCTGTCTGTGACCTCTATCACCAACCCTACTCTCCACCACTACCACTAGCACTTGAATTTGACCCCATCTAGTATGGGGGAATCTGCACCTATCATACTCGATGCCTTGCCTATGGTGCCTACTCCTGTGATGGTTGTTACTATGCTGGCTACTACACAAGACCCTATATAGGTGCTTGTTGAGGTGCCTATGTAGCCATCCCCAAAGGATCTATGAATTGTGGGAAGTGGTGGCTAATGAAGTATGCTTGGTATATAGGTGTCATCCCCACATCTGATACGTCAGGAAAGTAGTCTCACTATGTCACAACTAGGTTGCACACATCAATCATGGATTGCCCTAGATCTAACCTCACTAAAAAACTCTTCTTTGAGTCCTACGCCAACCTGGCATATGTGCAATACTCCTAAGATATTTCCTAAGGATGCTCGTACTATCACCATACCTATGTAATAGGGAACCACTCAATGATCTGTGATGTTCAGCCTAATAGTGGCCATAAGTAGAACATCTAACGGAGCTCTCTAAGAGCATCATCCCAATCCTTTGTCTCTTGCTACGGCCACCATATGATGAAGACCAAGTCATCAAGACAAGTCCTCCAATGCTCTGTCTTACCTAGGCCTACCTAGGTAAGATGCCCTCTATATCTATAAATGTAGGGCTCTATGGGCTCTCTAGCATCCTCAAAGATAGGTCTACATATGGGAAGGTGCTCCAAGGCCCAAATCTATAACACATAAATATCAATGGCCATACTCTTCCACCCATGGTAAAAAATCTCATGCATCTCATAAAATATATGGGTGAGCATGCACTGGCTCCATCCAAATCACTTAGGTGAGTCGAGCATCCTCTGAAGCATGACTCCCCACTTGCACTCTAATCTATGTTGTCCTCTATCTAGCATCAGGAAGTAGCTGATAAAGATGGCTAACACTAAAGCTAACCTATGTGTTGGTCCATATGTATGGATGAGCTCATCCCATGTGATGGCTCACTCTATCACCAACTATCTCCAAAAGATGGAAAACAATGCCTCTTTACCTGCCTGGGGCACTGCATCATATACTACCCTTGATCCATGGAAGGATATGCACAGGATCTTTTATATGTCCTCTAGAGTGACTGTCATCTCTCCTTGGGGCAAGTGGAATGTGTTCATTTCCAAATGAGTTTTGTTAGTAAGTTGTGATTCACTAGCACTATTGGGATCTAGCATAAAGAAGATAAGCCCAATCTGTCAATGTGGGCCATGTTTGCATCATCAAGGCTCTACAATATAGCTCCATATGGTGGATAATGAGACCTAAATGTGACATCATCAAAGACATCCTACACACACAAATAACAACAATACGTAAACAGTCAATACTCACATGACATGTCAAAATGACGATGAAACGAAAGCAAATTCAAGGCTAAAACATCAAAAAATGCAAGTTTTAATTCACATGTTGTGCCATATTTTTATGCAAAGAATAAATTTCTTCACATGATAAATCATTTATTTGTGTGAGAAATCATTTCTTCACACGAGAAATCAAGTTCTCACATGAGAAATGAAAAGATTTGAGCAAAATTTGCCCAAAAATCTGGCACTTCTCGCATGAGAAGTGGGTATCTCCTGCATGAGATCTCCCACTGGTAGGCACAAAGAAACAACAAGTTGGTGGATCTTCCCATTAGAAAGGATTTTATTTGCATTAGAAAGGACAGTCTCATGCTAAAAACATACTAAAACTACCTCAAAATGCATGAAAAATTAAATGCAAAGCTAGGTTATCAATCATTCACTAGAGGTCAATAGTCTGCTGGCCAGTTGTGTTGTCGAGAGCGCTTGAAATGATGAAATTGCATGAAGACTACCATCTTCCTCTCAGAACTCCTATTCACTAAAACTAAAAAGCACAAATGATTTGAAAATGACCCCTTGGGCCCTTATATAGGTTTTGACCTAATTTTTCAAAATGCTCTAATTTACACAAAAATCACCCCCTGGCTAATTTGACTGCTCTAGATCCATTTTTGAGATTGAATTTGAAATCTAACATACTTAAGTAGGTCAAAATGTGTTTTAAAATTTTTGGGACCGATGCAATCGAATTCTTGTGTAGTCTAAATTTTTTTGATACTTTACGAGTTCTTCGAATCTTTTCAACTCAAAAATCTTCATGTTTTCAAATCTTATTTTGAAACAATAAGTCAATGCAAGTCAACTATGCTCAATTCTAGTCAACTTTTGGTCAAAATTGGTCTTTTGGACCTCAAAATCATGCTGCATTGACTCTAAATTTTCTTCTAATCATTCGGATGTCTTCTACACTCTACTACATCTTGTATTTCTTCTACATCTCTCCACATAATTCTTTATATCATATTTTTGGTGTGTTATCTTTCGATTTTTCTCCTAGGGGGGCAAGATGATTACATCATTGAACTTGAATTTCAAATCAATATGAATCTTTATTGCTCAGGGCAATTTGTTCCCATCATATGTCCTCATCACTTGGGGCATCTTATTCTCTTCTTTTTTGGCATCTTTGTCATCTATTGCATCTTATAAAGAGTCCTATGGACAATTTTTAGGACAATATAAACCTTGACTCCTAAGGATCAAGCCTCATTCTAGGGATGATTATATGACTCATAATTTGATCCTCCTATCTTTTATCAATTTAGGTATCTAGATGTTCTATCTAGATCCTTAAGGGTTAAGCTCCATTCTGGAGACAAACTTTTAAATGCTATCAATTTCAAGTATCTAGATGTTCTATCTAGATCCTTAAAGATTAAGCTTCGTTCTACAGATAGTCTTTTAAATGCTTATCAAATCGGGTATCTAGGTGTTCTATTTGGATCCTTAAAGGTTAAACTTTGTTCTAACGAAAACCTTTAAAATGCTTATCAATTCACGTATCTAGGTGCTTTTCTTGGATTCCTTAGGGTTAAGCTCTATTATGGAGATGATCCTGTAACATCAACTTTGGAACTAATCTTATTTCCTAACTTATGCATCTGACGATCTGATTTTCTTTGAATTGAACATGTTGCTCACACATTCATTCAAAGAGGGAAAAAATGTAATACCCCAAAATTGGCTCATTGCCATGATCACCAATTTTTCTCTACTTTAGTTAATCCTAAGTCCTATGTCAGTAGGAAATTCTAGTTCTAATTTTAGCTACTTGACCTAAGTGTCAAATGCAGAAAACCCTAAATCCACATTAATTAGACTACCTATTTAATTCCTATGTATTGATTCAAATTAGTCACATTAAACCTATTTGATTAAGATTTAATTTAACTCGAAGTATTTATGCTTTAAATAAATTAAATTATCTCATAAGGCTAATGTACTAAGGAATTAAAAATATTTAATTTAATAAATATGGTTATTTTAATTAATTGAATGTAATTATTCAATTAAATAGAAAAGGCATTTATGAGGTCATATCTCATTTTATTTGTAGACACCTAAATTTGATTACACTATTTTAGTAATCCTATTTAGTTATCTAAAAAGGCATTATTAATTAAATTTCTATTTAATTAATCCTTTGTCATCCCCTAGTTGATTAATTTAATTAATCATCTATAGTCCTAATTGATAAATCAAATAATCTGTTATTTATCAATTAAATCCTATTCTTCTATCTAATTCCAAAAATCCCCATTTATTAAATAAATCTATTTGATAAATGAAATCCTCAAATTCAAAAACCCCTAACCTATCTCTAATCCTCCATTTAGCCTAATCCACCCCATCCACCCATACTAACCAAGCTTAGCCACTAACTCACCCACCCTCATTAATGCCATCCACTTGCACATCTCTAACATCCCTAATCTAATCCTAAACCCAAGCCTAATCCACCCCCTAATGTTGTCACATTCCTTAAACAAGTTTAAGACTTTCCTAATCCAAACCAAAGTCTCCCCTCAAAAAAACCCAACCACTAAGTCATGAGTGCTCTTACAAAACATAAAGACTCTTACAAGCTCACTCATGACTCTTACACCCATCTTCCACACTCTTCCCTCTTCCACACTCATTCCTCTTACATCCCTCTTACATACTCAACCCCACTCATCATGACTTTAACCAACCCTTTACCCTACCCTCTCACACTCATCCTCCTTGTGACAAGTTTCACCTTCCCATTGGTGCTAAACAAGCACAATCCATGTGCTCCCCTTTGAGTGCATCTTAGCCCTCCTTAAGCCTTCATCCATCCTTGCATCTAAGCCCTCCATCCCTCTACCCCTTAGCCTATAAATTGAATCCCATCCCAAGCCATTTCATCAACAATCTTTGAGCTAAAGTTACCATGCTATTTTGAGAACCAAAGCCATCAACCATACCCTTATAATGCCAAATTGAGAGCTCACAAAGCTACCAATTTGCCATTACCCATCTCCATTGAAGCAGCTTTTGAGCATCTTGAGCATACAACCACAGCAAAAGGACACATCTACAGAATCAAGAAAGCATGGAGTGTTTTCTCTTGTGAGGTTTGCACTTCTTATTTTCTTTCTTAGTCTAAGCATATATGTGAATTTAGTTTTTGGTTTGTGAATTTTTACTTCATTTGTTAATGTTCTTTGCATACTGATTCTGGTTCTACATTATTAAATTGAATATCTTTCCTAAATTCTATTTCTCAGTTCAAAATGGGAATTCTCATTTAACTACTCATTGAATTAGAAGTGACTTAATTCAATTACACTCACACTAAAGTGAATCGGAGTTAACTATTTCTTGCACTCAGGATCTAAGTCAGATAACTACATCTGTATTGGGAACCTTCCATTTTGACTGAATCTTGGCTTCAATCCTGATCATCGATCTGAGTGGATCTCAACTGTTGATGGATTCTAGGAATTCTATTTAAGAGACTCCTAATTACTCGTTACAGGGGTTGAATGGAATTTGCATCAATTTTTTGTCAAATTGTGCACTCATTGGCTTACTATTATCATAAAATTTTCATTATTTAGATTTAATATCATATAGATTTAATATGCACACATATAGTCTAATTTGTTTTGTATGTTATTATATTACTTGCATCTTTCATATAGACTAATTGTACATCATCTAGATTTAATTGCATTCTAAAACCCTTCATTTTAGAAAGGTCTAGTTTCTTGCATCTTGATGTTAAGAGCATAAATAGGCAAAATCATTCTAGATATAAGGCAATGGGTCACACTGTTGGACCTCTTGGGTGAACTATCCCATGTTCATTTTAGAATGAATCTATAGGTAAGGACCACATTGAAGTGTGTGTAAGGTTTAGAGGCCCAAAAATTCATGCATACAACAATCATCAACAAGAATCATAAAATACCTTTCACCATAGAATGCCCTTTTTGTTGTAGGGCCATACTAGTTTGTGTGCACAATCTCCAACTTCACAGATGAAGTAAATTTGTTTCTTGGAAAAGAAAATTTGGTTTTTTTTACTATTACACATTCTTTACACATCACATTAGTAGGTTTCACAATCTTAGGAAAACCTCTAACTCAAATGTAGTATTGACCTTTACAATTTTATCAAAGTTGACATAAAAAAATCACTTATGCTTAAACCAATTATCATCCACCTTAGCAACTAAGCATGTCATCTTAGTATGATTCAAGAAAAATACATTACCTCGTGTTTGTGTACCAATACCAACAAATGAACCATATTTATCTTTGATAATGTATGTCTTCTCTATAAACTACAACTCATATCCTATATCTGTTAGTTGTCCAACACTCAAAAGATTATGTTTTAAACCATCAACAAAGTAAACATTATTAGTGTTAAAATATACATTAAGTGCAATAGATCGTCTCCCTTTTATATGATAGGTTTCATAATTTCCAACTCTAACTATTCCTCCATCATAGCTATTGAGTTGAACAAACTTATTCATATCTCCAATAATATAATGGGAACAACCACTATTAATAATCCAATCAAATTTCTTCTTTTCAACTTGTGATACTAATACTTTTTCCTCTCTAAATTCTTATTTTTCAATACTTTCTTCTATCATAGCAACAAATCCTATTTCATCATCACCTTCACTCAAAATTTCTTCCACTTTAGCATTTAATTCATCCTCATTAGCCAAATAATATTCCTTAGATTTCTTGATTTAAAGATATTTGTAGTCTTTCTTACTCTCTTACAATACTTAGAAGAATAATGACCATATTCATTACAAGTCCAACATTTAAAAAAATTGTTACCTTTAGGTTCTCTCTTCATAAGAAAAGAAAGTCCTTCCTTGATTTCCTTTTCTTCTTCAACTCTTGTTTGGATGCTACTAGCATAATCTCCACTTGTACATGCACTTCTTGTCAACATAGTTTCAACACTCGATGCATTGAAAGAAGTCTTAACTCTAGGTGATTCTCCACTTTGTCTCATCCATGTCTCTGTTGACTTTAATCTCCCAACAAGAGTCTCTTGTAAAAAAATCATTAATAGAATAACATGTTCAAGAATATATGTTGTCATTATGTATGCAAGAGTCAAAGTTTTCAATATATTTCATATAAATTCATTTAAATATTTCTCTCCTCCACAAGTCTTATTCTTGTAAAAATTCCTTCTATTTTACAAAAATAACTTCTTATAGATTCATCTTCCATCATTTTGTCAACTTGATATAAGGATATCAAATTTTGTAATCTAATTTTTTGAGCATGATTATCACCTTCAAATTCATTTTAAAAAGTAATCCAAATTTCATGAGAAAATCTTAAAGATTTTATGTAATTCAATTCAATTTCAAGAGTCGATAATAGCGATTCTCTTGCAAGAATGTTCAACATGAATACATCTTTCTTAGCTTCCTTGCAACTTTCAAGATTCTTTTCTTCAATCACATCCTTTTTCTTTGTAGTGATTAGCTAATAACCCAGAACCATGTAGAGAAAATATGTCTTCATCTTTTCTTTTTAGCTATCATAGTTAACTTTGCACTTTCTTTATTGAACTATTCCATTGATCTCCTTAATTTTTTATTTTTATCCTTGAAGGACCTGATGCTCTAATACCAATGTTACAAAGTGAAGTCCACCAAGATAACTAAGAGAGGGGGTGAATTAGTTATAATTTAAAACAACTCTCATTATCCTTGTTAATTCTGAAATATGTAAATAATAGATGCAATAACCACATGAAGATAACCATACACAATAACACTAGATTTATTAACTAGGGAAACCCTTGATCAGAGAGAAAATCCCAGTTGGGATGGTACCCACAAAATGATGTACTAATATAAAAGTTTCTTTTGAAAGGATGGACACTGCTATGAGTCAATGAAATACGTTTAGTACATAGTAGTCCATGTTAGGAGACTTTGAATCCTTGTTAAAATCTAGAAGGATGATAGAAGGACCCACTATCCAAATAGTATTAGTACTATCCTTGTTGAATAATATAGGTGTACATCAATAACTATCCAATAGAAATTTCTTTTCCATATATACTCTATTGTAATCTCAATGTGCCTTAGTTGCACCAATATCTACTTGGATCAAAACATATTCAACATCTAGTTCACTAGATCTCACATACAAGCTCATATACTTACCAATCTCATACTATCATAGGGTAAAAGCACATATCTATGTCACCGTTTATGATACAAAAACTTGTTTTGGTCAAATCTCATTTCTCTATCAAAACTCAAATTTTTTCAAAAACTAAAAATACCCTTTTATAGATCTCAGATTCAATGTCATCATTATATAAATTTTTGAGTGTTTTGATTAGTTATAATATGTTAAAATCTTAAAATATTATAAGTTGATATTTCAACATTTCAAAAGATGCTCCCTCAAAAAAAGAAAAATAAATAGTAAATCATATCAAAAAAATAAAAAAAATTATATTTATCTCTAGAGGAGAGAATCCTCTTCATGAATAAGTAATTTTTTTTCAAGAAGGTATAGATTTGATAGACAAGTTTTGAGATGAGGAAAAAGCTATTGGATTTTGATAAGGTCGAACTTGAGTACTTATAACAAAGAAAATATACATCAAAAATAATTATTTCTTTTTTTTTTCACTAGCTATACATGTCATCTATAAGATATTTGCAGATTAGAACAAAAAAAGATGATTTGCATATACTTGTTTGATGGGAACTACACTCTATATTTTTACAGTTAAAAAAGGGACTTCAAAATAAAATAAAATGAATAAATTCTTACTCAAAAAAATTATAAAAATTATAGGCATAAAATTCATCCAATTCTACACATTTCATCAATTTACATCATCTTCATATTTTAAACACAAATACCATTTTTTTGTCATTAATGTTGAACTATCACATTTTGGTATCTTGTTTGTTTATAAAAGGTGACACAAGTTTGTGCTTTTACACCACAAGAAAATTTTATTTCCTTTATACCAATTCCTAGAATAATTAATTGAGTCGACCTTGAGTGATGAATAACACTCCTCTTAATACCACAAACATATAACAAAAATAAAAGAGTGAAAACAATTGGCAAGAAAAAACATGGGCTTTCTATTATTATTGCAAATGTGAAATTATAGATTTCAGAATTATAATATAAAAATTCACATGGGAAAATTATTTACAATATTCTTCAACATACAGCCACAAACTACCACCTAGAACGGTCTAAACAGCACTACGGGTCTTCCTTATATAGGAAATTTTTTAATGCCTAGAAAGGTTTTATAAATTAACCCTAGCCCTTGAGGCCAACAAAAATCCAAATAAAAATTATTTCCTAATTTATTACATTGGGTCAAGCACAATTATGTTTTTAGGTACCCCAACTTTTAAAGACCATAACTTTCAAATCATACATGCAATTTTCAACTATAATTACATTTTTGAATTGTCATTTCATGAACTATAGTTCCTAACATGCACAAGCACTAGTTAGCATAGGAGAGAATTTATTCTAGAGCCTCTAGGGCCTTCAAATCTATTTTCAAAGGTTTTGTACCCAAAAAACTACAATACATATAGTGTGACAATGAAGCTCCACTAATAGGCTAATATGACTAAGATGAGCCTCCGCCTATATAATTAGAAAATTTTAAGTTGTATGACCTACTTATCAAAAATAGAAAGTTTCCATAAATAGTAACTCTATATTAAAATTTCCCTTATTGAAAATGAGAAACTAGTTTTATTTTTGGGTGATGAAAGATTTCCCTTACATCTAGGATTCTCCTGCATTAGACACCCAGGATACTTGAGAAGTGATCATACACATCTTAGGTGTTCAAAGGAAAACCAAGGTGATTAGCCTCCTCCCTTGTTAGCCATGATGAATCCTTGATGGTTCATCCTTTCCACTTGACCATATATTCTTCATCTTCCCTATTCCTTGTACTTTCACCAACTCAATTGTTTAGTATGTCCTCAATCTCCTTCATAGCTAAAGTAGCTACTAGAATACTCCACTACACCATGATGACTACATCTCCATTACCTCTTTTATGATACTCTATTAGATATAAAATGTTAAATACTAGTGAAATATTTAGTTCAATAGGAAAATCTACTTCATCTATATTTCTAGAATCATACCTTTTTTCACTATCTTGCATGGTCCATGTTCTTCATTTTCATCTTTTTATATGCACCCATTAGAATTTTATCTTTCCTCAAATGAACCATAACTTCATTCCCAACTTGAAATTCCTTCTACCTCATTTTCTCATATACCTCAGCTTTGTAGTTTGTATTTATCCTTGTAATGTGCTTTGTCACTATTGGTGCTTTGAAACACTACGATTTCAAATTACTCTGATGAGAACAAGATACATCTAGGGGAAACTACTTCCCATCTTTAACATACCCTTTTATACATTGATCCAACTATAAGGCTATACCTTTCTACTACTTCAAGCTCTACAAAACCTAGGTAGGTGTACCTTCGATTCACTTATATAGTACTAGTGCTAAAACATACACTCGAATCTTAAAAAGCAGATAAACCTCCTAATCTTCTAACACTTATGTAGAGATCTCAAAAATGGTATAGCTAATAACATGGCCAAAAAAATTGCTAAGCTAAGTGAGGGTATCACATTTTAGTTCTTCAACATTGAAGGTAAAAAACTTGATTAATGATGTTGATTTTCAGAAAAAAAAAATGACATGAACAACATAACACTTTGATTCTATAGCTGATTAGTGCCTTATCTATTAGGTAATCCCATAAAACCCTAACACACATCCCTAAAAATCATTGACATATACCATACATTAGGACTTCCTGATCTATCTATTCACCTTATGAATCAGACATCTACATCTTTCTAAACCTCATACTTGACCTATCCCTTCATGAGATCTACAAACCTATGATGATAAATCAAGCATTTACACAACTCCTTGAGTCATAAGAAAAATAAATCAACATATACAACCAAAAAAATGAAACTGAGTTTCATACTCATTGTTTACAAAATACAAAAGATCACAAACAACATGAATGGGAGACGAGATATTAGAATAAAGATCAACTTGTTGTTGCATTTTCATTCATTTCTTTGAAAAAAATACAATAAGATGCATGAAATTGAAATGTAAAATTGCATAATAGATTAAAACTATCTGTATGCTTATTTCTCATTGTTAATTATAAGGGAAATTGCTAAAGAAAATGGTATCACAGTGATGAAAAGTTTTCTCCAAAATTGGAACAAATTGGTTTCATAGTAAAAACTACCAACCCCTACAATGGATGAGAAAAAGAGAGAGATATAGAAGAAGAATGGAATCCCAGATCTGATTTGGAAGTGACATGTGTCCACTTGAATCCTCATTCTCTATAGTTGTAAAACATCTCTCATCTTTCTACCCATGAAATTTGATTTGGTTTTCATCATTTTTTGTAACAAACCCAAAATATCTCTTCTTCAATGATGAAAACCCTTGTATTACCAAAATATCTAAAGTACATCAAAAAATGCTGATGATACCTTGATTCAACTAATTTGGATGTGACAAAACTCACCCATAACTAGGTTTTTATTACCTTCTATATTTACTCAGCTCACCATTTTACTAGAAATCAAATCTAGACTGCCCCAACTAAATGAAACTAAAAACTAGGCACCTGAGAAAAATCCTCACATCATAACTTTAACTATTGGTCTCTTGTGCAAAAAAAAACTCTAGAAATGAAAGTTTATTCTCTCCTAATTTTGGTGATATATAATACTGCTATATTTTCTTAATAAAGATGCCCAGAATCTTAATTTGAAAATAAGCTCCTGCTATGGCTTTAGACTACACTTCATATTTCAAAATTTTAAAATATTCCAAAATTTTAACTATAGAATAAATTAAATTTTATTTAAAATTGACCATGCATGCATTTTTGAGGGAAAATAATAAAAATTTATTATTTTATAACTTTTGATTTTTCCCTCCACCTTTTCATCTAGGTCAAAGATGTTTAATTGAGCTATGACACATGTCACACTCTAATTGGCTAGATTTTGCTTCATCACCTAACACCTACCACATGGCTACCACATGTCTATCATGTCATCGATCACTATGTCACATGATGAGTCATCATTGTGACATAGCAACATCATGACACATGGCACATCTAAACATGTTAGCACCTAGCCAGCATCACCATGTCACTGTGCTTGTCATCAGTTGCTATGTCACTTGATAAGTCAACATTTTGCCACATCATCACAACATAGTGGCCTCACAACACATGGCATTATCTGCCACCTTAGCACCTTGGGAGGTGTGCCATATTTGAAAACCTCTGCCACTTTTCATTGCATAATTCATCCATCTCAGTCTAGTTGGCACCAAATCACTTCCATTTGTCACCTTGTGATTTGCCTAGAAATCCACATCATTAGTTTGATTGTCACATTTTATTTAAAATTTATGACTTCTCTCCATCCAGCCATGGGCCCCAAGCAAGAAGTTTGTGGCTCAAAAGCCTTGTGTCTTGTTAGAAACTTACAAAGTGTGTGCTCTTGTATTTAAATACATGAAAACCCCCCAGCACATGTAATGTGGGATTAAAGTTTTTCATTATCTTCCATTTTCTCTTCTCTTCTTTGTAATCTTTTCTTCCGTGCACTTCTCTTGTAAACTATTTTGGGTCAAAACAATCCCTCAACCTAGTAGATCTTTTACCAATATATTCATCCCTATCATGGATCTCAGCTACGAAATCAATTCCCACATGCAAGTTGAGTTCTTCTCTCTAACATTACTACATTAAGCAACATACAGGAGCCATACAACTTCCCTTGACTCCTTCAACTCAAATTCTATGTGATCTCTAGTTGAACAAAAAAATTCTGCCATGGGGTTGGGGGAGCATGCTTTACATAAGACTCCTCATGCTCTACCCTTTTCGTGTCACCTTTCCTTTTTATCTCTCCCTCTTTTACACTTGATAACTCTTAAAACTTTCACTACCCTTCCTCTTTCTTTGCTCACATTTTCATCTAAGAGGTATCCTCTACTTCATCTCATGCGCCAATTTGAGAATCATAAGTAAAGAGGCAAATGATCCAATCACACTTCACTTTTAACTCATACAAAGGATCTTGAGAAATTTCTAATTTCATCACTTCAAACTGCCATGGTGACTACCTTTGAAACTGCTTTTTTTTTTTACATGGTCTCTTTTCCATGTATTTTGTGGTTCAACTTCACCCTTACGACGCTTCATCCCAAGACTCCAACATACACAATATTATGGAATGGATAGATCATAATACAAAATATAGTGTTACTTTGGAATATGTCATGGAATGGAAGGGAAAATATGGCATTAGAATACAAAATTACCTCCTCACTCTGCGATTACATGCATACAAGACAATTCAGCAAACAAGGAGTCAAAGTAATGAAACTTCAGATTGGGTTGGTCCCCTCAAGTTTGTATGTTTGCAAACATTACAAAGTACTCACATAAATTTGTGATGGATTTTTCTTGTTAACTTTACATGCCTTGGGACCACTTGTATAATTATGTCACACTAGACATAACATTTATTTCAAATTCTTCCACAAGTCTAATGTTCTTGAATGGAAATGTTACTTCAAAGATAATATTTCCATTTCACTTACAAATGTAGTATATCCTAATAGCCACCATTCATTTACAAACTTAGTCTCCTCAAATGTAATTATTTTATCCTAGCATTAAATTGAACATTCCATATAACCCTACAAATTCCACTTAAAAATTATCCATATTTGAAATAATTTGGATGTCATAATAGCTTGGTGAAATTAGTTAGGCCCCAAGTGGGTCTGGCTAAAAAAAAATTCATTCTCAAACAACTGAAATCTCAAATTTATCTGATAAACACCTGGTATCAATCAAGATTGAATTCAACTTCTAAAATCAAAATTAAACTTAATTTACCATTTTTTGTAAATTGTAACTTTCAGGCCAAGAGGTTATCTAGCTAGCTTTGAAAACTAACCAAAACACTTGATCGAGCCCTGGGATCTAACACACTAATTCTCTATTCCACATTCTTGCATACTACCAAATCTTGTCTCATTAAGAATTCTCAGTCAAAAGATATTGACTGCCAAAGTTTCCTTCTCAGAACTGATTGCAAGCAAACAAGTCAAAAAAACCATAAATTGTGTTCAGATTCGGCTTTGAGAACAGGGAAAACTGACACTTGGGAGCACAAAAACTAGGGCATTAGTTCATTCTCATGAGGAGAGTATAAATCTATGATTAGGGCTCGTGACTAATAACTAGGTACATTTGGAAAATGGTCAAAGTGGGTTACTTGAATTTGTAAAACTAGAAACACTGGTAGAAAAATGATTTTTGCAAATGGAATGGACCTGCGAAAGTGTGTAGGTAGATTCATCAAGATTTGAAAATTGGCTTACTTAAAGTATTTTTAGACTATAACACAATAGTACAATCCATTCAATCTCACCTATCATGGATTCAAAGTTATGACATCCCGAATAGGGGTACTGACCAATCTGCACTTTATGACACTAATAAAACTTTATGAATTGCAAATGGAATCACATTCGAGAACTAATCAAAAAAAAATTTCATAATCTCAAAATTGAAATGTAATAATTCTCTAACCTCTAGAATGCAACACAAAAATAATTTTCTCATTTTGGTCAACTGGGCCAAAGTTATAACAAGTCAAATAGGACCTCCCAAGATTCTGAACAATTCGCATCATCATGACAACAATAAATGACCAAATTTGAGGGATTCAAAACCTAGTCAAAACATATCAAAACTACTCAAAATGTAAAATATATTTTCTCTGGTATGGAGACCAAACACTCCCAAAGTAGAGAGTCATGAAACGTTATTGGGTGCGAGATATTTAATTGCAAACTAGGCTTCTTGTCACTATTTGACATAGGAAAAAATTCAAATTTGAACATTTCTCAAAATAGGACTTCATATAATGGCTTAGAAATGCAATCTATCTTAGTTGGATCAGTCAATATGTTGAATGCAAGGTGTTAGAAACATTAAACACCTCTTAGGCCTCAAACAGATAGCTAGGTATACATGCATTAAAAAACACTTAAAAGGCTTAAAAGCTTGGAATGGTTTTCGAATTAGAAAGGTGATTTTGAGTCCTAATAGTCACCTCCTCATAGATTTTATTCAAATTCTATGTAAAATCCCCTACTTCAGCACTACTTATCTCTCTTTTATCCAATTGCCTCATTTCAAAAGAATTTCTGGGACCTATCCCATATATAATCTGGAATGGTGATTTTCCAATACTTCTATTGATAGAATTATTGTATGAAAATTTGAATGCTTGTGGTGAAATATAATCCCATCCTTTGGCTTATCTCCAACCAAACAACTTAGCAAGTTCCCTAAACTCTTATTCACAAATTTTAGCTTTCCATCAGTATATGGATGATTTGATGAACTAAACTTTAATTTTTTCTTCAACTTCTTCCACAATGTATGCCAAAAATACCCAACAAACTTGGTATCCTGATCTAAAACTATTCTCTTTGCCAAACCAAGTAATCTCACCACTTCTCTGAAAAAAAACTCAGTCACATAAACAACATCACTAGTCTTCATGTAAGGAATGAAATGTGTCATCCTTGAAAATATTTCAACTAGTACAAAAATTGAATCATGCTACCAATGTGTCCTTGGTAAGCAAAGAATGAAATCCATGCTCACATCCTCCCATGGCCTCTCTATTACAAGTAATGGTTGATATAACCACATATTTTTCTTCACTTCTTTTTCCATTTGACATACTGGACAATTCTATAGAAACTTCTTGAAATCTTGCTACAACTATTACCAGTAGTTAGCAACCAAAGAAATGGTTTAATCTCTACCAAAATGTCCAATCAATCCTCCATTATGCTTCTCCTTGATGAGATTATTTCTCATAGGACTATTGGAATGCATAATTGAATTCCCTTTAACAACATACTATATTGGATTATGAAATCCAACCACTTTTTCCTATCAAGTGTAACAAGTTATGTATAAGATTTCCAAGTGTCACCAAAATCAAGACCCCCTTGGATGTAAATTCTTGAATTTTTTGAACCCAACCACCTTATTCTATATTTATGTTAGAAAAGATGTTCTCCTAATAAGATCATCTACAACTATGTTAGACTTTCCACTCTTGTGTTTTAAAAAAATGTATTACTCTACAAAAACTCAAACCATTTCAAATGCCTTTGGTTGAATTTTCCTTGACTATTCAAATATTTCAAAGCTTGATGATTAGTATACAAAAAAAACTCTTGAGGAAAAATATAGTATTTCCACTTCTTTAATGTTTGAAATATAGCATAAAATTTTGAATCACAAACAAAATACTTTCCTTTGGCATCATTCAACTTCTCACTGAAATAAGAAACGAGTCTATCTTCTTGGCTCAAAATAGCTCTTGTTGTAGTACTACTAGCATCATATTCTACTTGAAACACCTTATTAAAATTTCAAAGTGCTAAAATAGTTTGTTCTATAACTTTTTGTTTTGACATATTAAAACTCTTATATTCTCCTATATTCCACTTAAATTATTTCCTATCCCCTCTCATTGTTTAACTAAAGGGTTCACAAATACTGGTATAACCTTTGATAAACTTTCCATGAAAAAATATTACATCTATTGCACTCCTTGGAGTAGTTGTTCGAGAATAGCCTTCACTTTCATAGGGTCCTTTTTTAGACCTTTTGTTGATACTACAAATCCCAAGTACACCAACTCCTTCAAAAAACTACACTTCCTCAAATTTATCAACAACTTTTCCTCCCTCAAATTATCAAACACCTTATGAATGTACATTAAATGCTGCTTCAATTTATTTCCAAAGATTAAAATATAATCTAGGTAAACAATGACAAACTTACCAAAAAACTCCTTAAAAACTTAATTCATGAACTTCATGAAAGTGCTTGGTGCATTGGTTAGCCCAAAATGCATGACTAGCCACTCGTACAATAATTCCCTTATATTGAAGGAATTCTTACTCTCATATCCTTCTCTAGTGAAAATATTAGGGTACTCACTCTCCAAATCTATCTTTATGAAATATACAGCTTTGCTCAAATAGTCCATAATATCATCCATCTGTAGAAATAGAAATATGTACTTGATTGTGATCTTGATGATAGTGTAGGACTAGAAAATAAGTTAAAACTAGACATACTATGAGAAACTACAAAGTCAATCAACATATGCTAAACCAATATAATCTAGCATGAAAACCAATGAAAGTAAAGGAATTAAAACAAGTAAAACCCCCTCTTCAACTATAGCTCACATGTCCTTTTTCATTCTCCATTGTTGATGTAGCTCCAATTGCCTATACTCAACACACAGTTGAAAGAAAATGATAATGTGATAAAGTGATGAATTCTATTAAGAATACTAGAATAGTGGGTTGGGTGTAATTTGAGAGAATATGGATGTTAAGGTCAAAATGAGTGCAAGATAGCTCAATTTATAGCCAAAATGTAAGAGGTGAGACATGAATGAGGAGATAGATATTTCTTAATTCGAGTGTCCAACTTGGCATGATATTCATTAGGATATCTATGAAAAATATGATGCAATACTCTACATATAAGATTTTATGACACATCTAAGTTAACATAGCTAAAAGTGGAAGAGAATCTATGACATGCATATGACACATCAAAACCACTTGTAGACAAGAATCTATGATAAATATTTCTTATTATAGTCATGCATTAGGAATAATATATTCCAAATATGACACATATTAGCCAAGTTTAGAGAGAGAATATATGAGGCATTATGGCCATGTATTAGACTAGGTAGAATATTTCAATTAAAAAATCATAATTTCACACAAATAGAAATTTAAAATTAGAAAATAGAAGTGGGACAAAGGGACTTAAGAAAATTGAGAACTCCCATAGTTTGCAAACATGGACCAATTAATTAATAAATATTAATTAATTGAGAATGTTGACTAATAAGAATAATTATTAAAGTGGAATGAAAATGATTGAAATAGCATAGGAATAGATTATGGGTTAACTAATCCTATAGGATAAATT
Source organism: Cupressus sempervirens (assembly GCA_028749045.1). Lineage (NCBI taxonomy): Eukaryota > Viridiplantae > Streptophyta > Pinopsida > Cupressales > Cupressaceae > Cupressus > Cupressus sempervirens. The sequence goes on from CM053788.1 coordinate 227,680,563, forward strand.
AGTAAATTATCGACCAATTTGATTAGATAAATATTGGATTAACCTTTTGACAAGATGTGATGATTATGTAGATTGAATAGGATAATGGTGAGTAGATTAAAGCCATGATCACATTGACTGATAAATTAGGATTGATAACATGTCAAGGACATAACATGGATTAAGAACATGTGATATTTAATAGACATTCTAAATGCCACAAGATCAAATTTGATTGATAGGGTTGATAATAACATTAACATACATTGTTAATGTTATTAGATTGATTGGATAAGGCCACAATTTGACACTGAGGGAATCAATAATGTTAATGATCATATGATAAAGATGGAAAATTAACCTAACACTGAGGGACATGGTAGTGCTAAGATCAAATTTGATAGGTTTGATATATTGACAAGGCACTGAGTGACACGATAATGCCTATGGTTGAATAAATATTGATTGTTTACACACGTTTGACATGTTTCAGATTGATTAGGGTTGACTCATAATGGTTTAGGGAAAATTTTGGGTTGATTATAAAGGATTTTAATGATATTGAAAAGGTTTAGAGTTGATTGGATTAGATTTTGATAATGTTGAAATAATCTATAGTAGATTCTAAAACATTTAGATAAAATAGGAACCAATTCTAAAATGATCTGTAGTTGATTTTAAAGAAGGGGTTAATGATGAAGGATATTGTCAAAATACGCTCAATTTGATAATCAAATTGGTCAAAAGATCATAATTAGTGAAATGAGAAAATGGGATGTGTTAGTAAGAATGTCATGCCCAAGATTTCAAGGCAAAACACAACCAAAATTTTTTTTTTGAAAGGTGAACTAAAGGTAACATGTATAAATCTTTACTTGTTATGAATGTTCTATTGATTTGTGAGGTGGCTGGATAAAAAATTCATGTTTTCTCGAGGATGTTAGAAAGTTACTAATTCAATCATTGAGTTTGGAGATGATAAAGTTGGTGTAAAGGAATTTGTTTCATTCAAAAGTTTGGACTTCAAGTTTTCCATGAGAGGCCACCTTATTTTCTATCATTGGTTGAAATTCCAAGTTATAATGACAGAGTTAGATGATGTTATTGTTTTGAATTTTCACCTTCTATACCCCAAATTAGATATTTTGTATATGCAAGTGAAGTACAAATTTTGCATCAATGTAGTTGCAATGATTCAATGGTTTGTGAATGCGGAGATGTTTTAGAGTTGTCCTAAGCCTTACCACATATATATATATATATATATATATATATATATATATATATATATATATATATCTGTGTGTGTGTGTGTGCACAACCTTATTATGTGCCTTGTCCATTCCTCTTCTATTTTCATTTATTTGTACATATATATCCCCTTTAATGAACTTATTACATCTTATCCCTTTTCAACTTCAATCATATTGATAAATTACTAATTAGGTACTACTAACTAGGTTTTTAGATTAATTATTAATTGTTTATTTTATTTTATTTTATTTATTTATTTATTTATTTTTATTATTATTCTTTCAATTTACTAATTACATATAATTAATTACCCACTTAAGCCTCCAACTTACTTTATTAACAGAAAAGAAAAAAAAATGATCAACTAGGCCTATTCTACCTTAACCATCCTACCCTTACCGCTTTACTATAATAAAATAATAGATGAATTAATAATAACATAATGATTTTATTTAACAACTCAAAACCTATCTTCCTTAACTATAATTCTATAACTATATACATAACGACTAAAAATCTATCAATTTTATATTTAGTTAAAATGACCTAAATGTGAACTTTATTATTCACACTAATCACTTATACTAACTTTGATTAAATTAGCTCTAACTTATATTAAATTAGTCCTAACTATCCTACCTACCTACCTACTACCTCCCATCATGAGCCCCTTCTCCAAGGTGGTTGGCGGCCCTTTTGGGAGGTGTGGGTGTAAGGCCCCAAGTGGGGTATGCTTGGTGGATGTGCCTAGGAGGTAGGGCCTAACATGAGGTAGGGATAGGCCTTCTTTAAAAAGGTGCCCAAGTCCTTTCAAGAAGATGTTGAGTGTTGGAAAAATTCAAGATAAGATAGGTTACTGAGAGGGGAGGGGTGAATCAGTAACTTATAAAACTTTTGAATAATTTAACATTTTAACCATTCACCATTCATTCATCTAATCTACTACATAATTGAAAGAAAAAAAATTCATTGCACATGTACACAGAGATTTGGTGACCCAAAAACCTTCCAAATAGAAAGTAAAACTGGGGTGGGGGTGATGCCCACAAAACTTCAATACTACAGTATAAAGTTGGCCTGTTAAGGCTTACAATGATCACTTCTAGTGATCTGCCCTGTTAGGAGCAAGTAGGACTGCTAGATCCACCTTGTTAGAGGATTTACAAACATACACTCAAGTATGCACTCTATTAGGAGGTTTATACAAAGACTGTTAAGTCTACCCAGTTAAAGGATTTACAAAACTGATTCACCTGTTAGGATGAAATAGTGGATCTACTTACAAACTAGATTTTCTGATTAGATACTTGAAGTATAGATCACCTCTTGTGACTGATGAATATTTAATGCTCCTTGTAGACCTTGTTAAATACTCTGCTCTTCTGCTGATTTGCAAAACATTACATGTCTCCTTTTTTTTTTCTTTTTTTTTAACCATCTCTCATTATTTTTTCATGCAAATGATATAATACATTATATACCATCCCAATAAATATAATTTTAAGGTCGGCCAAAACACAAGTGAACAAAACATTACTGAGTCGACTAGATAGTAGAAAACTCAAGTTCCTTAAGCTAACTCGACGACCTTCTAATACTCGGCATCCATTCTGTTACTCAGCATCATCATGCAATCGGTAGAAGTAGAGGCTTGGTTCATACTAGCCACACAACATTTCTTGGAACTCGGTAACCATTGGTGACTCGGTAGATATAATGTCACTCGATAGAAACTAACTTCTTCGTTTACCTTGCTTTGCTCGGTGAACACCGAGTCCTTCATTTACCTTTTTCACTCGGTAAAGACTGAGTCCTTCATTTACCTTTTTCACTCGATAAACACTGAGTCCTTTTTTTACCTTTTTTAGTCGATAAACACTGAGTCCTTTGTTTACCTTTTTCACTCGGTAAACATTGTTGAACTTCTCATTCACTCAGTAACCTCTGGAATGCTCGGTGAGAACTGTTTACCTACTAAACTTATAAGGTAACCACTAAATACTCAGTATACACTGTAGACTAAGTGATGAGCTAGATAAGCATTCAAAATTGAATAAGTGTTTGCACTAATGACAAATATACCATAATTCCAACAATCTCCCACTTTGGCATTAGTGACAAAAAAACTTATGAGCCAAAACTTATGTGCAAAATTTGTCATGCTGATTTACATATATCTCCCCCATACAATATGCACAGAGTATTTACAAGTATCTCTATCTTTACACATGGCTTCCTTATTTACATATATCTCCCCCTTTTTGACAATAATGCCAAATTACACAATATGTATTTACATAGAGACACCAAAATGAGAGATAAACTCAGAATGTACCTTGAGAATAAGAGCCAAATTCTTCTCCCAATTTTCTTGCAAAATTTTGCAGGTGGAGAGTGCTATTTGAACTCCAGCTAAAAGTTCAATCACATGATTTGCAATTAAAAAATTGTTCTCATGGATCAATGTTTTGGAGTATACAATGTGTTTTTGCATTGTGTCCATGATAGGAAGGATCATATTTTGAATTTCAATCAAGGTAGATCTGATCCTTGCTTTCTCTCTCAATAATTTTGCCTACTTTTTTGACAAAAATCTGATTTTTAGATGATGGGATGAACTTGAATTGGGGTCAAGTTGCAGCATTTGGGAACTGACCTTCATATCCTCATCAATTTTATTCAATTTTTCTTTGATCTCCTTGGTTTACTCAGTAACATCACAAAGTTTGGCAAAAAGTGCAGTTACATTATTAGAAGAATTTTCAAGATTGACCAAAATTGTGGACAATTCTACCTATTTTATTGCAATGTGCCGAGCAATGTGCTCAAGCACCTTATTATCAAATTTTCTTTTAGCCTTTTCAATAAATTTTTTTTGACCAAAGGTGTCCTCATTGAATTTATTTACAACCTCTTCTAACTGAATCATAATGTGTTGAGTAGAATCTACTTCAACACCTATAGCATCTGTAATTATATTTTTGGCATTCTCAATTATTCTATATTCCTTATCCCTTTCAGACCTTAACTACTTCTACGTAGTCTTCATCTCTATTAGTATACTAGCATACCTCATCTCTTCAATGATAGCATTTTCATAGTCAATCTTTGGAATCACTATCTTTGTGTCTAAGTCAATATCTTCTGGAATTTCCTTTTCAGTGATCAGAAGTCTTAATGGATGCTTTTGTTTGACTTCAATGATGGCTGGTTTGACCTTAGGAATAGACACAATAGTGGAGATGCAAGGACTAGCAATAAATACTAGGATAGGACTTGAGGTTTGAATGCCAATAGAAGTATTTACCAGATCAAAAATTGGAATACTTCCCAAAAATGATGATACACTCGGTAATGCAGTATCTGGACTAACTAGATTTGAAGTAGATGCAGATAATGTTGACAAAATTGTGGAACTTATTGCTATATCGACTGAAGATGATGGAGCTGAGGAGGCTAGCTCGGTAGCTAAAGAAGAGGGTTGTAGCTCAGTAGATGTGTGTGCTAAAATGTTGTCACACTTCTATGAATCATTACATGTAAGAAAACTCAAGAATGAGCCCTCACAAATCGATCCATAGCTCTCTACTCATAGAGTGCAAGGGTTTGCAATGGAGGCCCTCAGTTTGACCTATTTTTGTGCCCATGCAAGTACACCATGAGATGAGAGATTCAAAGAGGAAAAGCAAGAATGCTAATCTCCATGATCTTCAAATATGCATGAAAATAAGATCTAATCGATGAAAGAAAAATCTAATCTATAAATGCAAGATCTAAGCTAAAAGCCCATGATGGGTGCAAGAGAGAAAAAGACAAGAAAATAGAAGTTCTCCACAAAAAGCTTTTGTATTCAAACTCCTTCAAAAATTGGTCTTCAAACCTGCAGCATAACGATAGCATAATCATGGGTGTCTAACATGAGGAGAGGGCTCTCCCTTATAAAGGAAATTATGGAGGTGAGAGGCTTCTCACAACCAATATGGGATAATAGAGCTTGATCCATGTGAGACAAAATTCCACCAATGAGAAAAGAGGAGTGGTTGAGAAGAAAGTGGTGATCCATGTGAGACAAGATTCCACCAATTAAAAAAGAGGAGAAAGTGAAAAGATAAATCCCACTTAGATCACATTTTTAAGTGTAGAGAAATTAAATAAAAAGAATTTATTTTATTTCCTTTTTCATCAAAAGAGATATTTAAGTGGTTTTTTTATTTAATTAAAAGGGAGCAAGTTCTTTTTAATTAAATAGAAGATATTTAATTAAATTAAAAGAGAGGTTTTTCTCTTAATTAATTAAATGTGGATGAACTATTTAATTAAAAGAGAGGTTTTCTTTTAATTAAATGGGGATTTTATTTTTTTAATTAAAAGAGAAGATTTTCTTTTAATTAAATAAGACTTGGAATAAAATGATCAATTTTAGAAATGAAATAAATCAAATTTAATCAAGAAAATTGATTTGAATTGATTTAATAAAATATTACAAACCATTGATTCAAAAAATTTGATAAATTGATAAATTGAATAATGGGGGCCCATAGTCTAGGTGACCATTTTTGGGTGCATACATTTGCCCCTCTTTGACTAATGTGTGATCGATTCGGGAACACATGTAGTCAAAGAAAAAAATTGAAGTGTGAGGTCAATTTGGGATCACAAAACAACTCAGATGTGTGGTCGACTCAGGAACACATCAAGACAAAGAAGACAAATAAATTTTAACTTGAAAAAGTTGAGGATAAAATTGATAAAACTAAATCAAGGATTGAAATTGATAATTACTGCCCTCTTTGACTAATGTGTGATCGATTCGGGAACACATGTAGTCAAAGAAAGAAATTGAAGTGTAAGGTCAATTTGGGATCACAAAACAACCCAGATGTGTGGTCGACTTGGGAACACATCAGAACAAAGAAGACAAATAAATTTTAACTTGAAAAAGTTGAGGATTAAATTGATAAAACTGAATCAAGGATTGAAATTGATAATTACTGCCCCCTCGTGATCGAAATCGAAATGAGATAGAGGAGAAACAAAAAATTGATAAATTTGATCAAATCGAACAAAAGATAAGGTTCTTGATATAAGATGAAAGATATAAGAATCATAGAACCAAGGTAGATCATCAAGCATGAAATATTATGCCCCAAAGGTGATTTAGAAGAAAAGAAGTGGGGAAAAAGAAAATGGAAGATAGAAGTTTGAAAGATATGAAAAGAAATAGAAATAAGAAAGGAAAATGCTCCAAAAATCAATCAACTATTTAAGATAGAAATTTTGATTGAGATCACGACAGAAAATAAGGAAATGAAGATCAAAATGTGACCACAATTGATTAAATGTCCACAATAAAGATGAAAGGAGAACCCTCTCAAACTCATAATGCAGCCTAAAAATGCAAACTAACATGAAGTCTAATAATGCAAGCTACATGAAATGCAATGGTGTACTTGCAAAAGAGCAACTGTAACATAGGATTTTGTGTTCATCATTCATTAGAGAATGTAAAAGAACTTATTTTCATCATTGGGCCATTATTAACGGACATCAAAAAATCACACAATCATCACTAGTTACAAATGCAACTATGAAGATATGAATGCAATTTATATTGGATTGAAATGTGGAGAGATTCTAACATAAGCATCAAAGACATAAAGGTCAAGATGACTTTGATGTTAGCTTACCCAATTTAATATAGAAAAACTATGCTCGCATCAAGGCATAGATGCCAAGATGACTATAACAATGGTTGTGCAAAAACAATCAAGGATGATGTCTCAAATCTACTAAGTGTTTCAAGGGGACAACAAAAGACACTCTAGAGTTCAAGACCACACCTACAAGCAAAAATAAATAAATAAATAAATAAAATCATGTCTCATGCCCCAAGTCTTCTAGCGATGCATCATAGAGAAACTTATCAGACAAAGACACTCAACAAAAATCAATAACAGTTAGTACACAGAGAAAAAAAATCATGACATAAGTCAAGCATTAAGTGTTGCATTTAAAAATTTAAGTGTGTTAACTGATACTAAGTTCTAAGAACAAGGATCAAATGCTTGCAGGAAGGTGAGATCACATGATGATACTGGGTAAGACCAAACCAATAAGTGTTGAAAAACACTCGATGTCAATGGGTGTTGAAAAACACCATTTGCGAGGTGTCCTAAAGACTCACACATCCAAAAGACCAAAGCTAACATAGTTATGCCCCCTAGACAAAGACCAATTCCAAACCAAGGCAACAAGGACAAGGAATGATGGAGAAAGGCTAAGTGTCGAGGACATGTGCTAAGAAACAAGGGTGTAAAGGCCTCAAGTAGCGCCCTTTTCCAAGTTTTCACCACTTGGACTTTTTTTTTCTTTTTTTTTTTGGAATATATAATTTTTTTGAAGATAGATCAAGGTGCCTTTTGCTAGGTTGTCACTAAGATGATCATTTTTCAGGACATTTTTCAATTTTTAGAATTTTTACAATATATCATTTTTTTGGATTTTTTAAAATATATCAATTTTTTTTGGATTTTTTTTTTAAATATATCAATTTTTTTGGATTTTTTTAAAAATATATCAATTTTTTTGGATTTTTTTAAAAATATATCAATTTTTTTGAATTTTTTTTTAGGATCAATAAATATGTACAAAGATGCCCCTGGATAGAATGGGCATCAAACTCTCAAGCAAGATCACATCATGCAGTCCCAATGTTTAGCAAGGTAGAGGACATGATGGAACAACAAGCTAGTGGATATGATGGATAAGCAAGGAGTGTATGAAGCAAGTGAAAGTGATCTTCAAGGACCGAATCCTCAAGAGTACCCAAGCTAGGAAATATTTGTCATGCAAAGCACATTTGGATAAGAAATGAAAGGCCAGTATAGGATAATTCAATAAAGCATAATGTAAAAGTGGGAAAGATGCAATTCAAAGAAGTAGACATGTCAAGAGACTTTATAGCATCATATTTTACTCTATTTTATTAGATCAAGACCAAAGGGGTAAATGGGAAAAGGGTAGAAAAAGACTAGAATGAATGGAGGAAAATAGATATGAAGGCTAAACATGAAAGGAATGAAAACAAGATCATCATAAGATATCTCACAAGATAGCCAAATGTTTGTGTATAGGTCAACATTGTCAAGATCAAAGAGAGAAGACGAAATGGATGAAAGATGTAGAAGAACTATGCATGATGCCTGATTGTCAGGTTTTCATCATGGTACTTATCCAAGGTGACACAAGGGAGTGGTTTTCACCATGGGAAAATTTTATTTCTCTTTAGTTTTGCTACCGAGGTGCCTGATTATCAGGTTTTCACCAAGGCACATTTTCAAATTTTTTTCTTTTCTTTTCTTTTTTTTTTCAATCTTTTTCAAAAAAAATTTTTTTGGAAGAAGTCAAGCTTTTGAGATAATGCTCTTTGAATGTTTAAACCATGATATACAAAGGAATTCAAATGATATGCTCAAAGATGCTAATAGGGACAGGAAGATGGGAGACAAAAATGGAGGATATGGCTTTATGCAAAGTGAGTGAGATTGAAAAATAGAAATGAAGGCAAGATCAACGTCAACATACACTTTGAAGGGTGGAAAAAGGATGGAGAAAATGTGAATGAAGGAATATGTGAAGGAATATGGTGAGTGGATAGAAAAGGTTGCAGTTTAGGCACATGGAATGGAAGAATGCTTTTGGAAGAAGATGAAGTGGAATTCTTTGGAAGCTTGAATGTCAAATTTAATTGTTGTTCAACATTAGACTCTCTCAAGAGAGATTTTGGAATCCATATAGCCTTAGGCTTCTTTTCATTTCTTTTTGATGATTTAGAGATAATATCTTCAATGATGGATTTTGGAACCCATACTTGTCTTGTAATTTTTTTCTTAGATATCTCTTTTGACTTAATGCCCCCATGTCGATTAGAAGAGACATGGTGGTCTTCTTTTTTATATGGATTCTTGAATTTCTTCTTTTTCTTATATTGAACATTCAAGTTACTTCCAAAAGACTTGGGACTTGTGGAAGAAGAAGGATGATATGACTGGTTTAGGTGAGTGGGTGGATGAAAAGTATTCAAGGATATGCATCTATGTTGATCTTGAGGAAAGATAGGAGAGGGAGGGACATAAGGACCCAAAATGGATGAAGAACTAGGAGAATTGGGAGGGGAAATTGAAGGGACATAAGGACCCAAGATGGAAGGAAAATGTGAAGGATTTAGTATTGGTGGGGGAGGTCCAAGGATGGATGCGAAAGATGCAAAAGGATAATCAATAAGTTCATTAACATCTATATGACAATCAAGGACATCAACATCTTTAGAGTGAGCATCAGGATTTTCAATAGGAACATAAACATCTTTAATAGGAGCAACTTCATTGATAGGAGAACTTATAGCTTGAGAAGACTTAGGAAGAGTAGAAAGTGGAAGGGAACATGGAGTGGTAGAACAAGAAGATGGAAGACTTTGATCTTGAAAAGGATCTTTGGATAACATAAGCATAGAATTGTTCTCTTGATTTTCAATAGGCTCAACATTGGAAGTAATAGCATCATTTTTAATAACCTTAATGGAAGTATCATCTTTGGAAGGAGAAAGTGTACTAAGGCCATTTTTATTGTCAATAAGCTCAGTGGTGCAAGCAGTATCTTGATCTTGCTTAGGAGAAGACTTAAGACATGGTGGAATGAATGAGAAAGGGTGTAAGGGATCAAAAGAACCATGAAATGTATCAGAAACATTGTGAAAAGGATTGGATGACATGGAAGGTTCTTGATCTTGATCTTTTTTTATATTCTTTTCTTTATCATTTTTAGAGTCCTCTTGACATGAAGCCAGTGCTAAGGAGAAGGAAGCATGTTGGAATTGTATGGAAGACTTTGGAATAGATGATGAAGGACTAGCTGAAGTAGGCATTATAGTGCATGAAGGCTTAGGCTCTTTAGGTTTAGCATTGTCAAAGGTATTTGTAGCCAAGTGAAGGTTAGCTTGAGTTTCTTTAAGAGGTAGCCCTTGAGGATAACTATAGGGAACTGCATGAAAAGCATTAGGATCTTTGTTGGATGAATGATTGGTAGAAGATTTGAGAGTCTTAGAATCTTTAGGGAATGTATGGATAGTGGAGGAAGTAGAAGATGGAAGGGGAGCATTAGAAGACAAAGGTTCAACATTAACATGATCTTGCTCAAGAGTGTAATCTTTATTTTCAGCACGAGGGTTCTTAGAAGAGGAACTCTTATCCCATTGATGTTGTATTTCAGCACAAAAAAATGCTTTCTCTTCATCAAAAAATGTAGATTTATCATTTAGGTATTGTTCACAAAATTTATCAATGTTGTTTTCAAGATTTGACTCATGTGAATTACCATCAATATCTTTTCGTGACTCATCCCCTTTAAGCACAAGCATAGGACTAGGAGGACTTTTAGGAACTGTTGGAATGTAATAATCATCACCATCATAATCATTATCACTAGAAGAATTATAGATAGGCATATCACAAGACTTTTCATGTTGTTCATCATCATATGTCTTAATAAGAGGAATAAGACTCTTGGTAGAAGTAGAAGAAGAATGATATCGTGAGGAAGAGGTAGGTGAAGACTTACATGAATAATATTTAGAAGAATCATCATAAGACTTAGAATATGAAGAATGAGACTGATATTTAGAAGAATCATGATAAGACTTAGAAGATGAAGTATGTGAATGATATTTAGAAGAATTATCGTAAGACTTAGAAGATGAAGAATATGAAGGATATTTAGAAGAATCATGATAAGACTTGGAAGATAAGGAATTTGAACGATATTTAGAAGAATCATGATAAGACTTGGAGGATGAAGAATCTGTATGATATTTAGAAGAATCATGATAAGACTTGGAAGATGGAAAATATTTGGAAGAAGGATATTGTGATTTAATCTTGCACATGATCCTAGCAAAAGTGTCTGATTTATCCATTTTTTAAATCATTTTTGTTGCAACGTTAGCATCCATGCATCTATTAGAGTGACAACACTTTTCAAATTCAAGAAGGAGGTGGATTTCATCTGAGCTCAAATGAGGATCCCTAAAAAGATATCCAAGATCCATGGTTCTAGAAGAAGAAGAATCAAGTATGGAAGAAGAGAAAGAATGAATAGAAGAAGGTAGACTATATGATAATAGGAGGAAAAGAATCAAGAAGACATGAAGAAGAGGAAGAGTGGAAATGACAGATTAGAAAGACATGAAAGATAAAGAAGAAAGAAGACCAAGAGTCATTTTGGAAAATTTGATACCATTTGAGATCATTTGAATGTTGAGAAACATGTAATAGAACTTGTAATCAACATGAAAGAAAAGGTACTAGTTGATAGGATAACTCTAAGAAACGTTGGTACTAAACTAGGATAGTAAAAGCACTAACTTGTCCAAAAGAGATGTGATAAGATAGAATTTTGTAATAGGCATAAATCAACACTGCCACAGAGGTGCTCACAACTTTGGGTGAATACCCTAGCACATATGGACCAGGAGGATGATTTACCCAAATTATAAATAATTATAATTGAACTTTGATGAAAGTGAATGGACAAGAGATTGCTAAGACTCTCCAAGTGTAATATCAAAGGATCCAAGTGTATATCTTTCTCAATAAGGATGGTTTCTAACTTACCAACTCCAAACAAGGTCTCTTGTGAAATCAATGATTACTAATCAAGAGGTCAAAGCACAATAACCCATGGTGCAAAAAGGCTTTTAACAATGAGAAAAGTAGCCTAATCCAAATAGGACCAACCTAGGGAGACTAGAAATAATGGGATAACAAAGTTATTCGATCGTAAAGTCTCAACTCAAGAACTCAGATTTTGTTCATTTTAAATATCCAACTGGATGTATCAATAGATTCTTTATCATAAACCAAGCACGCAAGATAGAAAATAGGGATTTCAAGCAAATAGTCTTCAAACAATGAACAAGGGGCAAAGCAACCTTGCACATGAGAAATCAGGTGACTTAGTTTATGTTAATCCCTAGGAGAGCTAATTGTGTATGTTCTCAAAGAGTTTCACAATCATTGCATACATCCCTAGAAAATAAAAGTTGGCCTCTCTAAGGTTTTTAGTAATGGTTTGACTCTACAACTTTTATGATTCACAGGGGTGACCTCCAATCCCGGCGCACCAAGGTTTTGACACAATCTGAGAACTTAATCTTCAAGAGCTGCTAGGGAGATCTGACAACCCACAATGAAGCATACCCCATGGAGATTTATTCCCTGAGGACATTTATATAGCGATTGTTGCAACCATGGCAGAAGTGGCTATTACCGCTTGAGGTTCCGTCCACAGTTTGCCCTGTATAGGGATTGTCTGCTATGGTTAACCCTCTCTAAAGGTGACCGACTCACAATAGTGGACCACAAGGGAACTTAGCTTTCATATCCAAAGTTTTGACACCTTTTTACTTTTAACCCAATCAAAGCAAGCAGATTAATCCGACACGCTAACTAAGATTATCTCAAGATCTATGATATCAACCCCTAGTGATCTATCAACCTCTCTGGAGAAAGGATGCCTCAATCACCAAGTTGAAGATCCATCTAAGATATTCTCAAAGTATCCTCCCCACCCTACAAGGAATCTGTCTTTGAGAGGAGTTTCACTAGGAACTCACTCCCTCAAGATCTATGAATAGTATTCATGGGGCCTAATTACTATGTGTGTATAGATGTTAATTCCCCAAAAGAAAATCTATCCAAGAATAATCAAAAAGCACAAGGTGGTACACTTAATGCTTTAACTAATGCAAGGTGAGTCCAAAGATGTGGAACACTTAACCCCTCGCATAAGCCAAAATGAGTCCACAACTCAAAGATTAGTGAGTTTTAGAAAGCACAAGAGGGTTGCCAAGTAGAGCACTTAACACTTCTATCCTGTAGACCCCTCCCCTTTAATGTGGCGCTGATCTTGCAACCACGGGGTGGAATGAGGGGCTGGCGGATTCAACGAGTCCAATAACCCAATATAGCTATCTAAATCTATCACTAATAATCAAGCTTGCTAAATAAAAATAAATGGAGATTACAACCTAGTATCAATCATGCATGTGTTTGAAAAATAAAAGCATAAGCAAAACACACAAACTAGACACATGAGATGTTCATTTTAAGGTTCCAAATCAAAGTGTTATCAGCCAAAGAAGAATACCTAAAGTCCTCGCAACGTGCTTAGTAGATCTTACCTATTTTTAACAACTTTAGCACATTTTTCCAATGAAATCACAACTTGCTGCTATGCTATTCCAAAAAAATTAGAAAACATAGAAAAACCCAAAACAATGAGCAGTTAGCAGAAAAAACCAGGAAAACACGAAAATCCCTGCAAAAAAAATACGAATAACCTAGTCAACATGATTAGACCTTTTTTTTGCTATGATTTCGAACCAAAAAATAGAAATGAAAAGAAGATACCCCTAATAGAAACTAAAGATATTTCCAAAAATGTAAGAAATTCAAAAAAATCTCTTCATTTGTGCCCTAGGGATCCAATTTTTTAAAATAGGCCAGATTCATCAAATCAAGTTTTTGATCCTTAATATGGCCTCAAAATTCAAAACACAAAGAAAGAACCTCCCTTAGAATTAAAAAATATTTCTGAAAATGTAAATTTTTCCAAAAAATATGCTGATTTACGATCATAAATGGCTTTTTATGAAAAATAAAGAGAAATTCATAACTCACGCAAATCATGTCAAAATTATCTGAAAATTGAACTAAGACATGTTGGGCATATACCCAACCCAAAAAAAAAAAATTCAGAACCAAAATGTTAGTTTTTTAAAAGATATGATTGAATCTTTAAACTAACTAGATTTTTTGCCTACAAACCAATCTATATATGGGTTGGCCTTAAAACCAAAGTGAAAAATTTACAAAAGCACTTGATTAGATCCAATATGCTGCTATAAAAAATTAGAGATGAAAAATAAAATCAAATGGAGCTAGAAACTTGATTCAAGCCCCACGATGGGCGCCAAAAATGTGTGCTAAAATGTTGTCACACTTCTATGAATCATTACATGTAAGAAAACTCAAGAATGAGCCCTCACAAATTGATCCATAGCTCTCTACTCATAGAGTGCAAGGGTTTGCAATGGAGGCCCTCAGTTTGACCTATTTTTGTGCCCATGCAAGTACACCATGAGATGAGAGATTCAAAGAGGAAAAGCAAGAATGCTAGTCTCCATGATCTTCAAATATGCATGAAAATAAGATCTAATCTATGAAAGAAAAATCTAATCTATAAATGCAAGATCTAAGCTAAAAGCCCATGATGGGTGCAAGAGAGAAAAAGACAAGAAAATAAAAGTTCTCCACAAAAAGCTTTTGTATTCAAACTCCTTCAAAAATTGGTCTTCAAACCTGCAGCATAACGATAGCATAATCATGGGTGTCTAACATGAGGAGAGGGCTCTCCCTTATAAAGGAAATTATGGAGGTGAGAGGCTTCTCACAACCAATATGGGATAATAGAGCTTGATCCATGTGAGACAAAATTCCACCAATGAGAAAAGAGGAGTGGTTGAGAAGAAAGTGGTGATCCATGTGAGACAAGATTCCACCAATTAAAAAAGAGGAGAAAGTGAAAAGATAAATCCCACTTAGATCACATTTTTAAGTGTAGAGAAACTAAATAAAAAGAATTTATTTTATTTCTTTTTTCATCAAAAGAGATATTTAAGTGGGATTTTTATTTAATTAAAAGGGAGCAAGTTCTTTTTAATTAAATAGAAGATATTTAATTAAATTAAAAGAGAGGTTTTTCTCTTAATTAATTAAATGTGGATGAACTATTTAATTAAAAGAGAGGTTTTCTTTTAATTAAATGAGGATTTTATTTTATTTAATTAAAAGAGAAGATTTTCTTTTAATTAAATAAGACTTGGAATAAAATGATCAATTTTAGAAATGAAATAAATCGAATTTAATCAAGGAAATTGATTTGAATTGATTTAATAAAATATTACAAACCATTGATTCAGAAAATTTGATAAATTGATAAATTGAATAATGGGGGCCCATAGTCTAGGCGACCATTTTTGGGTGCATACAAGATGAAGTGGTAGACACTTCCATTGATGATACTTGGAGCTATGATGTGGTAGGTGCAGATGATAAATCTGATGTAGATGCTATCAAACTTGTTGAAGCTGACTCCAACCTTGATGATGTCATAGTTTAGGTGGAGAGTGAGGAAGGGATGCAATAACTACTACTGCAAGTTTTACTGGATCATCTTCCTCCTTATCTTTCTCTTCAGCTTCTTCCTCCTTGTCTTCTTCCATTAATGCATGCAACTCTCCTAGTGAGACTATAATGGATGGAGTGCTATCAAAATCATCACCGTTACTGCTATCATCATCCTTGATATCTACTGGGTCTTCACTGGGCTTATGCAGATGATAGATTTTTTTCACATATTTGTTGCATCATTTACAACATGCTCAATGTCTTTGATTAAAATCAAATAGGTGTGGAATCTGATCATCATTTTACCTTCATGATTTTTCATTGCAGTCTTTATTTCTACTCTAGTGAGACTTGGTTGAAGATTCTTCAGGGATTGCTCATAGATGTATTTTACCATTTGGATGGCTGACTCCCATCTCAGTTGCAATATCTCTAGTAGTTCTTTTGAGATTTGAGAGGCAAGCTAGTCCGGAGAGTATTTCCATTTACCCATCTTGCTAAGTACCAGTTCCTCAATCTGCATTTTCTTAGCATCTGTTCTTGTTTCAAATTTCAATGCCTTGAAATTTGTGATGCCTGCTCCTTCTTCCAATTGTTTGAGCCTTTCCTCAAATGTGGGTGCAAGCCTGACCAGTATAGGTTCCTACTTACCTTTTTTGGTTCTTCTTGTGAATACTGTAGTAGGCTTCTTCTTAGGTTTGGTAATTATTGCCTTTCCTTTCTTCTTCAAAGGTTCTTCTTCATATTTTTGTTCTTCATTTTCTTCTTCTTCTCCTTCTTCTTCATCATCTTCCTCATCCTTGCCTTTACCTTTTGTTAGCATGAGAGGACCGGTTACAGTTTTTAATTTGGCTATCTTCCTCTTACCTTTGCTTATGGCCTATGGTAGCTTGATTTCAAGCTCAATTCTGGCCTTAGCTTCCTCATAAGTTCCAAAGGTAGGGATGTTAGGAATAGCTGGTTCATTCACCAGTGCCTCAATGATGTCTCTTGCTTCATCAATATTTAATTCATAAGGAAATGGTTTTACACATGCCACTCAGTGTATGATTGCCTATATGTACACTCTATTACAGTCAACCATGAAGCATACATCATTTTTATAATCCTCAACAAGCTTAGGAGGAATCCTGAACATGTTATTCATCCTCTCCTTGAAGTCTTCAAAATAGTTATCCATGACTTTGTCAAAATTTTTATTCATTTCTACTATAAACTCATTAATCTAATATAGAATAGGAATGTCTTTTCTCCCTACTATTGTTCCTTTTGATGGAAAGAATTTTTGCACATAGAAGAATAAAAAAATTAACAATGAGCCAAATTTACAAGTGTTACTCTCTGAAGTCCTAATACTTTCTATATTCTTATTTAACTATTTCAACAGCAAGTCTGCCAAGTCATATTCCAAATTTTTCTTTACTACCTTAAATGCTAAATCCACAGCCTCACATGGTACACTATTCAATCTGTTGGAGCTGTATAGTTTATATGAAATAACATAAATGCCAAATTTGAGTTCCATGTTAGATATATTGTTAAGCTTTAGTCCTCTTCCATCCCATTCTGCTAGGGTTTTCTTCTACAACTCATCCTGAACTAGGGTTTTAGTGGTTTTGGCTTTGCTAAGCATAAGCAAACCTGTGATCTTATGAATCATCTTCTTGGTTATCAATACGGGTTGCTCCAACCACAACTAACCATTTTGTATATGGCTCAAAACATATCTCACCCATTTGACTTGGAAGTTCCTTGGTAGATGCGTAATGTGGGTCAAGCCTTTTTCTTCTAAGTGCTTATGCTCAGGTTTTAGGGCTCCATCAACACATAATTGACCTAGGGTATTGTCCATATCTAATGTACCAATTGCTTGAATAGTGCATTTGAAATGAATGAAAATATCATTAATGAGAAGTACCTTAGGTGGTATTTGCAATTGAGCTCTGAGTGGATCAAGTGATTCAGCAATTGCAGGCACAAGTTTGAATTTTGGGGCTTTCCATTCGACTCCTTTCACAAGCATTTTGGAACCCCTCTTCACCTTGTTGCTGCTAGTGCTTGTGGATGCCATTGCTGCTCAGTGGATGATAAATTCTTCAAACAAATTCTTTGCAAGAAACTTGCTTCAAATCGCTTGGAATCACTGGCGTGCAACTGGAAATCTTTTAGCTCTAAGTATTCTTAAGTCATTGTGAAAAATGAAATCAAATTCTTCCCTTTTGATGGAAATACTATCATTAATGCTCAGTACAAAGGTAGATGAGATGACATAGTGCTTGTCAGTCTGTCATTGATTTACTCGATAAAACCTTGCAACTCGGAGGTCAAACAAAATCTTTGATACTCCTGACCTAGTTTGGTAAGGTCTTTTAACCAACCTTGCTCGGTAGATGCAACATGGTGAATGATAAATTTTCTTTGGTCCTTGTATCTAAAATACTGATTTGATCATTTTCACTCTTTCACTCTAGAACTGCTTAAGATATGGCTAGAAGATGCAATACTTGATTCTTCTTAAATCTAATTAGAAATGATGGAGTCACCCATTTCTTGAGTGACATTGCCATCACTTGAACTATCTTGCTCAGTAGATTTTGGAATCCATTGTTGCCTCATTTATTTTTGAATGTTATCAACTTTAGCTTTCTTTTCATCTTCAATTCTTCAAGTATTCATGCAATTCTTTGATATATGACCAAGTTTAGTACATGTGTAACATCTTATGGTTGTATCCCTTTTTCTTAGGTGATTTCTTGCACAATTTATCCCAATGTGTCAATATTCTCCACAATAGTGACATTTGCACCAAGTATTGTAGTCCATCCATAGATTGCTTTAACAAGTTATTCAGCTAGATTGAATGATTTGGATCTGCATTGGAATGCCTTGTGACCATGCTTCTTTCATTTGTGACAATTTCCTTCAAATTTTGGCTTATCCTTGCATTCATTAGCTTTGTGACCATGCTGATTGCAGTTGAAGCATTTACCATTGAATTTTGCCTTTCCATTACTCCAACATTTGTTTGATGTATGACCTATCTTGCCACAGTGATTGCAAGTGGATCTTTGATTCCTTTGGGCACCTTGTTTGGAGGATTCACCTTCTTCCTTGTATCCAAGACCATCTTTACCTTTTTGTCTCTGAAGATTCTGCTCATTTTATTGATTCAATTGGTTCATGTTTGTTTGAGATTTCATCATTCTTTCATTGACTTGCCTTTCAGTGATCAAGTCATTTTCCAAACTTTCATTGATTTATTTTTCAGATCTCAGATCACTTTGTAAGCTTGCATTGATTTTTATTTTAGTGATTAAATCATTTCTCAAACTTTCATTCTTAGATCTTAGATTCAAAATTTCTTCATTTTCATTAGATAGTTGACCTACAAGATCTTCATGCTAAAGGGATTAAATATTTCTTGCCTCTAAGTCTTCATTTGCCTTGTTTCTCTGCTCCAAAACTTCACATAGCCTGATGGATTGGATTTCTTGTTCTCTTTTAAGCGTTCTTACTTCTTCTTGCAAAGAACCATTCTTTGCTAGGAGTTCCTTGATTGCTTCATTAGATTCATTTGAACTGCTTGATGGTAAAAGGTTTTCAATCTTTTCTTCAACATACTGATGATCATTCATTTATCTTGCAAGTTCCTTCCTTCTTTTTAGAGATTGAGAAAGATGCTTCTTTACTTCTTTGAGTTGAGCCATGGCCATTTTCAGATCTAGCTTTTCATTTTCAATAGATTTGTCAAGTCTAAATATCTCCATTTTCCTTGATCTTTTCTCAAGTTGTCAAACTTTATCTTGAGAACCACAAAGCTCTGATACCAATTGTTGGAAATATTCAGGATAAGATAGCTTAGTGAGAGGGGAGGGATAAAATAGTAACTTATAAAACTTTTGAAAAATTTAGCATTTTAATCATTCACCATTCATTCATCTAATCTGCTGCATAACTGAAAGAAAAAAATTCATTGCACATGTACACAGAGATTTGGTGACCCAGAAACCTTCCAAATAGAAAGTAAAATTGGGGTGGGGATGATGCCCACAAAACTTCAATACTGTAGTATAAAGTTTTCCTGTTAAGGCTTACAATGATCACTTCTGGTGATCTGCCCTATTAGGAGCAAGTAGGACTACTAGATCCACCTTGTTAGAGGATTTACAAGCATACACTCAAGTATGCACTCTATTAGGAGGTTTATACAAAGATTGTTAAGTCTACCTTGTTAAAGGATTTACAAAGCTGATTCATCTATTAGGATGAAATAGTGGATCTACTTACAAACTTGATTTTCTGATTAGATCCTTGAAATATAGATCACCTCTTGTGACTGATGAATATTTAATTCTCCTTGTAGACCTTGCTGAATACTCTACTCTTCTTCTGATTCGCAAAACATTACATGTCTCCCTCTTTTTTTCTTTTCTTTTTTAACCATCTCTCATTATTTTTTCTTTCAAATGATATAATACATTATATACCATCCCAATAAATATAATTGCAAGGTCAGCCAAAAAACAAGTGAACAAAACATTACTGAGTCAGCCAGATAGTAGAAAACTCAGGTTCCTCAAGCTGACTCGGTGACCTTCTGATACTTGGCATCCACTCTGTTACTCAGCATTGTCATGCACTCAGTAGAAGTAGAGGCTCGGTTCATACTAGCCACACAACATTTCTTGGAAATCGGTAACCATTGGTGACTCGATAGATATAGTGTCACTCGGTACAAACTAACTTCTTCATTTACCTTGCTTTTCTTGGTGAACACTGAGTCCTTCATTTACCTTTTTCACTTGGTAAACACTGAGTCCTTTGTTTACCTTTTTCACTCGATAAACACTGAGTCCTTTTTTTACCTTTTTCACTTGGTAAACACTGAGTCCTTTGTTTACCTTTTTCACTCGGTAAACACTGAGTCCTTTGTTTACCTTTTTCACTTAGTAAACACTGCTGAACTTCTCATTCACTCGGTATCCTCTGGAATGCTCGGTGAGAACGGTTTACCTTCTGAACTTATAAGGTAACCACTGAATGCTCGATATACACTATAGACTAAGTGATGAGCTAGATAAGCATTCAAAATTGAATAAGTTTTTGCACTAATGACAAATATACCATAATTCCAACAATTAAGTTCTTGGGGGAAGTGGGACCACTATCCCATTTTGTTTAAAAATCTTTTATTTTGACTTTTCTTCCCTTTTTTAGAGGGCACCTATGATCTATGCTAATATATATTAGTTTTAGTTTTATTTCATATGTATATTTATTTTTTTTAATTTGATGTAACTTCTTAGTCAAGCCCATGTCATAGTTCTTAATAATATAATTTCTTACCAAATGCCTTGATTTTATTGGTTTCTTTGAGTAACTCCTACTGTTAAGGGATAGGTGCTTAGGTACTAACATAGCCCTTGACCTAACATAGTGTTAAAAACAATCACACACACACACATATGTGTGTGTGTGTGTGTGTGTGTATGTATATGTATATGTGTGTATATATATGTATGTATGTATGTATGTATGTATGTATGTATGGATGCATGCATGCATGTATGTATGCATGCATGCATGTATGTATGTATGTGTGCATATATATGTATGTATGTGTATATACATATATATAATGTGACAAGGGTCACATGACTCATATGAGTCTTCAATTTTCAATTGTTTATAAGCTAAAATTTTATTATTTGTTTGAATCTCTATTCTAATGTCCTAGTTCTTATTATTTTATGTATTGGATTCCCAAGGTATATTCTTTTTTGAATATTTTATTGCTCTATATTTTGGGGAAGGAATTATTTTTCTTCCCTGTTAGATTTTTTAGAGAGCATAATATGCTCCTACAACAAGTTTTCTCTTAGATTTGGACTACGTATTTTCCTCAAGCTAAATTTTTTTAAATCCTACCATGGAATTTTAGTGACCATGTTTGATGATGTGATGGTGTCATCTAACCTAGGGAATTATTAGATCTTGAAAACCCAAATGTACTAATTCTCATACACATAAAATAAACTATCAAAATATGATAACTTTATTCCATTTCATAACATATGATTTTTACAAATCAATCACCTAAGTTTTGAATTGAGTCACCTATATCCATAATAGTCTTCCACACAAAAACTATGAAATATATCTACCAAATTATTTACAATCAACATAAGAAGAAGAGTCTCATTACATAACTTCTCCATAATACATCAAATCACATAGTGTGAAACTTATAATGAATATTTCCTTGCAAAGGCCACTTGGTACAATTTCTCAACTTTACAATTTCAACAATATGAAATAATAAGAAAAAAAAATTATACATTACATTGAAACAAAAATGGAAACTTAACATCAAAACACATTTTGAGATGACATGGAAAGATTTGTCTCTCTACAACACTTGATTTTTCAACATTGTCAAGAGGGAAACCCTAATCTCTTCATAGGAAACATCTTCTCAAAAACCTACAAATCATCTCCCACCTAGGCTTCTATGAAGCCGCCCACCAAGTAGGGAAAACAATGTCCAATCAAGATACACACACACACAACATTGCTAATGAATGATATCACACAACACAACACAAATAATCCCTTCCATGGCTTGCACATTGATTCACCGATGGAATCATAAAACATTGGGTGAAGGTGGGCCCTTCAAAGAGGAGATTTTCCATGTCAATAAAACTCACACTCATTGAATTCACCATACCTCTACAAGGCTTGCATCATACATGATTTTCTTCACAATTTTCCACTTATCACCCCCAAATCATAATATTAAGACAATAGCTTCAATGGAGCCCATACTCCATGAAAATTTCCCCCCTTCTCTTCAAGAGAAGAAGCTCTCTACTACATTGTTGAGCTCGACTATCCCCTTCACCCAAGACTTCTCTTCTCTCCTGAGGGTGAGTGAAGCCTTCACACTCATTAATACTTTACATTCAAATCAAACAAGAAGATCAAAAAAAGGAAAGCCATTAAAATTACATGAACACAATACACATTCCCACCATCACAAGACAAAATCAAAATCTACAATACAAAGATTCACAATACAATGCATGATCCCATAACAAATACTCCATGCTTGTAGATTCATTATGCAATGCTAAAAGAATTAAAATAGTCATGGTATGAACACCAACCTTGGTCCAAGCTAAGGCAATGATTTTTTTTTGTAGAGCTCCCTTAGTCTTCCTCTAAACCCTAATGTCTCTAAACTTAGAGAGTGGGTGAACACGCCACTAGTTTGTCCAAGACTCTCTAATAAGGCCTTCCCAATAACTGTTTTAGCAAAGACACCAGGCCACTTCCTCTTACAAACTTGTCTCCCTCTAAATTTTCTATATTTGACTTAATGGAAACATGGGGGAAAACACATGTGATAGATTCATTTTCGAATTGGTGAAAGAAGCCTTTGGTAAAGGGCCCCCCTAGACTACCTAGGCATTCACATGGTTAAAATTAGGTCCCTAAAATGTTATAATATCATATGGGTAGCTTATTTCCACATAAAAGATACTTTGGGACCACCTAATGACCCCTCAAAACCCTAGACAAGTCCAATTTCGAATTTCCTTTGATTATGAGCCATCCTACCCCTTGCCAAGTGGGTTTACTTAATCATTAACAAGGCAATGAAATGCCACCATGACCAAAACCCTAGATGACATGTCACTATACACAAAATCCACAAGTGTCAAGTGATACATAAAAGCACATTTCACATCACCATGACATGTCCCTAATGCATTGTTATGATTAAACATTTTCTCATACAAGACACTTACATTTACAAATAAAAATACTTTCAGAATGAGGCTTTTGAATCTTCCAAAGATTCACCTTTGTTAAATTGTGTTCACATAGGTTTGGAACTTGTTTCCCCTAGAAAAAATTCCATGGTTCCACTTCCTTCACATTAAACTCGAGCATAGTTGTCCAAGGAGATCATATAAAATATATATCATACATGCATATAATTCAAATGTTACAAAATCCATATTAACATAATTCAATTTAATTTCCTTTCCTAATCATTTCAAATAAATCATTTAAAATGTTATCAAAATCTGCATATCATAAATCATCATAACATTCATCTGTCGTAATCAAATTAACATTTTGCATCACATCATAATCTAATTCTATCATGTCATAAAGTTGCATCCGTATGTGTTCGATCATTCAATTCACAATATTATTTTCTTAGCACATATCATAGATGCAAAACACTATTGTAATGTCAAAATCAATAGATAAAACAAGCCACTATCCATCTAAGTCTTCAATAAGTGTCAAAATATTAAAGTCTTGAATATCAAAATGCAAGTAAAAACATCTATACTATGACAGACCAAGGTGGGGCCTTTTTACAATGAAAATGTGAATAAATAGTAAATATCAACCATTTATTACCCTCTATAGTTCTTCCATTTTTGATACAATGTGATTTAGAGTGTTGTATCAAAGAATTATTGATGAAAAAGTCATAACATGTCGTAGTAGAGGTGGTATATATTGGTTCCCCCTTGAGAAATTGGCCAAAAAAATGCATATGATAGGTCAATTTGTCAACAAAAATGAGATGCATCCATAGCAACTGATGAATCAAAAATCAGAGTTGAAATGCAAAAGTTGTGGGTTTTAAAGTGAATAAAGAATCATGAAAAATATAGAAAATGACTCTCGCATGTCTATCTAGCCATAAAAAAAAGGGCTATAAAAGGGCTTGGAGAGGGGTTCAGAGGTCATTTTCACCCTCTAATTTGGAAGAAAAGATAGCAGGAGCATGAAAGATGGATAGGATACCTAATGAGAAACATCATAGAGAATGAGTACATACCTATCAAGGATGGTAAGACGTAGGAACACCATTGAGTAAATTGAGGTGCCTATGCATATTTTATTCATTTCACACATTTCTAGGTTAGGTAGGGGTCAAACATGACCTTAGGGGTAGTTTTAGGCATTCAACTACTCCAATTATGCCCAAAACTTTCCCAAGTGCACCTAGGGTACACTTGGAATGACCAAATGTGCCATGGGTGCACTTGACATGACAAAGTGTGTCATGGCATAGTTGGTAAGCCCAACTGCACCACAGGATGTTTCAGGGGCTACAAAATAGTGTAAATGGACCCAAAATGGCCCAAAACTTTGTGTGCATGCTCAAAATCCTAGGAGGAGTCAAAAAATAGGTTAAAATAATCAAAGATGGTCAAATATAGTCAAAATTTGGTCAAACCTAGGTCAAAATTGGTATAAAGTTAATATATAGTTATGTAGAGGGGTAAAAAAATAAGGCAAATCAACTCAAAATGACCCAAAACTTGGTGTGCATTCTCAAAACCCTAGAAATAGCTCAAAACATAGGTCAACATAATAAAAATGGTCAAATATAGTAAAATTTGGTCAAAATTGGTCAAACATAGGTCAAACATAGGTCAGACTTGGTAGAAAGCTATAGAAGGTGGACAAACAATGTATGGGTGTGACCCCTTATTGTAGACGAGGGGACATAGGCCTTAAAGTCTATTATTGTATCATATGATGACCTCTAGTGACTAAGATAAAATAGTAGAACCTGAGCTATACCATGTTACCTTCATGCCTAAGATTACAGGTAATAGGTGCTTACTAATAGCATTGATAGAGAGGTGGTTATTAGAGATGAGTTCCTTCCATCTACCGAGTAGGGAGGCCATCGTGACATTGGAGGATGTACGACACATCCTAAAAATTTTGATACATGGAGAGTTAGTAGTATATGACCTTGTGATAGAGCAAGTCACACTACAATAGATTTTTGGATGTGGAGATGAGGAGCTAGGCATTAGGGACGGTTACATAGGATGGGATGTGATAGTAGCTTGACATGAGTGCCAGATTATAGTGATATATTGGGTGGTGGATAGTTTATTGATACCATAAATGAGAGGGCATGGATTCCCTATCATATAAGGTAGAATCTTAGAGTGGATGGTGATGAATGGGATGATGTTTGTATTGGGGTCATACATGCTTAGGTTGTTGTACTCCTACCTTCACTAGGTTGCATATAGAGGTAGGTTGGCCTTTAGTATAGAAGAAAAATTTCTATAGAGCTTTTCTTATGAGAAAATTATCATATTCAAGCCTCTTGTGGAGAGAGAGATGGTAGAGGATATGCCATATGCATACAACTATGGAGGAGCCTTAGTGCAAGGACCATTGGATACACCTTGTTCTTCAAACATCAGCTTGACACCATGAGGCAATTTATATGGAGGCCATATAAAGATTTTTTGGTGTGGAAAGATGATGAGATCCACCTTCCCTACTATAGATAGAAGTGATATCTAATTGGGTGTACTATCATTGGACACTAGGTTATTGAGATGTACTTTTTAGAGAGATTATGTTGGCACCTTGGAGAGAGGTAGGATGTATCTATAGGGATTTCTCTATTTTCTCAATTGAGAGCAAAGGCTAGAAGCAGGGAGAACCTATTAGGACATAGGTAGCCTATGCCTATTTGGAGGAGATATAACCTAGACTATGGGGAGTGACATCAGATGTAATGGATGTGGACAGAACAATTTCATATGATAGGTAATTTTCTCAATATTGGCCAAGACAATTGATATATTCAAGAGAGCTAGTACCACAAACAAACTAGAGTGGGGAGGAGGAGGATGAGGAGTGTTGTGATGAGGAGGAGATAGATGGGGTGGGACAAGATGACAAGGATGAGGAGGGTGGTGAGGAGAGGGGAGATGATTAGGAGCGTAGAGATAGTGGAGGTGGGGATGATGATGAGGAGGTTGGAGATAGTGGGAGTGGGGATGATGATGAGGAGGGTAGAGATAGTGAGGGAAGTGATGATGGAGGGGAGTTAGATGGAGGTGAGGACAAAGGTATGGATGCCATGGTGATAGTATAGAGGAGGATTTGTTAGATGGAATAGAGGGGATGTTAGTACCATTATAGATAGGGCCTAACATGTCAAAGGTGCAGATGATGGAGGTGATTAGAGGGCTCCAAAGTTAGTTAGAGGAGTACAAGGAAAATATTAAATGGGTTACAATAGAGAGGGATGTCATGATAGCCTCTCATGATGCAGCAGTATATAGGGAAGATAGAGTAGTCTAGGAGTCTCAAGACTTCATTAGTAGCATCAAGGATGCATCTATTTAGGAGGTGGTCATGGTAGTACGTGAGGTACATGCAAAGACATGGTACTAGAGGATGTATTATGAGATGGCAGTGCCACCAGAGTAGAGGGCAGAGAGATACCAAGCATCAAGGTTGTACTCTTGGTGGATATAGAGGATATAGATTAGTGGAGGTGTGATGGAACTAATTAGGTCATAACAGACTAGTGAGGGGTCATCATCAAGGCTAGGAAAAGGTTGTGAGGCCATAGACAATATAGATTAACATAGGTAAGCTCTTGTTCATAGGAGCTTCTCTTGATTTTTCTATACTCTTTCATGGTTCATGCCTAAGGGAAATTAGTATTGATGTAAACCATGATCATGTACTCTAATAATTTTTTGATACATTTATGAGATGTATCTATGTTATGATGACTATGTGAGATGGATTATGCAAATGGTTTACATTTTTTATATGGATGCATTTATGTTTTTCTATGTGGACATTATATGATGACAACTTATATTGGTTTATCATATGTTATACTTAGGAAATGATATCTTTATTTTTGTCACATTCTTTTCTCATGAAATGGATCCAAATGAAATGTAAAACATGAATATCATTCTTTCCTCTCAAATAAATGCAAATAAAATGTATAATGATGTGAATGCCATGTATATATATATGTATTGATTTGGATTTTTTGTAATATTGACATATACAAGAACGCATATCAAAGTAATAGGTCCTCACAATAGTGGATGAGATGGATGTGAGAAGAGAGAGGAGATCAGATGAGGACTAGTTCTAGTATGAGATGAGGATTTTTTTCTTTCATAAATTACACTATATGTCAAAGGAGCTTTATTTTTATATGGAAAATGGAATGCAATGCATCGTGGCATAAAGTCCTAGAGCACAAATGCAAGACTTTTACATAAGCAACCATGATGCTAATAGAGAATGATATTATCCCTCCAGAGATGTGTATACATATCGTAGACTCTCAAATCTACATTACATAGATAAAAAAGAAAAATATGATCGTGAACCATACCAACCACTCTCATAGATTATTTTATATCATCAAGTGGTATAGGGACATGATCAAAAGAGAAAAAAACAACTCACTAAAAAATATTAGCCAACAAATATTCTCATCCATTATTACTTATTTTTAGTGTCTTTGGTTTTTCTCTGATTGTTATGTGATAGGTTTGATTGTTGGCTTGGTTGATAGGATCATCATGACAAGTTGGATTGGTTGTCGATTAAAATCTCTTAGATGATAGGTCAACATGTGGTTGTTATTGATGCGTAGTGCTTTGAATTCCAGTTTGTAAATGTGCACATGTTTAAGAAAAAGGGGGATTATCCATAGTTATTATTTACAAGGTTTATTGCAAATTTTTGGTGGGTTTTGGGTTTTTTAGGGTTTCTTGAGGATATTTGATATTTTATGTTGCTAAATTTTTCAGGACAACTAATATTTTTTAGGGTTTTTTTGAAGACATTTTATGGTTTTTATCAATTTTTTCAACACTTTTAATGATTTTTATCAACTTTTTTAGGACTTTATGTGATTTTTATGGATTTTTTGAGGACATTATTTGATTTTTAGGTCTTTTCTCAAGATCATACTTGAATTTTTTAAAGTTTTCTTTTTAGGATCATATCTGAATTTTTAGAATTTTTTCAAGATCATAAAGGATTCACAAATGTTAGCTTAAATCTGATATGTGATAAGTCTAATGGATAACATGTGCTTAGGGACATGTCTCTGGTCCAATTTGAAATTTACACACTATATAGGTAATATGACCCTAGACAAGATGCAAGCTATGTTAGTGTAAAGAATTATTATTTATAATTTACTTAAGTTTGCTTAGGATAAATGCATTAGTTTATTATTTATTAGGTTAGACATCTAGGAGTTTGTGTACTCATATGAGTTGTCATGTTGACAACATAGGAGTAAGAAACTCTAATTTACCACATGGTGTCTACAACACTGGAGTTTGCATAATCAACTAAGTTTTCATGCAGACAACATACTTGTTCACACTCTTTATTAAGTACATGGTGTCTACAACATAATTTTATGTGCTACACCTTTTTAGGCTTATCCTCTCATCATTGCACTAGCTCTTATGCTTAATGGAGGATAATCCACACCTAGTGGACATGTGCTTAGTCATGGAGCTTATCATGTGGCTAACTCCTAGACATTCTAGATCTATCATAGAGGCCTTTATATATAGGCACCTCTAGTGTACTATCATATCATATCAAATACAATGAATTGAATATCATATTGTTATTCTGATCATACTCTATTTCTCTATTTGTGCTAGTTATTGTGCTTCTTGGTCTTAGGTGAATTTTGCCCTAAGGAAAATTCTTACATGTTATCAGAGCCATAGAGGCATCATTTCATAACCATTGGAGATTGTTCTTACTTCACCTCTCTAAGGACACCTTGACTTAGATCTGGAGTATCTACAAATATTGGGAGCATCTAGAGCCAAAGTGAACCTCACCATTGTGACTTGAGTGTTGATTCAATGAAATTTGACTATCAATTTGCCTATATTGGGCAATAGTCAAAATTAAGGCAATTTTTTTTGCAAACCAGCACCCGAAGGCTCAATTTACAGAATTGGTATGATCATGTCAAATCTTTGATTTAGATTTGCATATTTTATTATTTCCATCTCTATGATTTCTTTGCATTATTTTTAAAATTTGCATATTTTTTCTGGAAAAAAATTGGCCATTACACCAATAGGAGAGCTTTTTTGAAGGTGATGATTAGAGTTTACTAGTGCAAATTAAATATTTGTATCATATTTAGAAGGTCCAAAAAACCCCCAAATTGACTTTTGTTTCATCAAAATTGGACATCTAAGGTGAAATCTAGAGTCAATTGATTTTTAGAGGTGCTACGATAGCGATTTAGGAAAAATAATTATAGAGGTGATTTTCAAATAGCAATATGTCCCTCATGTATACATGAAAATGTGACCTCGAATCTTTCACCTACACTTCAACATGGTCATTGAATGCAGATTCATCCTGGAATAAACATGGAGTCATTTATCCAAGAGGCCCGACAATGCGACCTGTTGCCTTCTAACTAGAAGGATTTTCCCTATTGTGCTCTTAGATCGAGATGTAGGCAACCAAACCTTTATAGAATTAAGGATTTGATGCAAAATATGATTATGCAAGTAATCTATATGAAAATGAAAGCATTAATCTAAGAAATAAAAGACATTAAGCTAAATGTATGCATTCTTGTTCTGAAAATGACATTAAAGTATTTAAGCAAATATGAAAGCTAGAATGTGTGATTATTTCAATAGTAATTCAATACAATCAAATTCTAACCTCTATAATGAGGGATTGGGCATCCCTTAAATAGAACCCAAGAATTGATCAATGATCAAGATAAATTTGAATGGACGGTGGAGATTAGAGAGAAGACTCAATTAAAATGGAAACTTCCTTGTTCAAGTTAAGTTGATTGTTTCCAATCTGAGTGTGATGAGTAGTTAACTAAGCTTTCCATGAGTGTGAGAACAAGTTAACTAGATTAATTCTAATTTCAAGAGATAGTTCACTCAGAGTTTCCATTTTGAAACTAAAGAGAAGATTATGAAGATATTATTTAATTTAATAAAGTGAGATATGACCTCATAGATTCCTTTTCCATTTAATTGAATAATATTATTCAATTAATTAAAGTGAGCATAATTATTAAATTAAATATTTTTAATTACTTAGTACATTAGCCTTAGGATATAATTTAATTTAATTTAATTACAAAAACTTTAAATTAAATTAAATCTTAATCAATAGGTTTAATGTAACTAATTCGAGTCAATACTTGGGAATTAAATAGATAGCCTGATTAATGCAAATTTAGAGTTTTCTGCATTTGACAATTAAGTCGAGAAGCAAAAAATAGAATAAGAATTGCTTAGTAAAATAGGACTTTAGAATTGTTCAAAATAGACTAGAATTGGTTAACATGGCAATGAGCCAATTTTGGGGTATTACATCGGACCCCTTTTTTTGAGCAATTTTTTTTTGTTTTGGGGTGGAATCTTGTGATCTACACATTGGTGCAAGATGTTTGCTACCTCTACTCCTAAATTTTTCTACAAGTCACAAATCCAATTTTTTTCAACCTCAAATGCTTAGTACAGGCTCATCTAGACTCCAAATCAGGTTTCATTTTCTTTGAAAGTACATTTTTTTCATCTACTTTCCAAATTTGCAATCAGATTATAGGCTTGTGTAGACAAAAACACCACTTTTAGAAATAGATCCTTTCTATGCTTTGATATGAATTCAGAATTATTGTATATCTGAGATACATTATAAAGTTCTAGATTTGAACTTCAAAATGAGGTTGTTAACAACAAATCAGCAGACTACTAAGGTCAAAATTGACAAAGTGGCCCACTGTAATCACACTACCTATAAAGTGCCAAATCATACATTGGGGGGGGGGGGGGGGGTGTTGATTGATTATTTTTTGCATTTTGGTTGGTTCATTAATTGATCTCATGGATTCTTTTCACATATGCCAGTCTGATATAAGAACAAAGTTGACACCAAAGAACTATTAGAAATGGAGTGCCTTAATCATTGATCTTCTAAGAAAAGAACATCTGGAAGTGTTTCCTTATCTATCTTCGAAGATATTGCCACCTAATCCTACTTTTGGATACCTTTCTCATCTTTTTCACTTTATGTATAAAAGTATGACAAAGGAATCTTTTGCTCCTCTTAGTATTGCAAGTTTTCCTCATGACATTTGGATGGCTCTTCAAATATTTCTCCCTTTCTAGAAGATATTATATCTTTAGTCACTTTATTAATGATTCCTCCAACTCCAGATGAGATCCCAACTCCTGATGCTCCTATTGATTCTATTGATCTAGTTCCAACCTCAAATGCTCCTGATTCAATATAGCAGGAAATATCATGTCTTCCTACTTTAGCTTCATGGGATGACTTCCTTCTAGACATTGGAAAGTTGTTCATGGAGTCTCACATTAAAGATGTAGGAGACATCATTGATGACCTAAATCTTCCCTTTTTTGAGGAGACTTCTTCACTCATTGCATGAGTACACTTTGACCCTCAACCACTTGATAATTCTAACATGATTCTGGACATTTCTTTACAGTAGCTGGAGGGGGATGCATTCACTTATGAGGAGACATATCAATCTATGGAGATTGTATTCCAATTTCCTCAAACATCATATTTTTTGAGGATTCGTCCTATCAGTTGGGGACCATTCTCTACTAAACCTATGGCACCATTTCTTCCTACAAGGAGGGCCATCATTTAGCTTTCATGGTATAGCTTCTTTAGTCATCAAGGAGCTTCTTTCTTGGTGTGCCTACATCATTGAGGGGAGGTGATGCATGAGATTTGCATGTTGATTTGCATGTTGGTTTTACACACTTTTCTATCTACCAAGGGAGTCTGATGCAGGAGCATCTTGCATGGGAAAATTAAATTATTAGAAAAAAAAAAAAAAAGAAAGAGAGAAAAAAAAAAAAAAAAAATTTGTGGAGGAGAGAGAAAGTGACGAAAATAGAAGGAAAAATAATTTAAAAATAAAATAAGGGAAAATGGAGAAAAGAGAAATTTCTATTTTCAAGGTGCATGGGTGGCATAAATAGAAAATAATAAAAATAGTTGTCATTGCATTAATCGAGGTGTATAGGTGGCAATTTAGAAGTTTCTGGAAAGCTCCTTAAATCATGTATTTAATATTTGTTGGGTGCTTAGTTGTATTTGGGTGGGAATTTAATATTTATTTAAAGGTAGTTGTATTTACCTTTTATCCCACATTGCTTGTGTTTGTAATGTCTTGGGTTAGAAGTGCCTATTTAAGCAAGGCTTATAATCGTTTGTAATCAAGTTCAAGAAGTTGGAGAAATGGAAGCTCTTCTAATGGAAGTTCGCGAAATAGAAGTTCTTGAATTGTAAGCTCTTCAAAAGTAATCTCTTCTAGTGGAGTCTAAGTATTAATGGATGCTTTATGAAGCATTTTTTTTTGTCATCTCTCTATCTCCATCTTATTGCATTTTTGGTTGTGAGTGGGTACGGGTGGTGTGGCCCGTCATCAGTGGTATCAGAGCAGGAGTTCCTGAGTGTGCGGACAGATCGCCGAACGTGAGGCAGTTTGCACCAGGACCTTGAGTGGGTGAAGTTTGTCAAGAAGTTCTTGATTGTGTAGATAGATCACCGACTGTGAGGCAGTTTGCACAAGGTTCTTGTGTTGCATGAGATTTGTCTTCTAAAGACTTGATTATGGAGAAGAGAAAGAAGAAGATGACTTTTGTGATTGGATGGATTCTGAGGATTCCTCGACTTGAGAAATTTAGAGCAAGAAATCAACAATCATTGCTAGTTGATTTGCAGAAGCAAGTGAATGAATTAGAAGCTGAGTTGCGAAAAAAAAGAGCATGTCACCAAAAAAGAGATGTTGATAATTCCTTGGATGTGAAAAAGAAAGATGATCCAGTGGAAGAGCAAGCAGATGAAGAGGAAATTATTTGTGAACCTAAAGTTGAAGAAGATGAAAGAGAAGAGGAAGAGCATAAAGATGGCAAGATTTATGAACCTGAAATAGAGCAAGATGATTTGAAGATTGCAGCAATGGAGGAGAAGTATAGTACTTTCGTTGGAGATCAAGAAGGTTGACTAGTTACGTGCATTGTTGATGACATAAAAGAGGCAAGCGAAAATGAAGATGTCAAACAGGTAAATTCTTATGAATCATGGGATGTTATCTTTGATATGAGTTTAAAAGATATTGATGATGGTTTGCATGAGGATCTTGTTAGTCATGTGTGGTATGCAAAGGAAGATTGGTATGGTGTTGTTGGGTTTATTATAGGTGTGATTAATTCAACAAGATTGGATGAGGATGAGAGTTATACTTGGATAGAGTTCATTGCGAAGAAATATTTTCAGCAGCAAACAGTTGTTCCGACTAGGTGTTGGAAAAGAAGAAAGAAGGAAATATATCGGCATCAGATACTTGTTCCAGCTATGTGTTGGAGGAAAAGAAAAAAAAAACTTTCAACAGTGGCTACTTCATTTTGTGAATCCATATTCACAAAATTTTTCCTACCATGGGAGTCGGATGCAGGAGCATCATGCATCAGCAAAAAAATGTGGGAGATTAGCATGTTGATTTGCATGTTGGTTTTACACACTTTTCTATCTAACAAGGGAGTCTGATGTAGGAGCATCTTGCATGGGAAAATTAAATTATTAGAAAAAAAAAAAAAAAAAAAAAAAATTTGTGGAGGAGAGAGAAAGTGACGAAAATAGAAGGAAAAATAATTTAAAAATAAAATAAGGGAAAATGGAGAAAAGAGAAATTTCTATTTTCAAGGTGCATGGGTGGCATAAATAGAAAATAATAAAAATAGTTGTCATTGCATTAATCGAGGTGTATAGGTGGCAATTTAGAAGTTTCTGGAAAGCTCCTTAAATCATGTATTTAATATTTGTTGGGTGCTTAGTTGTATTTGGGTGGGAATTTAATATTTATTTAAAGGTAGTTGTATTTACCTTTTATCCCACATTGCTTGTGTTTGTAATGTCTTGGGTTAGAAGTGCCTATTTAAGCAAGGCTTATAATCATTTGTAATCAAGTTCAAGAAGTTGGAGAAATGGAAGCTCTTCTAATGGAAGTTCGCGAAATAGAAGTTCTTGAATTGTAAGCTCTTCAAATGTAATCTCTTCTAGTGGAGTCTAAGTATTAATGGATTCTTTATGAAGCATTTTTTTTTGTCATCTCTCTATCTCCATCTTATTGTATTTCTGGTTGTGAGTGGGTACGGGTGGTGTGGCCCGTCATCAGGAGGCAACATTTATTCTCTTCCTACATTTTCCTATTTGGATGCTTCATTTTCTTTGGATTTTTATTCAACTTCATCCATGGACATGTTAGCTTGTTTGCAACTATATTTTGGGCATCCACAAGATTGGTTTGTGGAATCTTCATTCATTAAGGAGTTGTCAAAATTTGAGTAGACTTTAGAGGTTGCATCCACTACATACTACATTTGGGTCCCTCTTCCATCTTTCTATCCATAGTGGGAAGCATATTTGCACCTATACTTGGTGTATTTTCTTCCTAAAGGGAGAAACATTGTTTTTTAGCTTTGGATTTTCTTCTATCTTCAGACAGTTATCATTCAAAGATCCTTCACTAAGGGGGGAATTTCATCAAGGGATTCTCTATTGTATATGCATGATGTATTTCATAAAGGGGGGTCTTGATTACTCCATCCATTCATGCATCTTTCTTTCTTGTACTTTTTTCTCTTTTTGGAGGAGGGTTTTTCCCATGAGGTTTTCCCTCTTTCCCCAATTGCAGAGAGATTGCATTGTGTGTTCAACATTGAATTTGTACATGGGTCCCTAATATGGCCTAGTAGTTAGGACCCATTTTGTATTTTATCATAGTTTTTGTGAGCGTAAGTGCATTCCCCTAAGTTGCACTTAAGGGAGGGTATTAGTGTAAATAATTATTATTTACACTTTACTTAAGTTTACTTAGGATAAATGCATTATTTTATTATTTATTAACAATATACACCTAGGAGTTTGCATACTCATATGAGTTCTCATGTTGACAACATAGGAGTAAGAAACTCTAATTTAGTACATGGTGTCTATAGCACTAGAGTTTGCATAATCAACTGAGTTGCCATGTAGACAACACATTTGTTGGCACTCTTAATTAAGCACATAGTGTCTACAACATAATTTTACATGCTATAGCTTTGTAGGCTTATCCTCTCATCATTGTACTTATCCTCTCATCATTGTACTAACTCTTGTGCTTAATGGAGGATAATCCACACCTAGTGGACATTTTCTTAGTTGTGGAGCTTATCATATGGCTAACTCCTAGACATTCTAGATGCATCATAGAGGCCTTTATATAAAGCAACTCTAGTGCACTATTATATCAATCAAATCAAATACAATGAATTGAATATCATATTGTTATTATGATCATACTCTATTGGTCTATTTGTGCTAGTTATTGTGCTTCTTGGTCTTTGGTGAATTTTTCCCTAAGGCAAATTCTTACAAGCTATGTACAAAGCCCAAGGATAGAGTATCTATAGACTGGTGATGCTTGGGTAAGATAACAATAGATATTAACCAATTTTTAGGCCATGTTCAAGGAATATGGATGTCTTGTAACATGAAGAATATGTGAAAGAATGAAAAGAGGTAAAAATAGATGGAATCTTGATAGATGGAGGAGAAATAATTGATTTAACATGGTGCCTATTTTTCCAAGTTTTCACCATGATGCTTGCCCAAAGCACCTATTTGCCAAGTTTTGACTTTTGGACAAGATTTTTCTTTTGACTCAATATTTCATACCAACATGATTGTTTACTAGGCTCTCATCAAGGCATCCATTTTTCATGACTTTTTTCATTATTTTGTATCCTTTTTCAAGACTTCTTTTTTTTTTCAAGACTTTTTGCCATTTTTAAAATATTTTCTAGGACTTTTAGATAGAATCAATTATAATACTTGCATGGATGCATAATTTTGATGGGTATAGGAAGTGATTTTACCTCTAGAGTTACAAGTTAATATACTCCAAACACAAATGTTGTAGTGACAACATAGGGTCCTTCTGAATTGGGTTCAAATTTGCCTGGTTTCTATCTATGTTTTTGGGTCTTGTAGTTCATTTTCAAGACCAAATCATAGACCTTGAAATGAAAAACTTGGACTTTCTTGTTATAGCTCATTTTGAGTCAATTTTAGTAATCTTCTAGATGTGTCAAGATTGCTTGCCTCCACTCATCTAGCATTTCAAGTTCATGTAGTCTAGATTCTTTATAGTTTTCATCATCAACAATATCTTCTAGGGATACTCTTAATGATAGAATTTCAATTTGAATAGTAAGGATAGCCTCAATGCTATATACTAGAGAGTATGGTGTCACATCAATTGGAGCATGCACATTTTTTCTATAGGCCCAAAGAGTTGGATTTGATTGCAAGTGCTAGTCTCGACAAGAGCCATTAATAATCTTTTGGAGGATTTTGAAAATGGTCTTATTAGATTCTTCTGCTTGGTTGTTGCTTTGCAAATGGTAAATAGTAGAGTATCCATAGTATATTTTTCACTTCTCATAGAGATTTTCAACATCCTTATTTTGAAATGAACTATCACAATTAGAAATAATAGCTAGGAGGACTCCATAGAGCCATATGATATAGTTGAGGATGAATCTTGAAATCTATTTTCGAGTAGTGAAAGTCAAAGGAATGGCTTCAACCACTTTGTAAAGTACTTAGTTATTGTGATGATGTACTTATGTTCATCATAGGAAGGAGAAGAAATAGCTTCACTAAGATAAAATTCCCACTATGGAAAGAAACATGGAGAGATAACTGGATGAAGTTCTTTTGCTAGTGCATGGATCAAATTACTATGTATGAAGCACTTATGACATATTTTGGGAAAATTATTAAGAATCTTCTTCCATTGTGGGCCACTAATATCTAGCTCTTACTAGCTTCTTGGCTAGACTCAAATTATTGAAATGGCCTCAACATATACCTTTATGTACCTCATGTCAGGCAGTTTTGGCTTCTTGCTAATCAAGACATCTAAGAAGGGTTTGGTCAAAGGATCTCTTGTAAAGGGTGTCACTAATGATGATGTATCTAGAAACTTGGTAGATAAAGGATTAGTGTTAATTCTTGGATAATTTAGAAGATAGGATTTGGTAATGTAGATAGTCATTAATACCTTGATACAACAAGTTCACACATGAACTCAGATTGAGAGAGCTCAAATGCAAGAATCAAGAGTTTTTATATGAGGAACTCACAATGTTCCACCTTTTTTTCATATCGATCATAGAAGAGATGGTGACCATAGAATTAGCTTTCTTGTTGTGTATCATAGGGAGTTGACAAAAAGAGATAGTGATGAATTTAGACTTGAGAAAATGTTCATTTTTTTTAAGGCATCAACTTATCATCTTTGGTCGTAGAGTCATCATTGACTTATTGGATGATTAACTAGCTAGGAATCACCATATACTTTTAAATGTTGTATGTTCCATTGGATGGCTATCTTCAATCCTATTATCATTACCTCATATTCTTCTATGTTGTTTTTATATCTAAATACTATCTAGTGTGACTTAGGGATAATATCTCCTTGAGGTGTGATAAACATGATGCCAACTCCTGAGCCATTTGTTGTGTGCGAGCCATCAAAGTAAAGCTTCCATTAATTAGCTATGTCCATGTTGAAGATGTCTTGATATGGAAAATCTATCAACATGGGATGACCATCTACTATAGGTGCTTCTACTAACTAGTTAGCTATCACTTTCCCTTTGATATTTTTTCCAACATACTTTATGTAAGGAAACTCAGGTGCAAAAACAGCTTTCTACACTAATCTCATAAGGAAAGTATGATGCAAATCCTATTAAAATATTCTACACTTATAGATTCAATATCATGTAAACAACAATATTGCAACCAAACATGCATACAGAAAATAGATAGAGAAAGGAACACATAACACAAGGATTTTTCGGTGGGGAAAAACATTTTGGTAAAACAACCCCACCCCTTCAGAACCTGCACAATGTATTATCTTCAACACGAGGTTACAATACACTTGCAATGCAAGTTCAGCATCAACAACAAAAGACTCCATTAGCTACTCGTAGTATCAACAATACACCTTTTTCACATTGCATCTCTTCACAACCCTAAAAATGCTTATAACATGTGCTTCACTTTAGGGCTACTACCAAAAGGTAAACCATATTAGGGTTTTACCATTCTTCGAGAAAATAGGAACCCCAAGTAGAGTGTACAATACTCAAATATCTTAGTTGCCACATGTCTTCACCTATCATTGAATCTTCCTAACATAGCTCTTACGTGTCATAGGAATTTTTCATAACCGTTTTAGTCGTGATCTCCTTACACACAATTCAAGATGTCGACACATCAACGTTATTTGCAAGAAATACATTTTACAAAACAAATAATAAGAATAGGAATTATACAAGGTTGAGACACCTTATTCCTAACACTCTATGTCAAACTCACTAAGGATCATAACCCATTTAACTAAGTTCCCTATGAGAGTAGATTTAAATAGGAGATATTTTAATGGGTCTATCTTAGAGACAAGCATGGTTTTTTGATGTAGCATGTAATGTCTTAGCTTTTATGTTGGAAATAAAACAACAAGACATGCTTTTTCAATGAGTGAATAGTTTATATCATATCCCATAAGTTTAATTCTGATGTAATAAATGGATCACTCTCTCTTGTGTTCATTATTTTGTGCTAAGAGAGCTCTTAATGTTGTTTATGTAGCTAATATGTATAAAATAAATTATTTTCTTAGAATATGAGCCATTAAAACTAGTGGATTCAAAAGGTAATCTTTGAGTTGTTGCTAAGACTCATCGCACTAGTTATTTCATTGAAAGGATATTCCCTTACATAGTAGATGTTGAAAGAAGTGGCATTTATCTACTAGCTATGCAATGAATCTACAGATAGACTGTAATTTCCCTTGTAGGCTTCTCAATGTTCTCAAATTTGTTGAAGTAAGAATTTCAAGTATTGCTTTCACTTTTTTAAGGTTAACCTCTTTTAGCATGAATGCTGATGCTATTCTTTTTGGGGAGTATCCTAAGCATTGGTAAGCATGTGGTATAATTGACATATTGCATTCATGACTATGTTTTTCATTGATGAAAACATAGCAATAATTCTATGAAGATTATAAGAGTAACAAATAGAGATTTTCATCATATAGATAGAGAGTTAATGATGACATGACACATAGTTAAGGATGTGTTCCACACTATGTCTTAATGATGAAGTTAAGTGTGTGTTTCATAAGTCAAAGATGTAGAGAAAATGTGTGATATTTATAGAGAGTAGTATAGAAATAGAGCACCCAAAAAGTAGTTTCTAATGTTTATATTATATCTCCTAACAAAGATATAATAATGATATACAAAGTTATATGACAATAGAGGACTATTTGTTGATGACGTTGGAGAGTGTGCAAGTTCTAGAGTCACGTGTGTGAGAAGTTGTATAGACTATGAGCCGATGGTGTTATGTAATTGAAAAATATTTAATTATCTTAATATGGTCCTATTATAATTAATTAGGAAATCCTCAAGGAATTCTTTTGAGGACTTGATATAAAGGAAAGTATTTTCCTTAATTGAAAAGTGTGAGTGTGATGTGAATCAAGTGGGAAGTGTGTGAACAAGAAACAAATTGTTTGATAAATGAAAGTAAGTGATCCAAGGGAGTATTGGATGTGAAGTTTTTTATTTTGTATTGAGATTAGAAGGAGAAGAAGTTTGGTTGATAGGATAGAGGAAGAGGATGGAGAAATATAGTTCAATTCTATTATTCTACAAGGAATAATACAAATATCATTTGGACAATGGGTTCATTGGTCTTGCACCTAAAGCTATTTGAACAGTGGATCCACCTACCTTCTACAACTCCTAATAGGGTTGGCACAACTCCTAATAGGGTTGGAATCTCCTAATAGGGATTCAAAGTCTCCTAACATGGATTGATATGTACTGAATGTTTTTATAGACTCCTAACAAGATCCATCCTCTAACAAGAAATATTTATATTAGTACATCATCTTATGGGTACCATCCCAATAGAGGTTTTTCCTCTAATCAAGGGTTTCCCTAGTTAACATAAATGGTGTTATTGTGTATAAGTATCTTGTTATAGTTTCTAATTATATTTCTCATATGGTTAAGGTTTATTAAGGTTTATAAATGTAATAAAAGTTGGATAATTGATTCATGCCCCCTCCCTCTTAGTTATATTGGTGACTATAAATTCTAAAAATTGGTATCAAAGCATCAAGTCCTTGAAGAGAAAGCTTAGCGAATTTGGGAGATCAATGGTGAGTCGCTTTAGAAAAAGATAGTCCTAAGTTTTATGGGGTTAAATATGATAGTTGGAAAGAAAATATGAAGACTCATCTATTGTGTATGGGTCTAAGATATTAGTTTTTGAAAATGGATGACAAAACAATTGTGGAGGAAAGAAAGCTTGAAGAATACAATTAAGCAAGAAAGAGATCTATTCATGTGCAATATTAGAGTTAGAGAAGCCTTACTTATAGCTCTTTTGGAGATTGAATGTACTTAGGTAAAGTCATTACAAACATCTCATAAAATTTGCAAAGATTTATAATCTACTTTTTAAGGTGATACACATACAAAAAGGATAAGATTACATAATTGGATACCCTTGTTCAAGATGCTAAAATAATTGAAGATGAATTTGTAAGAAGTTATGTTAGAAGGATATCTAATATTGTTGTAGGAATCAAATTATATGCTGGATCCAAGGAAGAAGATGAGATTGTATGGAAGATCTTGAAAAATTTGACACCACCATTCAAACAATTTGCACGTGTGATTGAATTATTAATTCCTTATGCAGAGAAGTTTACTAGGGAAATTTTTCTTGGAAGATTGGAAGTAGCAAAAGATGGTTTGAAACAATCTAGAGATTTGAAAAGAATGGAGAAAAATTTTAGTGCCTTAATTATTTTTTCATGCTTATCTAGAAGTGCAAGCACACATGGATATTTTTCTAGTAGCACCATAACAAAATCTAAAGAAGACAAAAATATTGAAGAAGGTATAGCCCAACTTGTAAGAAGAGAACTAGATGCTAAGAGAATCTTTGAATGTTGGACTTGTAATGAATTTGGTTGTTATGCATCTAAGTTTCCTAAAAGAGAGAAAAAGTATAAAGGAAATTTTAAGTCTAGAAGACCTAGAAACTATTTGTATGAAAATAAAGATGAGGAATCTAAGGAAAGAGTTTTGAGTGAAAGTGATGATGAGCTAGGGTTTGTAGCCATAAAAGAAGATGATCTTGATATAGAAATTATAGAAGAAAAATCTCTAGTTTCCCAAGTTGGAAAGAAATCTATTTGGATAATAGAAAGTGGATGTTCACATCATCTAACTAGTGACATGAAAAACTTTGTTAAATTCAAGAATCATGACAGAGGTTTTGTTAGATTTGGAAATAATGAAACCTGTCACATCACATGGATAGGAGCTATAACTCTTGATGGAAAGGCTACTACTGATGATGTTTACTTTTTTGATGGTTTTTGTGGTTTCACAACATACACTCATTTTGACTAGAAATAGGGACCCCATTTCCACCTTCGTCAACAAGGCACACTTTTATTCTCATAGTTGCTGATTGCTGTAAGCATTGGAAAAAAGTAGAGACATTCAAAAATTGCATAGCTAAGGTGGTTATGGACTTCTTAGAAGAACACATTATTACTAGATTTGGGATGTCATTCTCCTTAGTATGTGATAATGGATTGGTTTTTGCATTAGTATTCTTAACTCAATGGGCACTAGAAAATCAAGTTATCATCAACTTCTCTTCAAAAAATTATCTACAAGGTGTAGTTGAATCTATGAATAAGAGCCTAATCATAATAATAAGAAATTTTTTGAAAGAGAATCCTAAAGATTGGCATACACAATTCAAATATGCTCTATGGACAGATCGAGTAAGGGTCAAGAATGCTTTGGGTACATCTCCATATCTACTTGTCTATAGGAAAGAGCCAATATTTCCATTTAACCTTAAGATTCTTGTTTTGAAGTTCATGAGTGGGTATGCTAAAGATGCTAATAGAGTACAAATTAGATTGATGAATCTCTTAGAAATGGACAAAAAATAGATAGCTACTTTGGAGTATATGGAAAAACATCAACCAATTGTCAAGAGGGGGTTCAACAAGAGGGCCACAATAAATTCTTTCAGGATATTCAACCTTGTTCTACTCTAGGATAAGGTGAAAGAAAAGTGAGGCAACCACACAAAGTTTCAATGCTTGTGGATCAGTCCCTATTAGATCGCAGAAATCCTAGGAGAAAACACTTTTAGGTTGAGTTCCTTATAGGGAAAATTGGTTCCATTGCTAGCCAATGGAAAATTTCTAAAACATTACTTTGAAGCCTAGAAGATAGATTATTTTTTAAAGAAGATTTCATTTTTGCAAGTGTCTTTATTTTCTATAAGTGTGCTTATTTCTGCAAGTGTGTTTATTTTTAGTTGTGTGTTTGCTTCCAGTCATGTGTTTGTTTTCAAAGTTGCATCAGTCTAGGTGGTAGGTGCACTCAAGATTTTATCTTGATATATCTTACTAATCATTCTTTTGGTTCCAATTTTTGGGAAGAGGTATTTCTTTGTCAAAACATTTTGATGATTTTGTATCTTATACCTGTAGACACCTAAATTTGATTACATCGCGTCGATAATCCTACTTAGCTATCTCTAAAGGCATCATTAATTAAATTCCTATTTAATTAATCCTTTACCATCCCCTAGCTGATTAATTTAAATTAATAATCTATAGTCCTAATTGATAACTCAAATAACCCATTATTTATCAATTAATCCTATTCTCCTATCTAATTCCAAATCCCAAATTTATTAAAAACACTTTAATAAATAAAACCCTCAAATATAATAAACCCTAAACTATCCTAAATCCTCCATTTAGCCTAATCCACCCCATCCATCCATACTAACCTAGCTTAGCCACTAACTCACCCAACCTCATGAATGCCATCCACTTGCACATCTCTAACATCCTTAATCTAATCCTAACCCAAGCCTAATCCCCCCCAACCTTATCACATTCCCTAAGTGAGCTTAAGACTTTCCTAAGCCAAACCAAAGTCTCCTCCCTCAAAATATCCCAACCATAAAACTTTATCCCAACCACAAAGCTTTCAATGCTCTTACAAGCTATTATGAGGGCCATTTAAATCCTTGAGCCTCCTTTGTTGACTCATTCTTGCCCTTTACT
Source organism: Cupressus sempervirens (assembly GCA_028749045.1). NCBI lineage: Eukaryota > Viridiplantae > Streptophyta > Pinopsida > Cupressales > Cupressaceae > Cupressus > Cupressus sempervirens. The sequence goes on from CM053788.1 coordinate 227,724,180, forward strand.
CCACCCACTCTCCATGTGATATGTGTCACTCTCTGATTGATTGTAAGAAAGCACAATCCATGTGCTCTCCTCTCATTCAATTTGAGCCCTCCTTAACCATTTCCCCATCCTTGCATCTTAGCCCTCCATCCCTCAAGTCTCTTGCATATAAATTGAACCCTCTCCCTTCACTAAAATCAATCCACCTTCCATGCAAAGTTATAATGCTATTTTGAGATCTCATAAACTACCAAAATACCATTATAATGGCAAAATCACTCCATGACTCCATTTTTTGAAACCTTGCCTCATTCACTCCATCCATCCATCTAAGCTTGAGCTATACTTGTGAGCATACAAAAAAAAAAAAGGAGAGTATAAATCAAATTTTAACATTTAGTGATTCCATAGGATATGGACCATTCTAAGAATTTTTACGCATATCAAAAATTTAAAAAAAAGTTAAAAAAAAATTTCCCATAGTTAAGCTTTCATTTTGGAAGATTTTGGGTGACTAATCAAATTGCTTTTTTGTAGCATTGCAGGTTCCTAATCATGTTTTTTGTAGGTTTTTCTTAGAATGAACTTGCATGTTTAAACACATCTTTCATTGAATGCATGTCACTCAAATCACTCTCAAATGCCATGGATTAAAATCAACTTTTTATTGGAATGCATGCTTAAAACAACAAAACACAATCTTGAATGCAAAGGATCAATTAATCATTGCTCTACCTCACACTTCAACTTTGGGTTTTAAAGAGAATTCACTCAATCTTGAATGCCTAATAATCAATCAACATTGCATGATTTTGACACAATTCAAACAATGTGTGTGATTTACTTATGTTGATGATCTCTCAATTTCCATTATGTTGATGACGTTGTCAAGTTGGAATTGAACATCTATATCTTAATCACTTATGTTTTCAATAGATCAGACAACCTAAGAATCAGTTGGTGAAAGAACTTTTCTTTTTAGCCCAAGGTCATCTGAATCTTCTCTCCCCTTGTTTCCTTTGCAGGCCATCTTGGGTGCATAAGACTAGGATCCAAAACCTTATTTTATTTTTAGGGGGCCTGCTTGGGGATTTCATCACCCCTTGGGACAACCTGAACTCTAGCATTTCATTGAAGTATAAAGATCGGGAGGTGAATCCAAAGACACCTCTCTTGGGATCAAGATTTTGTCACTTGAGCTAAGCCTCAAGGAACTTTATACCCTTGAGAAGTGAAAGAGAAGTGGGTTACCACTCCTCTTAGCTGTGTGACATCTTTTTGGTTTCATCTACAGATTTGGGCCTCACGTACCTTGCGTATATCAAGGACTCCCTAGCTAAACCAAATTTCATCCTTGTAGAAAGCTTCCTAGGATGTTGGTGTGTTTGACGTGCTTGCTCCAAACTTTTTTCTGCTTGTTTGTTCATATCTTTTGAATGAATGTTTGCAACTTTGGTCAAAATCCCAAAAAAGCAGAAATCTCCTAGCTTAGGCATACTTAGCGTAGTCACTACCTCATCAGAAAACCATCCAAGCTCCCCCATCCCAATTGAATCTATCTAGTTCTTTTCTTTAGAACAATCCCAAATCCAAAGTCCATCCAAATCATCCCCCCAGCTAGCTAGCAACCCAATCCAAAATCACCCAAGCCTTTAAGGAATTGTTGTTACTCTGCCAGAGTTTGCTATCCAATCAATCTATCCAAATCCCTCAATCTCCCCAAGGTTATCCCTTTGATAGAGCTTTGTCTAGGGTAATCTAGCCTTGTCACTTGTCATCCCTCATCACCTTAAGCTAAAGGTTGGGATCCACAAGTGGTCAATCTCATGTTTTTCCTAAAGGATCATCAGTCTATACTTAAGTTGACACCAAAAGCCACCAATCTTACGCATAGGAAAGCAAAACTCTCACTTTTTGACAGCATACCCTTGAAGTCTTCCATCCACACGAAAGCCAAAAATCTCCAGCCAATCCTCCTTAGGTCTGTCATGCAGCTTTGACTCTCCCTAGAAAATCTTTCATCAGCCAATTCAAAATCTGTGCTTAATCCAAATCCAACCATGAGCTTTCATGTTCATCCATATGCAAGACCCCATCCCCATCCAACTCATCATCAAAACATGAAATCCCAACCCTATCAAGATGAGTTTGGTCACATTTTCCTTTCTCCCACCTGATCCTATTCCAATAATGATGATGATCTTGTTGACTATGATAGATATATTGAAAGCCTTAGAGATATTACTCCCAGCATCCTCCAAAATCCAAAGATTCCTCCAAACTACTCCATCCATCCTCCAAACATACCCACTAGTACTCCTCACCATCCCTTTGACAAGGGAAATCCATTACTATCCTCATCCTTACCGCCTTCTTATATTGTGCCCACATATTCCTCTTATACATTAGTCATATCTCCATCTTCCTCTACCTCCATCTCCCAACCTCCACCATTCCAGAACAATTCTAGTAGCTACATACCTAGTCCAAATCCACCATCCCAATATCTTCCAAACCCATTTCCAAATCTTCCAACCAATCCTAGTCATACAGCACATCACCTCAATCCCCTTACTCCTCCTAGTCCAACACACTCATCTCCAAGGAATTCTACAAGGAAGCCCAAAGAAACTCCCTCTCCCACACCCATCACTCCTCTTACATCAACCTACCACTACCATCCCTATCGCATCCACCCCACTTATCAAATCCCTTCCATCTCCTACCTCCCATCCATCAAATCCCTCCAAATCTCATCCACATCTCCTCCTCCTAGCATTACCCAAATCCCATATAATGAACCTAATGAGTATAACCCCCAACAATCCATCCCCATTGCAGAACCTCCTACCCCTCCATCTACCTCACTTGAAGAAACCATCCATACTTCTCCTATCATACCATCCACTCCCACCCATTCCTATCAAGATCTTGTCCAAAAGCATGTTGAAATATCCCCTGACACAATAGAAGATCCTTCCATCCCACTTATTCCCCTACATGATCCACTTTTACCATCCCCTCCATATCTGAATCCTACCATCACACCTACTCCATCCAACTCAAGATCCTCTCCTTCCATCCCCTTTGCTTCATGTTCATACAAATCCCATAATCCATGATGATAGATCCATCGAAGAAGAACTAACTATCATATATGAAGCTTTGACTCCTTTAGCTAATAATGGACTCACATCTTGTGTTCCAAATAATAAATATCATATTGAAGAAAGAAATAAAAATGTATCTCTAGATGTTGGTATCCCTGCTATTCCTGCATGGTTGCAAGTCCTTCCATCTCCACCCCAAAGTTCCCATCCATCTTGTTCTACATCTCTTTTGGGCCCTTATCCTACTTCTTTTCAACCCTCCATTTTGGGTCCATATATCCCTTATCTAAATCCCTCACCCTTTCCATCCATTTTGGGTCCTTATATACCTAAAATGAATCCTTTATCCCCTCCATCTATTTTGGGACCTACACCTTCCCCATTTCCATCTATTTTGGGACCATATCCTTCATTTCCTCAATCCATTTTGGGCAATTATATCCATCCATATCCTATGTTCCAATCTATCCTTCCATCCCCTCAAATCCACCAACTAGATCATCAAAGGCACTCACCCTTGAATCCCTTCCAACCTTTAAACCCTATCACTCCATCCATTATCCCTCCATCTCATGCATGCTCTTGTTCCCATACCATGGCTAATAAAAGTATATCGAATGCCAAAATAAAAAAGCATAAATTCAAAAATCCACAAAAATCCAAGTCTCGACATATCCCTTCTAAAATACATGTCCAAAAAGAGAAACATTTGATCCAAATCAAAGAAAAAGTCAAGAGGCCACAAAGGCCTAAGCTACAAATGTCAAAACGCATGTGGATACCCAAGATGCTCATTAAAGAAATGCATCTAAAAGAAAAATCTCAATTGGCATCCATTCATGCTACGCAAAAAGCCTCATCCTTTATCCAAATCCCCATATATTCATCCTTCATCCTCCCAACCCGCTCTTAGTCCATATGCTTCTTATCCCAAATTTACCATCCTCCATCTTCCAACTCTACTTTTAGTCCTTATCTTTCTCTTCCTCCATTTTTTCCTCAACCTCGCTCAATACCATCTTTCCCACTACTTTATCACCTTTCAAGGTGTGTGCCAATGATGATGTTTCCATTTTCCTCATCCATTTACCCACCTATCTTATGTCTTCCCATCCCTTATATACCAAACTCCCACCCACCATTCCACTTGTTCAATCCAACCCTTTTTCATCCATCCTACCAACATCTATGTGTAAAAATGCATCAAAAAAAAGTCAAAAAAATAAATATAATAAAAAAAAAAAAAAATCATCCATTGGTGAAAACTTGGCAATTCAAGCACCATGGATAAGTACCATGATGAAAACTTGGCAAACAAGCATCATGCGTAATCCCTCCATCCAAATGCTCTGCACACTTGGGGGCACTTTCCATCACCCATCGTACCCATCTCATCCCACCATACCAACCACATCTATCCATTTCACCCACCATCCTCCTTTGGATCTTGATAGAAATAATGTCCACCACTAGATACATGCTTTTGGTCATCCCTTGGACATCCTTTTTCCATCAAAGTTTGTATCCACTTATCCTTTGTCTACCCATTCTTTCATCCATCCAATCCCTCCATTGGCCTCATCCACCCATCCTCCTTATCCTCTACCTCATTAACCTTTCACATCCTAGCTTCCATCTATCTCCCTCATCCTCTTGTTGACCAATATTCAATCCTACCACATCCCTCACAAAAAGTCCTCTTGAATAGCATATTATAACTGGGGGTACTCTATTCCTTGGAGACCATGTCGTGTCCATCTTTCCATCAATCCTTATCTTTTTGCATTCCTCTACCCACATCCCCAACATCATCCCCCTTTTTATCTATCTTTGCATCTCCTAGCATTATCTCCATCTCTCCATCACATAGTACATCCCTTGTCATTGATATCTAGCCCTTAGCTATCCTTCATCCTGAGCCTCCATTCGCTATCCTCCCATCCTGAGCATTTCTCTACTATCTCATCATCTTGAGCTTTTTACTCCCACTATCTTAAGCTTTTCACAAACCATCTTCTCCTCTTGAGCTTTTCATCCCCTCTATCTCCTTATCCCATGCTTTTCCTCTACCTCCCCATCTCAAGCTTTTCATCCACTATCTTCCACTATCTCTTCATCTTTATCTTTCTTATCACTATCCTATCATGCTACGCTTTTGTCTGGTAATCCCTTCTACATCCTTTGATCTATCAGCTGTGTATTCCTTGCCCATTAGTCCTTATATTGGTCCCATTGTATACCTCTCATCTCTTCGTGTCATTTTGTGCTTGATCAAAAACCTTGTAGTTCTCTTGGTTAGGTACTTTAGTGAATCCTTGTCTGAGATCCCTTGTCATCAAAATATTGTCCTAAAGAGTTCTAATTGCTTAGCTCATCCTAGTCCTTGATATTACCGATAGATCCTTGCAGAATGCATCCTTCCTCTCATCTAATCTTGGTCTATCAGTATCCAGTCCTACCAATCTCTTTGGCAAAAGGTTAACTTTTTTATGGATTTACATTTTCTTTTGATTTATTTTCTTTTTAGGAGTTCAAGTTTGGTTCTTAATGTATCTCTTCTAAGTGATTTGGGTTGTTCCCTCCTCATGGTTACCATGATCTTCCATATCATGGTGTGCTATGAATGGGGCAATTCGAGTGCAAGGTCTTGATTAGGTCTTTTGTTTGTTTTTCTTTTCTGCTTGTGGGTTACCCAGTGTTGGTTCCACGCTGCTTCCTTTGGGATTCATGTGCGATGTTGGGGCAATCCTTGCGTGTTTGTTTCAATTCAATTCGTCAGTCCTCTGGACAGTTGGTGACATGGCCTTGATGTTCTTGGTAATCTTGGCAATTAACCAATAGTCCTATAGCAAATCTAGTGCTCAACTACATGGCGGTACTTCTCTTTGAAGTATCCCCCCACTCAAAATGCTTCAATGGATTCCCTTCATCTCCATTATCCCCCATCCACATCCAAAATCCATCTCTCCCACCCCTTCTTGTGCATTAGTTATCTCTTAGAATAAATCATCCCTCTTAGCTTTAGGGATCCACAATCTTAGTCTTAGGGATCCACCCATCAAATCAATCCACCAAGCCTCATCTTTTGCAATCCACAATCCTAGTCCTAGGGTTCTCTGAAACCCATATCTCGCCAATCTAGCTCTTTGAAACCCTATTGCATCAGCTTTATCATCCCATCATCCATCTCCCTATCCTAGATTCCATTTTATAGCACTCTACTCCTTCATCCTTCCCCCAATCCTAGACAGTTTTAAGCTTTCTTCCTCTTGTGCATCTGATTCTCCTTTATCATTCTCCCATAGTGAGAGTTTGAGCTAATTCAACCCCTTCTCTTTGCCAATCTAACTCTCCTTGCTTATTCTAAATTCTTGTATTTTTCAAGAAGCCGTTGAGCCTCATTTTTTCTCCCTATCACCTTCTTGATGGGGCATCTCTAAGTCTAGTCTCTCCTCTTCTTATCTGAGACTGGGGCAACCTTATTGCTAAAACATCTTCCTCATGTCGTCTCTATTCGAACTTCTTTGAAATAGTGTTATCTCAACACTATGTCAAAGAGGGGAAAAATGTAGACACCTAAATCTGATTACACTACGTCGATAGTCCTATTTAGCTATCTCCAAAGGCATCATTAATTAAATTCCTATTTAATTAATCCTTTGCCATCCCCTAGCTAATTAATTTAATTAATCATCTTTAGTCCTAATTGATAAATCAAATAACCCATTATTTATCAATTAATCATATTCTCCTATCTAATTCCAAATCCCAAATTTATTAAAATCACTTTAATAAATAAAATCATCAAATCTAATAACCCCTAAACTATCCTAAATCCTCCATTTAGCCTAATCCACCCCATCCACCCATACTAACCTAGCTTAGCCACTAACTCACCCAACCTCATGAATGCCATCCACTTGCACATCTCTAACATCCTTAATCTAATCCTAACCCAAGCCTAATCCCCCCCTAACCTTGTCACATTCCCTAAGTGAGCTTAAGACTTTCCTAAGCCAAACCAAAGTCTCCTCCCTCAAAATATCCCAACCACAAAGCCTTCAATGCTCTTACGTGCTCTTAAAAGCCCTTACAAGCCATTATGAGGGGCATTTAAGGCCTTGAGCCTCCTTTGTTGACTCATCCTTGCCCTTTCCTCCACCCAATTACCCTGTAACATGTGTCACTCTCTGATTGGTGCTAAACTAGCACAATCCATGTGCTCCCCTTGGAATGCATCCTAGCCCTCCCTAAAGCTTTCATCTCTCCTTGCATCTTAACCCTCCATCCCTCAAGACCTTCACCTATAAATTAGATCCCCTCCCAAGCCATTGCAATCACAATCCTTAAGCTAAAGTTACCATGTCAGTTTGAGAAGCCAAGTTCATACCATTTTCACATATCCATACCAAAAATCCCAAATCCATCTCCACCATTGAAGTTACTTTTGAAGCTTGAGAATACATCTCAAATCCATATCAAATGACACCTCCCCAAATCAAGTGAGCATCCTCATTGAGAGAGCCCATCCATGGCTCATATTCTCATTTGAGGATTTCACTTTGTCTCATCTAAAATTTTATATTGATTTTTTTGGTTAATGTTTTGGTTCTTAAATAGATTAGTGTTTCTTGCTAACATATTAGTGTATACAATATCAACTAAGGAATGGATGTTACTTGTAATAATAGGGGACTTTTAGTCTTGATTTTAGAATTAAAGATCAACAAGTTCTCAACACTTTGCAAATTTTAAGATCAATTATCTCAAGTATTTTCAAACCAAAGTTGAAGATAACAAAGGATGATCCAAACCCCATTGGTTCAAACAGAAGGATCTTCTCGAAGGAATAGCTAAGATCATTGTTTGGTGTGAGAGTTTCTAAAAGTTCTTAAAAGAGGAATGCAAGTGGTGTTCACAAAAGATCAAATCCAAGAAATGACACCAATGCCTTGGCCACATAGTCTAAGCATGGTTAGGATATAGAAAGAAAATAAAAAGGAAAGGTGTTAAGAATGAAGGATTCTACAAAGTCTAAGAAAGGTAATCTAATTTTATGGATATGCTCTCTAAATGAGCCATCCAGTACCAAAATATCACTTCATTAAAGAATTGAATGGTGATACTATGAGCTACAAGGAGAAAATATTTAAAAGATTGCCTAAGACTCAAAAGAAAAGTTACAACCTACCAAGAGCCCTTAGAACTGACTCTCTCATCTAGTTAGACAAAGAATCAACAAACATCTTTTGTGAAGATTCCCAATGAATGGATTGGATGGGGTGGAAGATTATTTCCAAGTTGTCAAAAAAAATTGATAGACTATATCCTAAGATGTTGAAGGAAATGATTACACTAAGCACACACAGAACTTGGAGGTTCAAGATTATAAACCTTTGACTACAAAGTGACTCAAAATATGCTTGGAGTATTTGAGATTTAGCTAGTGTTTGATACATATCAAAGTAATGTTTGTTGATGAAGAAATGCCTTTGTTATTTCTTCCCTTTTATTGGAGCTATTTGTTTTGGTTTCACAATGCATGCCCCATTTCAACTAGAAATGAGGATCCCCTACTTTATTTTTTGGCTTTTTTGGATTCCCCAAGCTGGGTTCTAAGTCTTTTAGGGTTTCATTTAGTGTTTCTAGTCAAATCTGGGTTTTGGTTCAAAAACCCAGAGTCTAGATGTCATCATCAAAAGGGGTGAAGTCTTTTACAAAGAGAAAAGGGCATACCAGCACACCTCAATAGGTGTGCTAGTGCACAAAAATTCTAAACAAAGAGAAGAAAGAGTTTTCCACCTTTAGTGATGCACAGAATCATAGTTGTGCACCTATGCAGCACCAAAGGTGCTCGGGGTTCCCTAGGTCTATAAAACCTAGGGCCCTTTTCCTCCTCTCCATCTTCATTCCTCCCATCTCTAACTTTTAGTGTGCAACACCACACCTAGTATGGTGCACCTCCTCTACCTTTCATTCCCCCTAAAAAACCACAAACATTAATAAAATCCATAAAAGGTGTGCATCAATGCACCTCATGAGGTGTGTTGATGTGCATTTTTTTGTAAAAAAATTTAATAAAACATGAAAAAAGACCCTAACACAACTTCAAGGTACATAGTAAGCACACCTCATGAGGATGCATCTTAAAGTTTAAACATTCTTTGACATAAAAAATTAATATAAGGTGCGCACTAGTGTACCCCATGAGGTACACTAATGTGCACCCTATATTTTGGGAGGTTTGTTAAGAGAATGCACACTAGGCACACTCATGAGGTGCACCTGATGTGCACATTTTTTTGTTTTTTAGGATAAAACTAGGTTTTTGAGGTATTTTTAGGTAGACCAATTTTTAGGGTTTTTGTTCAAGCCAATATTAGGGATAATTCAATTATTTTTTCTTCAATTCCAAACTAATGAACATGATTTTTCTATAGATTCTATGGCATCTTCATCATCCTCCCTTGCTAAGAAGATGGTTCTAAAGCTTGTAGTGTTCAAGTTTTAGGGTGTGCCAATGAAATCATGATTTTAGGAGGAGTACTCTAAGATCGAGGATACTGAGTTAGGTCACACAAATTTAGGTCCATTCCTAACACTATGCAACAAACCAAAAGAAAGGTCCCCCATGGTATCCACCTTGATCTAATCAAGATTGGTTAATGTAGCATTGCATCTAGTATCAATAGTCTTCAAAACTAACCATGACATTTTCAAAGAAATGCGTTCTTGAAGAAAGGGTCCTAAAAAGCATAACTGGAGAGATCATCTTGCATCTCTAACCTAACAACATAGAGAAGGTATTCCATCTACCAAGGGTAGATCAATTTATCAGATTAACCTACCACCAAGTAGAGAGATGGTATAGGGAACATGTGGAGGAAGCCTCTAAAATTATGTAGTTATGATACCTCATTGAGAAGAATCCTCTAGGGTAGAAGGTAGAAAAGATGGATATGACACGAGGCTATATGAAGGAAAATATTGGATATTTAATCATTATTTTTAGAAGAGTCATGGGTTTTCTAGCTTTGGGACATTTGAACATATGGATGGTCAATTTTATTGAGACTATTAAGATAGTGAAGATGCCAATTGTCTAGGCCTCCATTCTCAATGAGAACTTGGGAGAGTAGCTAATAGTAGTAAAGAATAATGGAACGTTCTACATGACATCATACTTGGTGCACTTGTTAGCCACAAGGGTGACAAATTATCTTGGGCTCTATAAGAAAGGTAGCATGTAGGATGCAAATGCATGGCCTTACATTGTATATCCTTAGCTAGTAAAAAAGAAGCTTTTAGAGCAAAGAAAAGAATATAGGATTGTAAATGATGCTTTCATATTTGTGATAATCTAGTTTATAGAGGGAGGTTATATGAAGAGGATATCTAAAGAAGCAACTACATAGATATTAGAAATCAGAGCTTTCAATATTCAATTCTAAGCATTTACATATTTGAGGGTAGTAGGTACAACTCTCAACCTTAAGAATCTTCTAAGGTATCCCAATGACAGACTTATTCTCTTGGAGATCTCTTGAAAACTTGTGTCTACATATGATAGAGTTAGAAAGCAACCTAACAATATGTTGGACATGGCCTATGACTATAGGACCTTTCAAGGTGGATCAGAGGCAAGATATTTCACCTTGAGAGTGTGAATGGGATTAGTATCCCTTGGATGAATATAATTCCCCTTGGCACTATTTTGATAACATCAAGATAGTGCAATACTTACTGGATAAAACATTTAACCATGAAGATGTCATTGAAGATCACTGGATGAATGCAACAAATGACTATGATGTCCACATAAGGGATTATTGTAGGATGACTTTTTATCTAGCAGAGAAGGCTTTGAAGATAAATATTCCATTGAAGATTGTGCAATAAGATATAGAGGATCTTCTCAATCCATTATTCAATAGGGATAAGATTTGTGATAGAGCTATAATGAATGCTAAGATTAAAAAATAAGAGAACTTAGACATAAATCATAGGGCAAGGCACATTATTAAATTGACAAACAATTGGATCAAGAGACCTTTCAAACTTGATCCAATTCCTGAGATAGTGATCTTCCTTGCTCAAGCCCATCTAGCTAAAGGTAGAGGAGCAAAGTTCATAGTACCTACATTTACAGCTTAATCACCAGTAAGACCAAAAATGGTGCACCAACTTGACAGACCAGTTGGGTATTATCATGCATAGAAAGGTAAAGGTAAGGAAAAAAGGAAGAGTTCTCCTCAACAAGCTGAGCTAGAAGAGGGAGAAATTTAGGCACCTCCATAGCAGGCAAAAGAAAATATACAAGGGTCAAAAAATGTTAAAACTATAGAGACCCAAGACAATCCTCAACTACCACCAACTGAGTAAGGATAAGGAGGAGATGAAGTGGAAATACAAGAAATTCCTTAGCAATAGGTACAAGCCTCCACTTATGTGCCTAAGAAGAGAAGAAAGATTAAGACTCTAGTAAAGAGGAAAAAAAAGGTGATCAAGAAAGTGATTCCTTTCCCATCAGTCCCTAAACCTATTCCAAAAGAAGAAAAAGAAGAGGATGATAAGGATGAAGAGGATAATTTACCTTTAAACTAGAGGACTCATCTCGTAAGAGCTATAGAATTGGAAAGGAGAAGAAGCTCCACCATCACACCTCCATATATTCCTAAGCAACCCATCCAAACTACTATATCAGAAGATGAAATGCAACAATGGATAGATGAGCAAGATGTGGAGGGCACTGATGTCTTTTAGATGTTAGATTTTGATTTTATGCCTATAAGTACTGAATTGGTCGAGGATAAGATAAGGGACACTCCAACCAATCAACCTTAAAAAGAGGATGTGAATCAAATGCCACCCAAACCACAAGGACCTAAGGTGGTTCTATCATTCTTAGTACAAGTCACATTCTATGTGGGTAAAGATTTAGTCACTCCCCTTCCTTCTAATAATGAAGAAGAGCAAGTTTGAGTAGAACAATAGGAAGAGACACAACAAGTATCCATCAAGTGTTGAAAGAAGGTAAAATAAGTGAGTAGCCTTAGAAAACTTCCCAAGACACCAAGGTGAGGACTATGGACTCTACAGATACAAAGATTCCCAGTGCAAATCTTTCATAGAAGGAGAAGACTCTACAAAGGAGTGATAAGGGGAAGAGTATAACTAAGTAGAGTCCTTCATCCTTGAAAGTAAAATCTCAATTGGGGCATATCCCAAGGTGGCTAAGAAAAGAATTAATAAGAAATAAGAAACAACAATTCACCACTAAGGAGGAGGATAGAACGAAATTGATTGAAATGTTGACGAAGCCTAAATCACCTCCAAAAGATGCACAAGCATTAGCCTTCATTATGAGTGACCAAATCCAAGACTTATTTGCACATGTGGCTATCCCTCTTGCACATTCAAATGTTGAAGAATTGATGCCATGAGATTATTAGATCAAGGAGGTCATGCTTGGGAAGCCTACCTTGGATACCACTAAGCTAATGGTTACAATAGGTATGAGGGAGATATTTAGGTGCTTGAAGTAGGATGAGGTGGAGCTAATAACACTTCTATTGGGACTAAAAATTGCATGCTTCATTTTTAGTCACATTTTGACAATTTGAGAAATCAAGTCCCATAAATACTTTTTGGTGAGCCTGTACTCGACTGTACCCTTGAGGCCTGTGAGGTGTTTAATGTTTTTAACACCCTCCATTTAGTGTGTCCAAGTGTTCCATGAATTTCAATTGACATTTTGAGCCATTTGGTGAAGTCTCGTTTTGAGAAATTATCAAATCTGCATTTTCACCTAAGTGTCAAACAGCGACAGGAGCTTGTGTTTGCATCTGAATATTTTTAACCCAGAATTATGTCATGACCTGCGACTTTGGGAGTACCTAATATCCATACCTGAGAACCTATGTTTCAGATTTTGAGTGGTTTCAAGTCTTTTTGACTAGGTCTTGAATCCCTCAAAGTTGGTCGGTTACTATTTTGATTCATTTGCACTTTGCACATAATTCTGGGAAGCCCTGTTTGACAAGTTATAACTTTTGATCAGTTTACCCAAATGCTAAAATTCCTTTTGAATTGTATTTTAAACATCAAATAAATGTTATTTTTCAAGTTTCAACTTATGATGAATCCGTTTGATCAATTTTCAAACATGATTCCAAATGGAATTTCTATCTTTTACTGGTGTCAGTATTTGCAGATTTGTCAGTACCCCTGTTCGTGGTGTTATAACTCCTAATCCATACTAGGTGAGATCAAATGGATTTTACCACTGCATTCTACTCTAAAAATACTATAAGTGTATCAGTTTTTAAGCATTGATGAATCCGTTTTCAAACTTTTCCAGGGCCATTCCATTCGTAAAAAATGATATTTCACTGATGTCCTATGTCTTGCAAATCCAAGTAGCTCACTTTGACTGATTTCCATTTACACCCTGCTATTTTTCATGAGCCCAAATTGCAGATTTCTAATGTCCTCATGACAGAGAACTAACATCCCAGTTTTTGTTTCCCCATGTGCTCGTTTGCCTAGTTTTCGAAGCCAAATCCAAACCCAGTTTATTGTTTTCTAATGTGTTTTCTTGTAGGTAAATTTGAGAAGGAAACTTTGGCAGTTAATAGATTCAACAGGGTGCAAGAATGAGGTACAAAGATTCAGTGGGTCAATTTCCAGAACCCGATCAAGTGTTTGGAGCAATTTTTAAGGTCAATCAAATGACCTCTTGACACCAAATTCACAATTTGTAAATAAGTGGTAAAGTGAGTTTTAAATGTTGTTTCAGTGATGGATTTTGTTTTCAATCAGTTCGAGATGCCAAAAGGATTAATCTAAAGGATCAGTTGTTTAGAAATATAAAAAAAAAATTTAGCCGAACTACTTTGGGGTCTGACTAGTCCTGTCAAATTGTTAAGGTACTAATCTTTTATTGGAAAAAGGATAAGTTCTAATCTTTGGATCTAGCATCTTTTATTGGAGATAGAATTTTCACAATTAAATTTCCATCTAGTGGTGCATATCTCCCTAGGCTAGAAGAAGACTTGAAGAATCCAATGTGCTCCATATTTTTTGTTATAATTGTTGAGTCTTGTGACAACCATCAAGGATCAAGCAAAGGAGATTTATAGGCGGATTGAAAGTTGAAGATATTACAATGGAGGTGGAACATCTTATGTTTATTTACCCACACTTGTGATGATAATAAAATTACATTTGAAGATCTAGAGGAGATCCATTCATAAAAGAGGAAATAGGGTTTTGAATTTGATAAGCAAAGTGTGGGTTAAATTTTGAAGTGTGTGTGGGAAAATACATCCAAACCACTAGGAAAGAGAAAGTAACAGTCCATATGATCTACCATAAAGTTTATTAGTAATATAATATTCATATGTTGGTATTACCATATGATTTTGAGTTTAAAAAGGGCAGTTCTCCATGATATGTAGGGAGATAAAAAGACAAGCCATATTTTAAGAAAAGCATCATGTATCCAAGCAGCAGGAAGCCGTAGCCTACAACAGGGGACGTGGTATCAAAAAGAGCCCATGCGTGGCAAGAATGAAGCTAATCAGTAGAGAATACCCATGCCAATGGAAGCTGCCACTTGAAGCTCACTCCAATCAAAATAGGGGCGACCACAAAGTAGCCAGTTGGGAAATTCACGCCACAAAATAGAGCATGGAACCCGCAGTTTTAAAGAAAACCCATGCCCAAACACAGGGTATCCACGCTGAAAGAAGTGATGCTACAGAAATGAAAAGCACTCCAAGTGCTTGAAGAAACCAATTCACAAGCAATAGAAAAAAATGCTGGAAGAGTTACTTTTACTTGAGTAAGCAAAAAATCATGAGCAGACTACTGTCTACACCCAATAATGTTAAGAAGGCTCAGCATTAAGAGGAAGACCCACCTTCTAAACCATACCTTGCATATAAAAAAGGGAATGGAAAATCATAAATAAAATCTTAAGCCAATGCCTCATGTGCAAATAGAGTAGGGGCTGGAGTTTTAAAGAAGTCCATGGGTTGGAGTTAGTAGTAACAGTGAATGAGGAGAACCAGCATTGTTAGAAGCAAGCTTGCACAATGTTAAAAGAGGCAGCATTTTGAGTATAAGTAGAGAGATGCAATGAAAGAGTAGAGGCACCTTTCGATAGTCAAAGGCAAGAACAAAGAACCTGCAGGCAAGCAAAAAGGAACTCCCACGCCAATATTAGAGACAACGACCATGCAAATGAAGCAAAGCACAGCCATGTTTAAAGGAAACACCAGTCAAAGGATGCCATTAGAAAGAGGCCCAGCATCAGATAAATAAGGAATCACGCAAAGTTAAAGGAGAGCCCACACCATTGAAGGAGAAGCTACACATGCAAGCCAAAGCCATGAGACTAAGTTTTCTTTTAGAAAATTTATATCCAACATACAGCAGGAAAACATATTTTATAATCTTTAAATGCTATTGCACACACTTTGTGTAGTGTCTTAAGACAAAAGGCTTTTGTGAAAGCCAAAGCTTGCATGTGGGCCCGTGGTCAGTTGAATGAACATTTGAGGATGACATCAATGAGATAGAAGCAAAATTTTGACCAACCATGGAGCGACAATGATGTGGCCCCAAAGATGCAAATGCAACCAAATTGTGACAAGTGTCCCGATCTGACCATGCTCGCTTCCCCAGAAAAATAAGTTGCACCCAAGTTAAATAAAGTGCGAAAGAAAAATTGTGCCATGTGGTAGCACAAAACCCAGACGCGATGAGATGGCGCAGACAAGCAGGTTCAAGGTGGATGTGCAGGATGCTACCACATGGCAGATCTTGTAATGCTCACATTCCTACAAAAAAAAGATGCAAGGAAGATAAATAATGTGGGAAAGTGGGCAAGTGCCATGTGGCATTGGTCAAATAGAAGGTTGACCACAGATTGGAAGGATGAGGAAAATGTTGAAGAGTAAAAAATAATAATATTTTATTATTTTCTCAGAAAAATGTCACGTTCAAATTTTTAAATTTAAAAAGGTTTTAAATCTAAAGTTCAGGCATTAGATATTTTTAAAATTTTGAAAAATTTAAATTTTTAGTTGCAGACCTGAGTTCTTATAGTAGGGGAGTGTTTTTCAAATTGAGATTCTGGGCTTTTCGAAAGGCAAAGTATGCCTTATCATATACCGTAGGAATCGTGAGAATCTAAATTTTATGATTCTACAGTTAGTTTTTGCACAAGTAGCAGTCTATTCTAGCTATGTGAGGTTTTCTCTCAGGTTTCGTTTTTGTAACTACATTCAGGTATCAAAGTTCAAAACTGATTTCTAACAAGGTGATGACTTGAGTATGGTTAAAGGGCAGTAAAGACTCAGTTTGGGTTGATTTCTAATCACATTCACTCAGTAAAACTCAAATTTTACCAAGCATTTCAGTGAAGTTTTTAGATATTTTGAATGACTCAACAAGTTTTCACCATTGAACAAGGATATTTGCAAATTAGTAACAGAAAAATGATGAAACTTAATCAGATCATATGGAAAAAAGAAGAAAGACTTTTTGCAACTGAACAAGATGAAATTCCAAGTGGACACTTGTCAAGTAAAGATCAAATCTGGGAATTAATTCATCCTATATCATTCTTTCTTTCTTTCATTGTAGGGGTTTGAATTCTGGAAAGTTTCTCTGGTATGAAGATAGTTAGTAGGATTGGCCCTGGAATTGATGAATTCTAGATGGAAGACTTGGGATGTGTTGGTTCCAGACCATGAAGCTATGCTTTGGCTATGATACCCCCTTCCCATCCCATTAGTTTCTCATTCTCACCATTTTCTCTCATGTATGACAGCATATGTTATTATATAGTCTAGTTTATTAGATGATTTGTGAGTTAATTTCATGCATTTTCATGTATTATTTCAAGGAAATAAATACAAAGAACAGTAAGGGTTTAGTTTCAGTTTAAATCTTGTCTCCATTCTCAGTTGATTTGTGATGTTTTATGATCTTTGAACAAAGAGCCTAGGTCATTTTTGCAGTCCCTTAAGGTTGTATGTTGTTTCATTGTTGTTGATAATTCAAGGAATTGTGTAAATGCTTCATAGATTCAACAAGGTTGCAAATTTATTGAGAAGGATATCAAGTAAGAATGAGATTTAAGTTAAACATTTATGTCTATTTACAAGGTAAATAGATAGATCATATATTTGGATAAATGAATAAGTATCAGATATCGAAATGCATGAAGGAGATTCATAAATTTGCCCAATCGATCAGGCACTGATCAGATACAGGGTCACTAAGTTGTTGTTCATACTTGGTTTTCATCCACTTTCCCCCACCCACATAAAATCAAATCAAATTCAAATCATCTGTACATTGTATGTTGAAAAGCAAGAACAATTTAATACCCACACTCAGGTTCTGAGATTCATAGATCTACATTTAGCTACTGTAGATTGATGTTATTTCATTAGTCATTAGGAGATATAAGGGGTTTTCATCTACTTAATAGATTCAGGGATATGTTTTTACACTAGTACGGTATCAATTGAATTTGAGGTCTACCTACCTAGGTTTAGCAGAGCCTAAAGTAGAAGAAGGGTCATGTCTTATAGTTGGCCTGTTGTCAGAAATGGCATGTTGAAAATGGAAGTTAGCTGCCCCTAGATGTGTCACTTTCTTAGTGGGATAATTGAAAACCCTCCAGCATTTTCAAACACCAACAACTTTGATGGAAAAATGATCCTAAAGGGATATTTATGTGAAGTTGTTGGCCCCTTGGCTCCCACAAACCTTTGGGAAACTTTTGAACACAACAATAGAAAGAAGAGATAAGGGCGCGGTACAATTGGACCCATTTTTGAGAGCTTGATAGCAATGGCAAGAAAGTTTTGAGGAAAAGGGAGTGAAAATCATTCAAGGAAATTTAAGCTATTACACATTATGCAAGAGAATGTGGATAGGGTAGTAGCCATTTTGAATCAATATTTTGGTCTAATGGATGAGATACATACATGGGGCAAGGATTTGCAAGCATTACAGGCAATTAAAGGCCAAAGGTATCAAATGTTGATGGGTGTATATATAGCTAAGGAGTTAGGTAAGATTGATGATTGGATCAAAAAGGTCACAGATGGTAATAAAGTAATGGAGACATTACATGTAGAGATTCACAAGCTCAAGGATCAAGCCCAAGAGAAAATTTTGGAAGCTGAGAAGCATTATAGTGATGCTTGTTTAGATATTTTTGAGGATGATACGTGGGAAAAGTGAATACCAGTAGAGGTCATAGTGGAGAAGTTTTAGAGAACTTTTGAGGAGGCTACTAATGATGATGATATTAGATAGGCTTTTAAGATGAAAGAGGCTTTGTTAGAGTTATATGTAAAACTCAAGGATTTTGCGAAGACTTGTATCAAAGTCGCGAACTACAAGAAAAAAGTGAAAGAAAAATATGTAGCCTTCGATTTGTCAAATGTGGCTCAAGTCACTAAGATGATCAATAAATTCTAGGGCAAATACCCAGACATAGCTCTGGTATAAAGGGAAACAAAACCTAGAAGCCAAAATTTTAGTTTTGACACTTAGTGAAATTTTGCATTTTTTGGAGCCTGCTTATGAGGTGTGTAGGTTTGCCAAGTGCACTTTTTCAGTAGTGTCATAGAAGATTGTGAGGAATTTATAGGTGCACTAACAGTTAACTTCCAATTCTAAATTTAGAGATTTGCATGCATCAAAAACATATTCTAACGATAGTTTAACTCCTGTTGACACCTAGTGAAGGTGGAGCTTTTATTTTTTGCACTTCCAGACACTTCTACATCAATTGAAGACTTTCTCTTTCACATTCTCTCATTATTTCTTTTTTTATGACATGTATAGGCTCATGCATCTAGTTAATGATATAAAATAGATGGAGTCCTACTTAGCACCAGTTAGATAGTTAGTTTATACATAAATAGATTTGTTTTATTAGTTTAGAAGCATATGATTGCATAAAGATATCTCTCACTCTCAAAACAAATTGAGGAGAAGATTTCTTATAAATACAAGAATGTAATATGTAACCAAGGCCATTGTTATTTTGCAATAATATATTCTTTTGGTGATTGCATTTGGAGGGAAATGATTCTTGCCTAAGTGTGTTACATTTTGTGAATGTATGTTCATGGAATGGAATTGAGCCAAAAGTTTATTATATTATTTCTAGGTGTGTGATCCTTTAATTCTAGTGTTTGCAATTGGTTTGCAAATTCTGTTGACATACTTAGTTCAGGAAGAGATCATCATATTATTCCTGCATAACTTTTCATCTCACATGAGCGCACTTTTTGTGGCCTTGCAATTTGGTGAGAAGTGAACCATCTTATGGTTATTGAATTTCCATCAATGATTGCATCAGTGGAATTAAGAAAGTGCTTCTCCTATTTTCATTGGTTACCCACTGATCTTTTTGAAAGATTAACTTGTAGACGCGTTGTTTCCATGGCTTATGTTTATTAAGATTTTACTTTCATGTTATTTTCTTAAATTTCTTGTCACCTTATCTTTGTTATTTTCTTTACTAACCCCTTGGTTAAATTAGGAATTCATGTAGTTTCATTCATCATAAAAATAGAAAAATATTAAATAAAAAAAAATTCTTGTGTAAGCAAATTTTATATGTTATCTGAATTACTTTAGAGCTAGAAAATGGCCTCCTCATGAACATTCATATTTATCTTCAAGTGAGAATATTCTATTAGGTTGCAAGATCACCTAGAACCTTGGAGTTGATCCTTGGATTAGCTTTTGAAGAGAGGAGTTCAAAAGGATTCCTTTCATTAAGCATTGTGCAAAATGACAGCTCAACAATGGTTTAAAGATAACTTGTTGAGTGTTAGATAGTTGGTGGATAAAGGTTACCAATTGCAATTCATATAAAAGACTTGTTTTATCAAAGATAAAGATGGTAAGCTGATTGGAATAGGTACAAGATCTAGAGGTAATGTATTTCAATTGAATCCTACTAAAATGACATATTTGGTTTCAAAAGTGGATAACAATTGGTTATGGCATATAAGGTATTGTTTTATAGACTTTAATAACATAGTGAAGGTTAGTAGCACCATTTACAGTTAGATATTTTCCTAAGATAATGAAGCCTACTAATGTTGTTTGCAAAGAATTTATCATGGCTAAGAAGAAAAAGGTATCATTTCCCAGCAAGAAGTTTACTACTATAGAAAAGATGGAAATTGTTCATATAGATTTAAGTAGCCCTACCAGGGCAAGAGGATTTAATGGATAAAGGTATTCTTTTATTTTATTTTATGATTTCACTAGAATGATGTGGTTAGAATTTATTAAAGAAATATCTTAAGCATTTAAGAAGTTCAAGATATTTAAGGAAAAATTTGAGAATGAATCTAGTGCTAAGATTAAATGTTTGAGAGTGGTCAGAGGAGGAGAGTTCATTTCTAGATTATTTAACATATTTTGTGAAGAGAATGGGATTAAGAGAAAATTATAATTACCTAAGGCCCCTAAGAAGAATGGGATAGAAGAAAGGAGAAACATGACAGTAAAGGCAGCAAGAGCAATGATGTTTGAGAATGATGTATCCAAGAAATTTTGGAGAGAATAAGTCAATATAATAGTTTACACCATGAACAGAGTATAGATTAGAAAAGCTATGAATAAGACTCCTGATGAATTATAGTTTGGTCATACACCTTCATTAAAGTATTAAGAATCTTTGGAAGCAGGTGTTACATAAAGAGAGGTGATGGTGTTGGTAAGTTTGACCCAAGAAGTGATGAAGGTATGTTCCTTGGATTGTTTATTTTTATTCTCGGAGGGTATCTCGATGACCCAAGCCTAGAGGGTTCCCTTTATGTGGATATTTTGGGGTGAGACTAACCTCTTTAGCCATAGGATAACTAGAACATCCCCCAAGTGTTCATGGCAGGGTAATGACGGGTAAGGAGTCAAACTTGAGACCATGGGGAACTACCCATAACCTTAAACCAACTTTCCTAGCCTATAGGGGCTATGTTCCTTAGTTATTCATTGAAAAGAAAAGCTCACAAATGTTTTGACCATAGAACCAAGATAATAGTTGAGTGTAAAAATGTAAAAGTTAATGAAAAGTTTAAAATTAAGGAAAAGATGATTGATTACAATTTTGATAAGGAAGAAGAAAATATTGGAATTGTTAGAGAGAATGTAGAAGCTTTCTTTGAGACTAACAATGATATGTAGAATAATGTACAAATTGTTCAACAAAGAGGAGAACATAGATTTGAACCAAGAGATGAGATAAGAGTTGAGTTAGAAACTCCTACCTCTAATAAAAACCTAACAAAGAATCATCCTCTAGAGAAAATAATTGGAAGCAAAGACAAAGGAGTTTTTCACTCTTGATTTAATATTTTTTTAATAACCCAATGATAAGAATGAATATCTCTAAGGTGTAGCTAATTCAAATATTCAACACACCTATTTTGACATCGAGGCCAACTATAAGGTTGAAATCCTTTTTCTTCTTCAGGCTCTGTAAGACCTAGGCAAGTAGACCTTCGATTGTATTATGCTACTAGTGCATAAAAAACATTAATTTGAATCTATACATAGTAGGAAAAAAAACCCCAAATCCTTCTATTCTTATGCAACAATAGAGGTACGAAATAGCTAATAACATGACATTTTCACTCACAAGCTAAGTGAGGGTTGATCTTTTTAGATCTACAACATGAAAGGGAAAATATATTGATTACAAAAAGATATTAGCATTACCTACATCTAAAGTAATAGGAAACATGGTTGATCCTCTAACTGATCAGTTCCATATCTATTGGGCATTTTGATGTAGAGACTTTCCTTGGACAACTTAGGAGGAAATGAATTACTCAACTAAGTTTGCATCAAGGGGTTCATAAATCTTCAGGATTAGTTACTAATGTATCTCATATTGTTATCTAACCGACTCTCTTAATACCAACTAATAGACTAACATGCGATGAGAACTTCTTTGATCTCTTGTAGCAACATTTAGTTTCCTACACCAACTTAATAGATATCGACCCGACTCTTCTGCAATGTAATTGAAATACTAGATAGTTCAATCACCCCCCAAATGTGAAATTGAGGACCCATGCTGACTACAACATGACCACTAAATAGTATTGATTTGGTCCCAATCTATGTAACTATATTGTGTGGGAGATTTAAAACTTGACCACAAAACCAACAACCAACCATGAAATACTTGGACATTTATAACATTTGCAAATTCCATATGCAAACCAATTCTTCCCTTTCACATATATCAGCTATGTTATTTTCAACACATCAGTGAATACATGAGGATATTCATTGAATCCACAAGTTGCATTCCATGTGGGTACAAGCAAGAACAATTAGAATGGTAAAAATATAAGAAAACAAAAACATATGATACATAACTCGTCCATGATCCTAGAATCATATCTCAAAGAGTCTAAAAGAATCTCATCTATGAATGTGACCCTCAAAAAAGTAGGTCTTTGTACATTAAAAACTCAAAAACCTAAATTTAGGTAACAAATTACCAAACCCAAAATTTGTGAATTTGAATTCAGAACTCAATGGATGTTTTTTTTTATTCAACCATTAGATCATCCACATATTCTTAGAATTTAGAATTTCAATTTAGAAAAGAAAAGAAAAAAGGAAAAATAACACACATATCTAATTTGTAAACTCACAAAATCAAAAAAGTTTCAACTCTTTATATTCCTTCTATTTTATCTAATTCCTTTTTTTTATTACACAATATACATTTTTAGATTTCTCATTTCTCAAATTGGGAGATGAAATGTCAACCCATAAGAAATAAAAGAAAACCATTTTTTAATCATGAGGAATCAAGCATCAGAATCTACCTCCAACTTTCTAGCAATTTGAAGTATCATGTAGCCATTAATTTCCCAGTTGGCTTTATTATTCAAACACACACAAAATACACTTAAACAAAACTAACTCAACTTAAAATAAAAATAACTTTGTCCTAAGTGGCTATACTTGGAGATTTTATCAAATGACTACTCCATTTATGCCACCACATCATAGGGCTTTATTATAATATCAAGAATCTAGAAGCCCTAAAGGATAGGCAAACATCAACTCAAAGAAATGTAGCAGAATCAATGAAAGAATTAGGAATTGGTTGGCATTTGGTTAGTGGACACAAGAATAAGCCAAGACCTACCACATTTTTGGTCATTATTATAATATTAATATTTTTTAAACTTACTTAAAACATGACATAACTTTCGTCATAGTTAAACTTTTGAAATGGTGCAAGCTCTGGTAGGTAGGAACCTAGTAGGCAAAAATTTAGCTATAGGGACTGATCCTAGAGGGATGAGGATACTATAAGTGGGGATCTTGATAGGAAATGTAGGGAAGTTAGAAATAGATTGTGGCAGTCTATTGGATCAAGAAGATAAAGATTTATCGGGCTCTTCCTCTTAAAGAAATGGGGTAATTGATGTTATGTTTGATCCTCTACTTGAGCATCCTATCTAGAGTAGGGACCCACTACATGAAGGGAATATATCAAAGGATATGGGTAAGAATGAAAATTTTTCATGTGTAGAGGAGTAGAAGAAGGAGGATCTGGAAGTGGATCAATACAAGTGGACATCTTTGTTTGGTAGAAGGCCAGGAGGAAATTCTTCTTTTCCATCAATAACCTCGAAATCCTACTAGAAAAAAGGTAAGATTCAAATCTTCATCCTGGATTCAATTGTTCATTACTCTATTTTGACTCTAGATTTTACTCTAGTTGGAAAAATTTTGGGGCCAGACCTAATATTGATGCTCTGAGAAATATGATCAAAAGGAAATGGGCTCTTTGTGGTCAAGTGGATATTGTACTTATGACGAATGGGTTCTTTTCCTTTGTATTTATTTGTAAGGAAGATTTAAATATGGTGGTATGTGGTGGATCTTGGTTGTTTGGTAATAATACTCTAACAATTAAAATGTGGGAACCCAATATGGATATGTCTTGTGCTTTCTTCCTAACTACCCAATATGGGTTAGACTACAAGGATTACCCCTTGATTTTTTGCATAAAGACATTATTAAGGGGATAGATGGATCTTTTGGTTAACTTATAGCTATTGATGATGCTATTTTTTCAAGGTCTAAACTATAGTGTGCCAAAATATATGTGAAAGTTGCTCACTTAAAGAACCTTCCCCAAAAGGTGGAATTAAATTCAAAACTTGGTAAAAGGGTGCAAGAGATAGTATTTGAAGATCTTCCAAATGCATTTTTTGTCTATAAAAAATAGGGTCACTTGGAAAAAATTGTCCATTGAAAATTAAAAATCAACCAAAGATGGTGAATGTAGAAAAAAAAGATAGAAACTAAGATTCAGAAATGGGTTTGGAAACCTGAAGCTAATTCTAAGAAGGTAATTGAACGTAAAAATATCCAAGGTAATCTAAATATGGGGATGAAAATGGAAGTAAAGGAGACTTCAATGATGTAGGATAAAGAGAAGGGTGAAGATCCAATGAACCAGATGGTTATCTTTCATAAAAAGAGCCATAATGGGAAGATATTGAAGAACTAGAAGAGGCAGAGGAAGGAGAAATTTTGGAGGAAAGAAGTGGAAAACTTGAAACATTAGAGGATTTAAAGAATGAAGAAACTCAAACTCATTTGATTCCTCTTTGTCAAGAGTTTTTGACTATTGAAAATGTTTTAGATTCTAGAGGTATGGATATGATTTCTGACAAGAAAAAACCTAAACAGAAATAGGGTCAAAGGAAGAAAATAGAGAAAAAAATGAAATACTTTATGCATTTGGCTTTCCTAAACTAAAACCTAATGTTAAAAATCTAGAGAAACTTGGAAGAAAAACTATTAGGAAGACTAGGGAAAGTGAAAGTTTATAGAATAGTTTTGATGGGAAACAAGCAACTATTATGGATTTTACCCCAAAAAAGTTATGATCAAAATTATCACTTGGAATATTAGAGGGTTGAATAGTATTCATAAACTTGATATTGTTCAAAAAAAATTTAGAGAACATAAAATTGATATTTTAGTGCTCTAGGAAACCAAAATGGATAAAGAGAAAGTTGAAAAACTTAAATCTTTTAACAATTACTGTATAATGGTTGGTAGCTCAGAAGGAGCATTAGAAGGAATGATGATATTGTGGAAGTAGTCCTTATTTACTAGGACTTTGTTGGATGCTAATAAAAAATTTATGGTTGTTAAGGTAAAGAGTATTTCCCTAGACAACCATTGGTATATTGTTAATGTGTATGCACCTAATAACAAAAATGCTAGAAAAAGGTTTCTAGATACTTTATCAAATATAAAGAGTGATGATTACTATCGTAGATGGGTTCTCTTGGGCGACTTTAATATTTCTCTTTATGAGCATGGAATAAAGGTATGGAATGTTATTCAATTGGATGGAAGACTGGATTTAATGGATGTTATAAATAAGGAAGGATTAATGGACTTAGATCTTCATGGGATTGATTTTACTTGGAGCAATAAAAGAGTTGGAATTAAATGCATCCAAGATCATTTGGATAGAGTCCTAATATCTCTACATTGGACTAAAGAGTTTGTGTGTAATTTGAAGGCCATCTAAAAGATAGATTTAGGCTATTTTTCCTCTATTATTTATAGAAGAGGCAATTCAAGCTAGGAAGAACTTCCTATTTATATTTGAGAAAATGTGGATGCAACACCCATAGTTTGAGGATCGGCTGGTAGAGTGGTGGAACATAAAAATTGAAGGAATGACCTTGTTTACAGTGGCTTCTAAACTTAGAAATGTTTTTAAAAAAAATAGAGAATGGAATAAAAGATATTTTGGGAATTTTTTTAAAGTAAACCAAATATTAAAGATGATCTTAATCTATCCAAGACAGAATATAGTTGGAAGGGTATTCAATGGATTTGATGATGGAAGAAAATGAGAAGTTGGAGTATTATGACATTATTACTAAAGAAGAAGTTTATTGGAGACATAGATCCATATACATTTGGCTTGAAGAAGGAGACACAAACATGAAATTTTTTCATTTGTCTACTCTAAAACATAGAGCCAAAACTCATATATCTAGTCTTAACAAAGGAAGAATCAAGATTTCTAATGAAAAGGAAATTTCTAATGAAATGGTTTCCTTTTTATCCTCTTTGATGTCTTTAGACCCTAGTATTGATCTAACTAAGCACTTGAGTTGCTAGATTTGGAAATCTAATTGAAAAGATCATTGTTGAAGATCAAAAAGGGAGATTGTTGCAAAGAATGAAGTTGGTTGATAAAGAATGTTTTCAATCATTTTTTTGTCATTGATGTCAAACCTATTATTTTTAGGAATGATAGTTTCTTATAAGATCTTATTACTATCACTTAGTTTATTGATGAAGAGGATTTGATCAACAAGATGTAACAAAAGAACCTAGGGGAAAAGTTGAGTTATGATTTTGTAATGAAGTGCAAGGAGCAGTTAAGACAATGGTTAAATGATGTATTGATAACATACATGAGGATACAAAGGCTAGCCACACTTAAAAATATTGGAGGAATAAGTTGTAATAAGGTTAACTACAAAGCTTAACCTAAGTTCATTAGTGGGTGCCAAGAAAGCTAGCTTAAGCTGAGAAAATTCTCAGTTGGAGCATTCAGGTGCTAAGTGAAGTTCAAGTGTTGAGAAAAGTAATAGGTACTGAGCATCAAAAAATTTAGTAAGTGTCAAGTGAGCTTTAGGTTTTGAGCATCAATAAAACATAGTTGATGTCGAGTAACATAATATGTGTTGAGTACTAGATTTTCAATAGTGTCGAGCTGTTGCATCATTGGAAATGACAAAGATTCACCGAATCTAAGCCAACAAAGTTGTTACCTTGAATTTTGTGAACTAGTTAGAGGATAAGGATGATGAGATGGTGGCATAAAATTTTATCTAAACCATTTTTGAGTGAATTCAAGAGGATTCTTCATGATTTTTCTAGAAGAAACAAAATATAGGTTAGATTTAATGAATCCTACCTAATCCATACAAATTGAAATTAAAGGAGGGAAGAATCAAGCTGAAAAAGGAATTTTAGACTTCTATTCAAGGAGTCATAGACCAAGAACTAGGAGCTACTAGAGTGCCAAATTGTGAAGTGGTTGAAAGGGTGTCAATGAGAAGACATCTAGGAGAAGGAAGAATAGAGCACAGAGACTCTACTTCAACAAGTGGTTAGAAAGAGAGGATTGCACTAGTAAATTAAGTATGGAGACAAAAGGAGACTAAGATTGAAAGGAGGGCAAGCTATTAGAGTTGCAGAGACTAAAAGCCAAGCAATGATATGACCCGAGAAGTGATCTGAAATCTACAAGTTAATTTGTATGCTATAATCAGGTCAAAACCCCTTATTGTTACTCTCTAGAAATCGTATCAATTAGGGTACAAGAAAATCCTATGGACTTAGGTTGGTCTAATAGCCATTTGTAAATCCTTTAACAAGGTGACATTCCAAGTGAATGTTCTAAAATCCTCTAACCAAGCCCACTTTTAACAAGGTGCTTAAATCCTATAACCAAGTCACATTTAACAGTGTGTTGTAGCCTTTAATAGGGTAGGCCTTTCATAGGTCATCACTTCAAAAGAGTGAGAATTGAGTAGCATGTTACTGGTGGTTTTTCCCAAATTAAGTTTCCACATAAATTACTGTGTTATGTGTTGAACTTTTTATGTGCTATGCTTGCATGTTAATTTATAGAAACTTGCTAAATAAGAAAGTTAAAGCTTGGATGAATGAATAAGTTAGATGGGCACACTTTACTTGATGAAAAAGTTTGAATAGGATATTTGGACCTTGAATAAATGATTCACCCCCCCCCCCCCCCCCCCTCTCAGTTATTCTAAAGCATTTCTAACAATTGGTATTAGAGCCATCTATTGATTTAGTTTCAAGGTACTAAAAGTAGGAAGATCAAGATGTCCAAGAGAGTAGTTCTCAAGCTCAACAAAGATAACTTCATTGCATGGAAAAGTCTGATGAAACTACACCTTGGATTAATAGGTGATTATACAAAAACCTCAATTGGAATAGAACATGTAGATCTAGCTGGACCTCTTATTGTAGATGATTTGAACAAAATGAAGGAGCACAATCAAGAAATGTTGTAGATTGCTTTTGCACTCAATTATGTTGAATTTGATGATATCAAAGGATGTGACACTACATTCAAAATATGAAAAGCCTTGTTAGATATGTATGGAGGAGATCAGAATGTTTAGAGAGCAAAAAGAGAAAGCCTTAGAGGAAAGTTTGATGACATGAAAATGGAGGAAGGTGAAAATGTTGCTCAATATGCTACTAGAATGAAAGAAGTGGTTAGTGCAATAAGAAGTCTAGGTGGTCAATTGGAAGAAGAGACTATCAAAAAAAAAAACTTGAGAACCCTACTTTGTATCTATGCTATTAGAGTTTCAACCATTCAAGAGCTAAGGTGTGTACAAGGAAACACACTAACCTTTGAAGGAATAGTAGGAAGACTTACTGCATTTGGATTGTCCAACTTTGACAACTATAGACCTAAGAACCTTGAATCTACTTTCAAGGCCAAGATGACATTAAAAAACATTGAGGAGGTGACATCAAGGAAGAAGAGTAGAAAAGGAAAACATGCATCTAGTGACAGTAGCACAGATGAGGAAGATGTGGAATAGTTGGAAGCACTAGTGGCTAGAAGATTCTATAGAGCCAAAGGTAAATTCAAAGGTAAGTTGCCTATCATTTGTTTTAATTGTAATGAAGTAGGCCATATTGCTACAAGGTGTACATAGAAGAAGAACTGTAAAGAAGGAAAAAAGTACAAGAACAAGAGAGAAGATGATAGTAAAGATTACAAGGACAAAGGAAAAAGATGCTACATTGTTGAAGAAGATTCTGATGAGAATGATGATGAGGTAGTATATGTAGCCATGAAGGATGAATCAGATGAAGATGAAGCAATAGCACTGGTAACTTGTGTGTACAAGAATAACAAGTGGATCATAGATAGTGGTGTTGGAAATATTCAAGATATGATAAGTTACTGAGAGGGGAGGGGTGAATCAGTAACTTCTAAAATTTTAAACAATAAAATTGTATGCTGATATATTCACCATTCATCCAAGTAACCTACTGTAAGCATGAAACAAAATCATTTGCAACACTTGAACACACAGATTTGGTGACCCAGAAACCTTCCAAATAGAAAGTAAAACTAGGGTGGGGATGAAACCCACAAGCTTCGTTACTGCAGTATGAAGTTGGTCGGTTAAGGCTTACAATGACCACTTCTGGTGATCTGCCCTATCAGGAGCACAAAGGATTGCTAGATCCACCTTGTTAGAGGATTTTCAAACATACAATAAAGTATGCACTTTGTTAGGAGATTTACAAAAGACTGTTAAGTCTACCTTGTTAAAGGATTTACAAAAACCGATTCACCTGTTAGAATGAAACAGTGGATCTGATTACAACTGATTGCTGATAAGATCTGCTATGCTCTAATTCACCTTGATGTGATAGATAAAACTTTTCTGCTCCAAAACTCGACCTTGCTGAATATCTTCACAACTCAGCACACATACTTTCGCAGGCATGTATTTCTTTCACACTTTCGCAATTTCATTAATCACAATTTCTATTGCCATTGCAATTGCTTTTGATCTCATTTATTGCTTCCTTTCATCTGAATGATACAATACATTACATATATATACCATCCAAATAAACAATGCATGCAAGGTCGACCAAAACAACAAGTGCAAATCTCTATACAAAGTCAGCCCAAGGTAAAAACTCGGGTTCACTGAACTGACTCGGTGTCCTTCTGATACTCGGCGTCCACTGTGTTACTCGGCATCGTCATGCACTCAGTAGAAGTGAAGGCACGGTTCATACTAAACACTTCGAGTAGTTTTGAACTCGGTAACCACTAGAGACTCGGTAGAAGAGATGTCACTCGGTGAATACTTCTATCTGAACTGTAGCTCGGTGATCAAAGGAAACACTTGATAGAACCTTGTGACTCGGTGATAGTTAGTTTCCTTGATATCCATCTGAGCTCGGTAAAAATTAATTTCCTTGATAACCTCAAGAGCTCAATTATCATGAAGTTCTCGGTTATATCTTAGTACATCTTCACTCGGTCAAAACTGATTCCTTTCTTTACCTTGAACACTCGGTAAACACTGGCTGCTTTGTTCACCTTGATCACTCGGTAAACACTGACTTCTTTGTTCACCTTGATTACTCGGTAAACACTGACTTCTTTGTTCACCTTGATTACTCGGTAAACACTGAGAACTAGGTAAAGCTTGGCTTCCAGTGAGAGCTTGATAAGCATTCAGAATCCAATAAGTGTTGTAACTAATGACAAAAATGTATCATAATGCCAACAATATCCCCCTTTGGCATTAGTGACAAAAACACTTATGAGACAAAATTTATCTGACATGCTGATGACTGATTTTGAATATACATAGCTTCATTATATACAACTCCCCCATAGAATATACATACATTATTTACATGAGCTGTATATCTCTTCCTTTGTACAATTTTTTTGAAAACACTTATTCACCCATAGTATACATATCCAACAATAATCTCCCCCTTTTTGACAATAATGCCAAAGAATAAAAGAATATATATACTTATATAGAAACACCAAAATGAGAGATGAACTCTGAATGTACCTGGAGAATAAGCTGGAGAGTCTTATCCCAATTCTCTTGCAAAATTTTGCAGGTGGAAAGAGCTATTTGAACTTCAGCCGAAAGTTCAATCACATGATCTGCAATGGAGAAGTTATTATCATGGATTAATGTCTTTGAATGTGCAATATGCTTTTGCATTGAATCCATGATGGGAAGGATCATGTTTTGGATATCTATCAATGTAGATCGGATCCTTGCCTCTTCCCTCAACAGCTCTGCCTGCTTCTCTGACAAAAATTTGATTCTGAGGTGATGAGATGAGCTTGAACTGGGGTCAAGCTTCAAGTTCTGTGCGCTTACCTTCAGATCTTCATCAATTTTATTTAGTTTCTCTCTTATTCCTTTAGTGTACTCGGTAACATCACAAAGTTTAGCAAAAAGAGATGTTACATTATTAAAAGAATTTTCCATATCTGCCAAAACTGAGGTTAATGCAACCTGATTTATTGCAATGTTCTGGGCAATGTGCCCTAATACCTTATTATCAAATTTCTTTTCTGCACGCTCAATTAGCTTTTCTTGTCCGGAGGCATCTTCATTGAATTTATTAACTGCCTCTTCCAGTTGAATCAAAATGTGTTGAGAAGTATCAACATCAACACCTATAGCCTCAGTAATTATGTTTCGAGCTTCCTCAATTATCCTATATTCCTTATCCCTTTCTGATCTTAACTGCATCTGAGTAGCCTTTTTCTCAATAAGTTGACTAGCATACCTCATTTCTTCAATGGTAGCATTATCAAAGTCAATCTTTGGAATTACTATCTCTGTGTCCAAGTCAATGTCTTCAAGAATTTCCTTTCTAGTGATCATAAGTCTTAATGGTTGCTTTTGTTTGACTTCTGAGATGACTGGTTTGACCTTTGGAATAGACACAACAGTAGAGACAAAAGGACTAGCAATAAAAATTGGGATGCTTGAGGTTTGAGTGCCAATAGAAGTATGTACAGGGTCAAAAATTTGAGTGCTGGCCAAAAATGGTGATACACTCGGTAATATAGTATCTGAGCTCACTGTGCCTGAAGTAGATGGCAAAAAAATTGTAGAACAAATTTGAGTTGTCAAAATTTGAGAACTTACAACAATACCAACTGATGATGATGGAGTCAAGGAGGCTAACTCGGTAGATGAAAAGGGGTGCAGCTTGGTAGTCGAAGAGGGATGCAGCTCGGTAGATGAAGTGGTAGTCACTTCTATTGATGATACCTAGAGCTAAGATATGGCAGGTGTAGATGGTAAATCTGGTGTAGATGAACCTGCTGAAGCTGACTCCAACCTTGATGATGTCACAGGTTTGGCTGGGGAGTGAGGAAGGGATGCAATAACTGCTGCTGCAATTTTTACCGTATCATCCTCCTTATCTTCCTCTTCAGCTTCTTCCTCTTTGTCTTCTTCCTCTTTCTCTTCCATCATTGCATGCAACTCTCCTGGTGTAACTGTGATGGATGGAGTGCTATCTGATTCATCACTGCTACTGCCACTATCATCATCCTTTATTTCTACTGGGTCTACACTGGGCTTATGTAGATTGTAGATGTTTTTCCTCATGTTTGTAGCATCATTTACAACATGCTCTATATCTTTAATCAAAACCAAACAAGTGTGGAATCTAATCATCATTTTACCTTCATAGGTTTTCAATTCAGATTTTACCTCTACTCCAGTGAGACTAGGCCGAAGATTTTTTAGGGATTGCTCATATATATCTTTTACCGTCTTGGTGGCTAACTCCCATCTTGGCTGTACTCTCTCCAGTAGTTCTTTAGAGATATGAGGAGCAATCTGGTCCGGGCAGTATTTCCATTTTCCCATTTTGTTAAGTATCAGTTCCTCAATTTGCATTTTCTCTGCATCAGTCCTTGTCTCAAATCTTAATACCTTCCATTCCATTCCCTTCACAAGCATTTCGGATCCTTTCTTCACCTTGCTGCTGCTGGTGCTTGCGGAAGCCATTGCTGCTCGGTGAGTGAAAATATTTCGTAAGAATACTTCGCTGGAAAATCTCTTCAACTCACTTGAACTCGCTTGAAAGCCCTCTTTTTGTAAATCTCGAATTCGCGGTGAAAAATGAGGTTGAAATCTTCCCTTTTGATGAAAAATTCGCCATTAATGTTCAGTACGGAGGTAGCTTTGATTGACAGACTGTCATCCACTAGCTCGGCTTAAACTTTGCAACTCGGTGACCAAAAGAAAATAGGTTAAACTGCTCTTAACTCGGTAAGAGAAGAACCAACCATGCTTGGTAAGTGCAACTTGGTGAAAGAGGCCTTATTGCACCCGACTGAGCTCGGTAAGGTCATGTATCGACCATGATCTTGATGTATCTGAAATACTGATTTGATCATATTTTCATTCTAGGACTGCTTAGGATATTGCTTTGTAGATACAGTCCTGGTCTTATCCTGATGAGTCTTAATTGGAAATGGGAGAGTCACTCACTTCTTGAGTGACCATTCCATTACTTGAATTATCTAGCTCGGTAGACTTTGGAATCCATTGCTGCTTCATTTTTTTCCGAATATTGTCTACTTTGATTTTCTTCTCATCCTCGAGTTTCTTTATGTTCATGCAGTTTTTAGATATATGACCAAGTTCTGTACATGTATAACATCTTACAGTGGTATCCCTTTTTCTTAGGTGATGCCTTGCATAGTTTATGCCAGTATGACCATATTCTCCACAATAATGACATCTGCACCAAGTGTTGTAGTCCCAACCAAATATTGCTTTGACAAGTTGTTCAGCTGGATTAAATGATTTGGATTTGCATTGTGATGCCTTATGACCTTGCTTTTGGCATTTGTGACATTTACCTTCAAATTTCGGTTTCTTTTTGCATTCATTGGCTTTGTGTCCATGCTGATTGCAATTGTAGCACTTTCCATTAAATTTGCCTTTTTCATTGCACCAACATCCGTTAGATGTATGACCTAACTTACCACAGTGGCTGCAAGTAGGTTTTTGATTCTTTTGAGTACCCTGTTTGGAGGATTCACCTTCTTCCTTGTATCCAAGGCCTGCTTTACCATTTTGTTTATGAAAGTTTTCTTCATTTTGCAGATTCAATTGATCCATGTCCTTTTGAGATTTTACCATTCTCTCATTGACTTGTTTTTCAGAGATTAGATCACTTTGTAAGCTTGCATTGATTTGTCTTTCAGTAATTAAGTCATTTATCAAATTCTTATTCTCAGATCTCAAATTCATAATTTCTTCATTTGCATTAGATAATTGAGTTACAAGATTTTCAAGCTGAGAGGATTGATTATTCCTTACCTCTAAGTCTTCAGCTACCTTGTTCCTTTGCTCCAAGATTTTGCATAGCCTGATGGACTGGATTCCTTGTTCCCTTTTGAGCTTTCTTACTTCTTCCTACAGAGATCCATTCTTTTCTAAGAGTTCTTTGATTGCTTTGTCAGCTTCATCTGAACTATTTGATGGTGAGAGATCTTCAATCTTTTCTTCAACATACTGATGGTCATTCATTTGCTTTGCAAGTTCTTTTCTTCTTTTCAAGGATTGTGAAAGATGCTCTTTTGCTTCATTGAGTTGAGCCATGGCCATTTTCAGATCTAGCTTTTCATTCTCAATAGTTTTGTCAAGTCTGAATATCTCCATTGTCCTTGATCTTTGCTCAAGCTATGAAACTTTTATCTTGAGAACCTTATAGCTCTGATACCAATTGTTGGAAATATTCAAGATATGATAAGTTACTGAGAGGGGAGGGGTGAATCAGTAACTTCTAAAATTTTAAACAATAAAACTGTATGCTGATATATTCACCATTCATCCAAGTAACCTACTGTAAGCATGAAACAAAATCATTTGCAACACTTGAACACACAGATTTGGTGACCCAGAAACCTTCCAAATAGAAAGTAAAACTGGGGTGGGGATGAAACCCACAAGCTTTGTTACTGCAGTATGAAGTTGGCCGGTTAAGGCTTACAATGACCACTTCTGGTGATCTGCCCTGTCAGGAGCACAAAGGATTGCTAGATCCACCTTGTTAGAGGATTTTCAAACATACAATAAAGTATGCACTCTGTTAGGAGATTTACAAAAGACTGTTAAGTCTACCTTGTTAAAGGATTTACAAAAACTGATTCACCTGTTAGAATGAAATAGTGGATCTGATTACAACTGATTACTGATAAGATCCGCTATGCTCTGATTCACCTTGATGTGATAGATAAAACTTTTCTGCTCCAAAACTCGACCTTGCTAAATATCTTCACAACTCAGCACACATACTTTCGCACGCATGTATTTCTTTCACACTTTCACAGTTTCATTAATCACAATTTCTATTGCCATTGCAATTGCTTTTCATCTCATTTCTTGCTTCCTTTCATCTGAATGATACAATACATTACATATATATACCATCCAAATAAACAATGCATGCAAGGTCGGCCAAAACAAGTGCAAATCTCTATACAAAGTCGTTCCAAGGTAAAAACTCGAGTTCACTGAACTGACTCAGTGTCCTTCTGATACTCGACGTCCACTGCGTTACTCGGCATCGTCATGCACTCGGTAGAAGTGAAGGCACGGTTCATACTAAACACTTCGAGTAGTTTTGAACTCGGTAACCACTGGAGACTCGGTAGAAGAGATGTCACTCGGTGAATACTTCTATCTGAACTGTAGCTCGGTGATCAAAGGAAACACTTGATAGAACCCTGTGACTCGGTGATAGTTAGTTTCCTTGATATCCGTCTAAGCTTGATAAAAATTAATTTCCTTGATAACCTCAGGAGCTCGGTTATCATGAAGTTCTCGGTTACATCTTAGTACATCTTCACTCGGTCAAAACTGATTCCTTTCTTTACCTTGAACACTCGGTAAAAACTGGCTGCTTTGTTCACCTTGATCACTCGGTAAACACTGACTTCTTTGTTCACCTTGATTACTCGGTAAACACTGACTTCTTTTTTCACCTTGATTACTCGGTAAACACTGACTTCTTTGTTCACCTTTGATTACTCGGTAAACACTGAGAACTAGGTAAAGCTTGGCTTCCGGTGAGAGCTCGGTAAGCATTCAGAATCCAATAAGTGTTGTAACTAATGACAAAATGGTATCATAATGCCAACAAGTGGGTTCTCACATCACATGACAAGAGATAAAAGTAAGGTCATTACTTTTACTCAATATGATGGAAATACTGTTAGATTTGGTAATGATGTTCCTTGTCAAATCAAAGGAAAAGGACCAATTATAATTATAGAGAAAATTTCATGTGATAATGCATACTATGTTGAAGGATTGAACTACAATTTGTTGAGTGTATCACAGTTATGCAATGTAGGTTGCAAAGTAGAATTTGGAAACAAATTTGATAAAATCTATGATATTGATGGAAATATGATAAGAAAAGGTGAACAAAATAGAAGTAATTTGTTTTATCTAGATATGAAAGATGCAGCTTGTCTTTTTGTTAGACTTGATGATGTGTGGTTATGGTATAAAGTATTGTGTCATGTTAACTTTGACAATCTAATTAGCATCAGAAAAAAGAAGAAAGTCAGAGGTTTGCCTAAACTAAAAAAGCCTAAAAATACAATGTGAAAACAATGTCAACTAGGGAAGATGACTAAGTATAGCTTCAAAAGAAAAACATATACTTCCAAAGAAGTACTATAGTTAGTCCATACAGACTTATGTGGTCCAATAGAAGTGAAAAGTTATCTAGGAGACAAATACATAATGCTATTTGTAGATGACTATTCCAGGATTATGACTGCTATGTTCTTAAAGAAAAAATTAGATGCATTTCAAATGTTCAAGTGGTATTTATCTAGAGTTGAGAAAGAAATAGGTAAGAGTCTAAAATGCCTAAGATCAGATAGGGGAGGAGAGTTTACATCAAAAGAATTTGAGATATTCTACAATGACAAAGATATCAAAAGGCAAACATCAGCACCAAGAAATCCACCTCAAAATGGTATTGCTTAGAGAAGGAATAGATCAGTAATAGACTATACTAGAACCTTGATGATGGAGAAAAATGTTGCTCTAAAGTACTGGAGAGAAGTTGTAAGTATTGTTTTTTACACCCTGAATAGAATTCAAGTCAAGAAAGGTACAAATGCAACACATTTTGAATTGTGGTATGGTCACTCACCTAATGTAAAACATTTCAAAGTCTTTGGTTGTAAATGCTATATTCTTAAAGATACTAAAAATGGAAAGTTTGATGCAAAAAGTGATGAAGGCATATTCTTTGGATACTCCACTAGAAGCAAAGCATATAAGTGTTTGAATACTAAAACTAACAAAATTGTCGAGAGTGCAAATGTAAATTTTGATGAACATGCAAAAGTCCAAGTTGATGAGTCCAAGAAATTAGAGGATTATAGATCTTTTGTATACTTTTATGAAGGAATGACTATTGAAGATAATACTAGTGATCAAGTTGGAAATTAGCAACAAATTTTTGTATCAGCCAAGTCACAACTAGTGAATGCTAAGCTATATTCAGAAGCCAAGTTGCAAAATGAAGAAAATGCACATTCTGATTCTAAAAATAGTATACATGAAAGAAATGATGAAGTACTAAATGAAGAAGAAAAAAATGACTCTAAAGCTAAATGATCAAACATGGAAAGAAGAATAGAATCAAGATTATCCAAGTATGTAAGAAGACATCACCCTACATATCAAATCATTAGTGACAAGGATGCTAGACCAATGGCAAGGAATAGACTAAGGAATGAATTATGTCTGTTGAGCAAGGTTGAGCCCAAAATAGTGAAAGATGCACTACAAGATGATGATTGGTATAAAGTTATGGAAGAAGAGATAGATCAGATTGAGAAGAACAAAACCTAGACCCTAGTTCCTAGACTAGCTAATAAGAATGTAATTGGTACAAAATGGGTGTTTAGGAACAATCTTGATGAGAATGGTGAAATAACAAGAAACAAAGCTATATTAGTTTGCAAAGTCTATGCACAAGAAGAAGGATTGGACTATGGGGAAACATTTGCCCCTATTGCAAGAATGGAAGGAGTAAGAACATTACTTGCATATGCTACTTACAAAGGTTTCAAAGTCTACCAAATGGATGTGAAGTTTTCTATTTTGAATGGTATATTGGAAGAGGAAGTCTACATAGAAAAACCAAAGGGATTTGTTGATGACAACAACAAGGATATGATTTGTAAACTACATAAGGCACTTTATGGTTTGAAGCAAGCACCTAGAGCATGGTATGAGAGACTACACAAATATCTTGTGAAAATTAAATTTGAGAGAATAGATGACAATTGCAACCTGTACATCAAAGAAAAAAAAGGTAAAGATATTTTGATATCTGAAATCTTTGTTGATGATATAATATTTGGAGGAAAAGATGTTCTATGCAAAGATTTTGTTGATCAAATGAAATATGAGTTTGAAATGTCAATGTTTGGAGAAATCAAATTCTTTGTCAGATTACAAGTACATCAATTGAAGCATGGCATATTTGTAACCCAATAAAAATATATAAGGGAGATACTCAAGACATTTGGATTAGAAGACTCAAAGCCAATAAGCACACCAATGCCGACGAGACATAAGTTATCAAAGAATGATGAGTCAGCTAAAGTGAATCAAATAATGTATAGGTCAATGATTGGAAAACTACATTATGTTGTACATAGTAGACCAAACATTGCATTAGTTGTTGGAATATTGGCAAGATTTTCTACAAATCTAAGAGAAAATTATTTGATGGTAGTAAAGAGAATACTAAGGTACCTAAAAGGAACTAATGAGTTTGGTTTGTATTAAAAGAGAAGTGAAAAGTTTGAGCTAAGAGCCTACACTGATGCAAACTAGGGAGGTAATATTGATGACAGAAAAAAGCACTAGTGGAGGAGCACTTTTCTTGGGAAGAAGATTGATTATATGGACCAGTAAAAAGAAAATTTGTACCTCACAGTCTACTATAGAAGTCGAATATGTTATAGCTGCTATAAATTGCACTAATATTGTATGGATCAAACATCTACTGCAAGGTATGAAGGAAGAGGTGAATGAGCCTATAATATTTTATTTTGATAATACAAGTGCTATCAACATATCAAAGAACTCTGTGATGCATGCTAAAACCAAGCATATTGCAATTAAGTATCCCTATGTAAGAGAATTGGTGGAAGAGAAACAAGTGAGAATGGAATATGTCAATTCAAAGGAATAGATTGATGACATCTTTACAAAAGCACTACCTAAAGATTTTTTTGAGTATCTTAGAGGTAAGTTAGGGGTGATACCCCAAACCAAGGCTACTTGAAGCAAAAGCAAGACTACCCTACATCAAATAAGTTGATTTTTGAAATATTACACATTGATGCAGAGGATACTTACTTTAGGATAACTCCTAAAGTAATTGAAGTGATGAAGTTCCAAAATAGTCATAGGCAAGGTGATAGAGGGAGAAATTAAAAGAGCTTGCAAATACTATACTTGCATGATAAGATGTTGAAATAATATGTCTTTGGCATTGTTGTCAAAGAGGGAGAAATAGTAAGAAATTGATCAATAGTATGAGAGAGAAATAGCAAAAATGGTCAATAGTTGTAGGAGAAGTTGATCAGAACAAAGAAATAGTAGAAGACGAGCAATACAGGGAGAGAAGAAAAGAAAAAAGATACAATAGCTAAGAGAGAGAGGTGGAAACGAAGCAATCAAGATAGTAGATCAAAAGAGGGAGATGTTAAAATTGATGGTAACACAATTATTTTTTGGCATTTGACTTATTGTTCTAACCTAGTTAGCATTTTTATAATTTGGTTAAATAGTTTAGTCTGATGGTTGATCAGTTTGGTTTGTCATCAATGCCAAAGAGGGAGATTGTTGGAAATCTAATTGAAAAGATCATTGTTGAAGATCAAAGAGGGAGATTGTTGCAAAGAAGGAAGTTGGTTGATAAAGAATGTTTTCAATCATTGTTTTGTCATTGATGTCAAAATTTCTATTTGTAGGAATGATAGTTGCTTATAAGATTTGAGTACTCTCACTTAGTTGATTGATGAAGAGGATTTGATCAACAAGATGTAACAAAAGCATCTAAGGGAAAGGTTGAGTTATGATTTTGTAATGAAGTGCAAGGATCAATTAAGACAATGGTTAAATGATGTATTGATATACTTGAAGATACAAATGTTGGCCACACTTAGAAACATTAGAGGAATAAGTTTTAATAAGGTTGATTGCAAAGCTTAAACTAAGTTCATTAGTGGGTGTCAAGCAAGCTAGTTTAAGTCAAGAAAATTCTCAGTTGGAGTCGAGAAAAAGGAAAACCTAGTGTGTGTTGAGTGAACTTTAGGTGCTAAGTGAAGTTTAAGTACCGAGCAAAGTAACAGGTGTCGAGCATTAGAAAATCTAGTAAGTATCGAGTGAATTTCAAGTGTTGAGCATCAATAAAACATAATTGATGTTGGGTAACACAAATGTGTCGAGCACCAAATTTTCAATAGTTCTAAGCTACTGCATTATTGGAAATGACAAAGATTCATTGAAACTAAGCTGATAAAGTTGTTACCTTGAATTTTGTGGACTGGTTGGAGGATAAGGATGATGAGTTGGTGGCATAAAATTTTATGTAAACCATTTTTGAGTGAAATCAAGAGGATTCTTCATGATGTTTCTAGAAGAAACAAAATATGGGTTAGATTCAATGAATCCTACCTAATCCATACAAATTGAAATTAAAGGAGGGAAGAATTGAGTAGGAAAAGGAATTCTAGACTTCTATTTAAGGAGTCACAGACCAACAAGCAGGAGCTATTGGAGTGCCAAATTGTGAAGTGGTTGAAAGGGTGTCAAGGAGAAGACATCTAGGAGAAGGAAGAACAAAGTAGAGAGACTTTGCTTTGACAAGTGGTCAAAAGAGAGGATTGCACTAGTACATTGAGTATGGAGACTCAAGGAGACTAAGCTTGAAAGGAGGGAAAGCTATCAGAGTTGCAAAGACTAAAAGCTAGGCAATGATATGAGCTGAGAAGTGATCTAAAATCTACAAGTTAAGTTGTATGTAGTAATCAGGTCAAAACCCCTTATTGTTACTCTCTAGTAATTGTATCAGTTAGGGTAGAAGAAAATCCTATGGACTTAGGTTGGTCTAACAGCCATTTATAAATCCTTTAATAGGTTGACATTCGAAGTGAATGTTCTAAAGTCCTCTAACCATGTCCAATTTTAACAAGGTGGTTAAATCCTTTAACCAGGCCACATTTAACAATGTGTTGTAGCCTTTAACAAGGTAGGCCTTTCACAAGGCATCACTTCAAAAGAGTGAGAATTGAGTAGCATGTTACTAGTGGTTTTTCCCAAATTGGGTTTCCACGTAAATCACTATGTTATGTGTTGAACTTTTTATGTGTTATGGTTGCATGTTGATTTATAGTAAATTGTTGAATAGGAAAGTTAAAGCTTAGATGAATGAATAAGTTAGATGGGCACACTTTACATGATGAAAAAGTTTGAACAAGACATTCGAACCTTGACTAATTGATTCACCCCCCCTCTCAGTTAATCTAAAGCATCTCTAACACTGGATGCTATTCCTTCTTTAGTTTCCAAAGATCAAAATAGAGTGTTTTGTGCTATTCCTAAGGGTGAGGAAGTATATAAAGCTATTTTCTCATTAGATGGGGATAAGTCACCAGGGCCAGATGGGTTTCCTATGTTTTTTTTTCAAAAGGAATAGAAACTGATTGGAAAAGATGTTTTTGATGCTATCAAAGAATTCGTTGGGGCTAAAAGGATATTGAAGGAAATTGACTCTAGTTTCCTCTATCTGATTCCAAAGAAGAT
Organism: Cupressus sempervirens; assembly: GCA_028749045.1. NCBI lineage: Eukaryota > Viridiplantae > Streptophyta > Pinopsida > Cupressales > Cupressaceae > Cupressus > Cupressus sempervirens. The sequence goes on from CM053788.1 coordinate 227,765,836, forward strand.
TTGTGTTGATTCCCCATATTAGTTCAAGCCTATTAGCCTTTACAATTCAATTTATAATTGTTAATTCTTCCTTCTCTAATTTTGGAGCAATAAAATGGTTTTACTCCTAGTAGAAAAATCCTTAACTCTATTATTTTTGTGCATGAAAATATCCATTCTCTATCCCTTTCTAACAATTAGGGTTTTATAATGAATCTTGATATTGCAAAAGCATATGATAGAGTTGAATGGTCTTTTCTTCACAAGATCCTAATTTCTTTTGGTTTTAGTGTCAATGTGATTAAGCTTATTATGTAGATGATCTCCAAAACCACAATTCCTATATTGGTTAATGAGAAATATACAAAAAAGGTTAAACCGTCTAAGGGGTTGAGGTAGGGTGATCCTTTGTCTCTGATCATCTTTACTATTATGGTTGATTTCTTGGGAAGATATATTGGGAAATTGGTTTCCAAATGGGAAATTCAAGGATTGAGGCCTTCTTCTCATCCTCTTATTTATTCTTATGAGAAATTTGTGGATGGTACCATTTTTCTAGGTTAAGCTAATGTTAGGGAGGCAAAGAATCTCAAAAAGGCCCTTAATATTTATTCTTCTTCTTCTAGGAAGTTGATTAATTGGAATAAGAGCTCTTTATATTTTATTAATACTCTAGTTATTAGATAGGGAAAGGTTACAAATATTCTTGGTTGTTCTATAGGATCTTTTCCTTGTACTTACCTTAGTCCTCCCTTGGGGCCAAGTCCTTTGGATTATTTTTGGGAGGATCTCGTTAAGAAATTCAATAAAAAACTGGCAGTGTGGAAAGGTAATTTGTTGAGTCAAGCTGGTAAAGTGACTCTCCTTAAAGCTTGTCTCCAAAGTATTCCTACTTACGATTTGAGTCTCTTTAGGATTCTAGTTAAATTTGTTGATACTATTGACAAAATTCAAAGGAATTTTGTTTAGTTTGGAATATAGGAAAAGAAGAGAATGGCCTTGATTTTCTGGGATAAGATTTATAAGCCCAAGCTAGAAGGTGGTCTAGGTATTAGGTCTATAAGGAGTATGAATAAGGCTTTACTAGCCAAGCAATGTTGGAGAGTCTATCATGATAACAAGGAATGGAGTACCATCTAGAAACATAAATACCTTTTTTTTGCTCCTTCTTTGTTTGATTTTATTTCTTACCCCATTATTTCTTCATCTTCTACCATTTGGGGTGTTGTTCGGCGATAAACAACAGATGCAAATGGAAAGTGGGAAATTGGAAAAGGATTAGGTTCTAGGATGATGTGTGGCTTTTGGATCACCCTTTGATTGATGATTTTGAGGATAGGACTCTTGTTGAGAGATGTAAACATATTTTTGGTGTTTTACTAGAGAATTATTAGGTTAATAGTGATTGGGTTGACCTTGTAGAGAGTAATCTAGTTTTTACTAATATCTAGTTGGCTTTGAATTCTTTTACCCTTTATCCTCATAAAGAAGATATTATGGTGTGGAGGATAGAATCAAGAGGATATTTTAAAGTCTCTTCTATATTTAGATCAAAGGATATAGGAAACACACCTTTATGGACAAAAGCATGGACTAAAGGACCCATTCCTTACATCAATATCTTTTTCTGGACTATGCTTCAAAACAAAATCTTAACTCTAGATAATTTGCAAAAAAGAGGGGTTTATTTGGTCAACAGATGTTATCTATGCAAAATAGAATTTGAATATAGGTATCACCTCTTCTTAAATTGTAGTTTTTCTGAGAAAGTATTAAATTATCTCCTTCTCTACTAGAATATAGATTGGGTGTAGCATAATAACATTGAACAATGTTTCTAGGGTTGGACTTGTCTGTCTAAGGGTGTTGATATTGGTTTCCTTTGGAAGATCTCTCTACCTCATCTTTGGTGGTGAATCTAGAAAAAGAGAAATACTAGAATTTTTAGAAATAGACTCTTGAATGGGTTCTTGGTCAAAATATAATTAGAGCTATCAAAGAGAACTTCAAATATCAGAGAAAAATGATGAATGAAATCCAAATAAGTAATCCTATGAAGACTAAAGGCTATGATCAGAGATAAAATGTTAAATGGAATTCTCCTCCTGTGGGATGGATTAAAGGTAATTTTGATTGTTCAGCCAAAGAAAATCTATGAAAAGTTGGTTGTGGAGCTATTTTGAGGGACCATTCTAGTAGAATTATAGATGTTATTGCAATACATATAGGCAAGTATACTAGCCATAAAGTTGAGGCAATGGATACCTTGTATACTACGAGGATGGATATCATAATCTATGGTTAGAAGGAGACTCACTCAATATAATTAATATGCTTAATAATAAGAGTCAGATAACTTGGAGCATTGAGGGAATTATTTTGGAAAGTAAAGACTTCATGAATAAATTTGATAATGTTTTTATTTCTTACATATATTGGGAGGGCAATATAGTAGTTGACTGGATTGCCAACCAAGTAGTCTATAGGGAAACTAATTTGAGGTGGCAAGATGACCTATATAAGGAAGTGAAGCTAACAAAAAATTTTAATTATGAAAAGACACATGCAAGAGAAGGAAAGATTACTTAAGATTGAGAAATTTATCAAGGGAAGTGATAGGATTACAATGAATAGCCTGAGTATCCCTAGAAGTACTAGGTGTAATTATGATATGTACTTGGTACATATGCAAGGTTAAAAGTTCCTCAAAAATCATAAACATATTACTCTTTCTTTTAGTTACCATTTCTTAGATGAATTACAGGTGCAAAGAAGAACATGAGATGGGAGGGGAACCAAGAAAGTAAGAATCAAGTGACTATAAGGAATGGAAGGCCAATGATCCTATGTGGGAGATTCTAAAAAAAGGGAAATTTACAGATTATATCAAGAAATTTCATGAGTATAAGCCACATATTACAAAGAATTTCTTCAAAAATTGGATTAAATAAAGGGTCACTTTGCATGGGTTCATGGTGAATCTGTCCAAAGAATTTATAGATGAGATTACTAGACTTCCCTTGGAGGGACTAAAATTTAGAAAGGAGACAAGTATCTCGAATGTGGCCTTTAATATATTTTTGAAAATGGGTGTAGAAGGAAAAAATCTAGAGAAGAGGGGTGGCTTCTACGACCTAAGATAGATCAAGGTAATCTAGAGGGACATATTGTCATGCATTTGTGAGTACTTTGTCCTTGGTGGTAGAGCTGAGAGGGTCTATAAGTTTCACTTTGTTTTCCTCAATCATTTTAGGTATAAAGATATAATCTCTTTCCTTTTTTACTTGAAATACTCTCTACTACAAAGCCTCCATGCCCATAGGAAGAAGAAGTCATGTCATGTACTTCATGAGGGTTTAATATTACTAACTAAAAATTTATGTCCAATCAAGGCTATTAAACCTTATTTGGTTGTGGAGAAGAAGAGGAAAGTGTCTATAAATGATCCTCATTCTAAGAAAATTAAGGTCAAAAGTGAGGAAGGTACTAGTAACAGTAAGAGTGTCAAAAAGGGTAACAAATGGGAGAATAAAAAGAAAAATGTGGAGAAAGTTATGAAGTCTGAGAACTCTTTTGATGATGATAAAAAAATGGAAATGGGGGACCTCAGATCCAACCTAGAAGGTTATTCTAGGAGCAACGAAATTTTGACTGGCAAGGATAATGTGGAAGGTAGCAAGGACACAATAACTAATTCTAACGTTGGGTTGTAAGCTTTAGGGGATGATGAGAGAAACAAAGTGTTCTCCCTTCTCCTCCTAAGAGGAATGATAGTGAGGAGAAAATGGAGAAGGATACTAGAAAGTAAAATGAGGGTAAAGTCCTTATCATGTAGGATAACAACTAGAGTAAACATAAGAAATAGTAGAGTATGGAGAAGTAGGATGTTAATACTAACATCCAGATTAATATAGGAACTATTGTTATTGATACTATAATTAGGGCTGATGAAGGGTGTAGGGAAGAGTTTCATGAAGAGAAATTATCCTTCCTTCATACAAATAATCTTAAAGTAGAAGCATCCCTTCAAGTTGATTCTCAACTTTACAATGAAAGTGTGGTGCTCAAGAAAAAATTTGGGGTTATTTAGAAAGAGCTAGACCATGAATGAGCTATGGGAGCATAGCTAGAAATATAAGTTGGTAACATTCCTAACAAGTTTAAGGAGTATGAGCTAAAACTTCATTACTTTATCAAGGAAAGTGGGAAAAGAATGGAATAGGTTATATCCAATTTGTGTGTGGTGGTAGCCAGTATAGGTAAAAAGAGAAATGAGGAGATTATGTCTCTAGAAAATGTTGGGGTGGGGAGTCCTAGAGGACCTAGTAAGAGAACAAGGTAGAGCATGAGGAAAAAGGTCACTAAGGCTCTGGAGGCTCCTACTTTAGCTATGGTACTAAGAGTTGTTGTAGGTATTGGTCATGGGTACTAGTGTGCTAATTGTTGGTCCATGTGGTGTTTCTAGTCTTTCCTTTTTTCTAGCTTTGTTCAAACTTTAGGCTCCAGGTCCTTGTAAAACTTGGTTGCTTTAATGTTTATTTTACACTTGTGGTTTTAGGTCCTTGTAAATCTTGGTTTTTGTTTCTCTTTTTTATAACTGTAGGTTTTAGGTCCTTGTAAAACCTAATGGTGCTTAATGCTTACTTCTAACTTTTGTTAAAGGGTTTTGGGTCCCTTCAAAACCTATTTCTACATTAATCTAGAACTTTCTTCATAGTTTTTTCACTTCCTATAGCATCATCTTGTTATGTCTTCCTATCGCACAATTCTAAAATATTGTTTCATCTTTGTTTGTTCCTATAGCATGCTTAACCATGTTAATTCATGTAGCATAATCTATTTGGTCTACTCCTACAACATACTCCCCTATAGAATGATTCTCAAGTCCACTTGAGATGAGGTTTTGTAGTTATGAACCATGTTTGTTGATTTGTTTCTCATCCATCCAAATAGATTCTATTATTGGTTTGTTATTCCATTTGACTAAATATTGAGTGAAGTGTCTCCTTCAAGTCTTCTTTATTTTTTTATCCAATATCTTCTCCAATCAAGGTGGTGTTGGTTTAGGGAATTGGTGCAAATCTATTGTTACTAAATCTTCCTGGGCTAGTTTTTTTTTTGAACCTTTGTATGGTTTGAGATTAAAAACATTAAATATCAGTGAAATGCCAATTTCTAGAGGTAACTTTATTTTTTATGCATTGTGTCCATAATGTTCTAAGATTTGACAAGGACCAACCTTCTTAGTTTATAATTTAGTATTCTTGGTTTGAGGTAATCTTTCTTTCTTTGAATATGACAACACTAAATCACCAACATTGAATTATACTTCTCTTCTTTTCTAATCAAAAAATTCTTTGTATTTCTGATTTGAATTTTGTAGATGCAATGTGATATGATCTTGGACCTATTTAATAGCTTCAAAAAATTCTTCACCAAGTGAACAACTAGGAAAAGTGTTTGGAAGTTTTCTAAGCTTAATAATTCCTCTTAGGTGTGTACCATAGACAATCTAAAATGGAGATTTTAATGTACATTTGTTCATAGTATCTTTGTATGAGAATTCAACTTTAGAAAGTATAGAATCCCATTTTTCTCCATGTTGTTTTGTAAGACATCTTAACAATTTTCCCAAAGATCTATTGACAAATTTCATTTTCCCATCGATTTGTGGATGATGTGCAGATGAGAAAGATAAGTTTTTGCCAAGTTTCTTCCAAAGATTTCTCAAAAAATGACCTACAAATATGTCATCTCTATCTGATACAATATTCAATGGTAATCCATGAATTTGAACTATCTCTTTGAAGAATAGATCTACTATGTATGAAGCATATTTCATAGATTTGCATGGTAGGAAATGTGCCATTTTACTAAATCTATCTACAACAAAGAAAACACTAGCATACCCCTTTTGAGTTCTTGGTAATCCCATAATAAAATCCATACTATTACTTTCCCATGATCTTGAAGGAATGGGTAGGGGCTGCTATAATCCAACATTAGTACATTTTCCTTTTCTTTTCTGACAAATTATGCATTCTTCCATAGATTTTATTACATCTTTCTATAATTTTGGCTAAAATTAATGTCTACAAATAAGCTCTAAAGTCTTACCTAGTCCAAAGTGACCAGATAATGCTCCACTATGTTTCTCTTATATGATGTTATCTCTCATTGAGCATTTTGGTATGCAATGTTCTCCTCCTTTGAACAGTAACCCTTCTTGAATTAGAAAGTATACATACTTGTGATTATACCCATCATCCAGATTAGTACATGCTTGATAAATCTCTTTGAAATCAACATCATTAGCATAAATATCTTTCAAATTTAAAACTCATGTAGTTTCCAACCAAATTTGTGATGTAGTCAAGACTCTTCTACTTAAAGCATCAGCAACTTTATTTGCAACTCCCTATTTATGCTTTATATAAAAAGTAAATGCTTGTAACTTTTCCACCAATTTCATATGTCTATGATTTAGTTTCTCTTGACTATTTATGAAACTAAGGACTTGGTTATCTATATATACAATGAATTCTTCGGGTAGAAAATAGTGTCTCCATTTCTTAAGAGATTGGACAAGGGCATACATTTCCAAATCCCATAAAGAATATGTTTGTTTAGCTTCACTGATGTTATCACTAAAGAAGACTATAGGTCTACACTCTTAACTAAGTACACCTCCTATTGCTATATTTCTTGCATCACATTCTATTTAGAAAACTTTACTAAATCAAAAAATGTGAGGACTGGTTGTTGAGCTACTTTTTTCTTGATAAGTTCAAAAGCTTCATTAGCTTTTTTTGTCCAAAGAAATTTACAATTATGTCCTCATTTTATAGTACTTAGAATTGGTGCACAAATCAAGTAGAAAATCCTAATAAACTTTCTGTAGAAAGTGGCTAAACCATGAAAACTTCTAACTGCTACAATAGTCTTAGGAATTGGCCATGAAAAAATTGTATTTACCTTATCTTGATCCATCTTGAGTGTTCCTTTTGAGATTAAAAATCCAAGTTATATCATCTCTTCTTGCATAAAACTGCATTTCTCCAAATTAATCATCAACTTTTCTTCTTATAGTTGCCTCAACACCAAAACTAGATGTTTCAAATGTTCCTCTTTTGTGTTGCTAGAAACTTAAATGTCATCTAGATATACTATCACAAACTTTCCTGCAAAATATTTGAGAAATTCACTCATGAGTCTCATAAATGTACTAGGATTTTTAGATAATCCAAATAGCATTACCTTCCACTCATATAATCCTTTATTTGTTTTAAATTTTGTTTTCCATTCATCTCCTGGCCTAATTCTTATTTGATGGTATCCACTTTTTAAATCAATTTTTGAAAAGTATCTAGCTTTACCCAAACAATCAATTAAATCTTCTATCCTAGGCATTGGAAATTTATACCTTATGGTGATTTTTTTGAGTGCTCTTGAATTTGTACAAAGCCTCCATGTTCTTTCTTTCTTAAGTGCCAAGACTGTAGGTACTACACATGGGCTTAGACTCTATCCAATCAAACTAGCTTCAAGTAATTCTTTAATTTTCCTCACCATTTGTACATTCTACAATGGTTTAGCTTTGTTGGGTAATGTTGAACCTAGTATGAGATCAATACAATGATTGATTTCTTGCATAGGTGGTAGACTTCTCGACATTCCATTAGCTATGATTTCCTTGTACTTATCTAGAATTGGTTTAATTTCTTCCACTACCTTTTGTGTCTTCTTTTCGACCACTTCCACCTTCAAGTTTGAATTTTCCATTTCTTATTTTTCTTCCTCAATATGATTTTCAGCATCCTTCTGTAATTTAGTCTTGAGTATTGGAATCAATGTAAAGAGAAGACACTTCTTTCCTTTAACTTCCTATAGAAATTATTTCTTATCCATTACCATGACCTTAGCTTCTGTAGCTTTTTCTTATTCTTGACTTGGTTTAATTAGAGGTATTAATTCAATCACCTTTCCATTCTTTGTATTGGTGTATGTGGCCTTTACTCCTTCATGTTATGCATTGAGATAGTATTGACATGACCTACCAAAAAGTAAGTGGCATGCATCCATATTAACAATGTCAAGAAACAATCTGTCTTTGTATGATCCAATCAAAAATTCAACCCAAACTTGTTCTTCCACTATAGTTTATTGTCCTTTATTCAACCAAGATACTTTGTAAGGATACGGATGAGGTGTTCTTGGTAATTTTGAATTCTCCACCATTTCAAGGGCTACAAAAAAATTTGTGGAACCAGAGTCTACCAATACCTTGTAAACTTTTCGTCCAAACTTACAAGTAATTCTAGAAATAGATTTCTTCTATAGTGGTTCTTATTTTAAAGGCATCTTTAGAAGTGTTCTTCTTATCATAAAGGCTTCTCCTCTTTTTGGATAACCATAGATGTCTAAATCATTTTTTGAATCAACTTCTTGTACAAGATGTACTAGAGCTTGCCTTCTCTAGAAATTTGTGTGCCATGTGACCTTCTTGATTACAATTATAACATCTTATTGTCTCATTAATTCTTCTTGGTGATCTTCCTCTAAAATTATCAAACTTGGTCATTTCATTATGTGTCTCCATTTGTGACTAAAAAATTGGGCTTCTCCCTCTAAATGTGCCTCTTCTTGTAATGCGCCACCTAGAGATCCTTCAAACAAAAGGATAAAACATGAAATGAATTTTTTTTTTAAGATTAGTTACTCAACAACAAAAAAGTAACCAAGTGCAATAACAAAACACAAGGACAAGGTGATGAGAATAGGAAATATGACAAGACTTACATGTTTACCTACACTAGTGGAAGTCTTACAACTACTTCCAAATATCTCAAAGCTCAAAACCTCAACTAATAAACCAAGACAACATGAGTCATAAGAACATACCAAGGGGATATTCTTGTTCAATCCCAAGGTAAAAGCTCCTAGCATTCTTAGACATACAAGTCCATATCTACTTGACATATCATAATCACGATTCACAAGTAGAGACCAAAAACAATCAAGTAGAAGATGAGGGCCCAAAGTTACCACTACTCATCTAGTAAACACCTTGTTGAAAGATAGATATTGAATCCTAAAATTTGACTAAGCCTGAAATCTTGAAGCCCTGAAAATTGGCTAAGTCTGAATTTTTGAAGTCCTAAAATTTCCTAGATACATTATCTTAACTCAGAGAGGTCTAGAACCTATCTCAAATGAATTGTCACATATATTAAAATATATCTTAAGTATAAGGAATTAACTATACATCAACTCACAAAAGTCTAGAGACACCTGTTGTTTTCCCGAGAAATTTTTTGCAAGAAAACTAGGCGACATTTTAATATAGCCAGGAGACATTTCTCACTATATCCAAGCAATACTTTTTTCTAAGGAAATATTTTTCATTATATCAAAGGTGATACTTCTTAGTATGACCAGGTGATAGTTCTTAGTATGGCTATTAGATACTTCACCAGTGTCATATGATATTTCGCTCTACTATGGTGTGATACTTTATAGTATCATATCAGCTTTCTCCTTAAGGTATGTAATACTCTTCTAGTATTTCCCAATGCTGAACCACCATTGCCTAAGATTGAAATGAAAAAATTCGATGAATAATTATAAGGGAGAAAGAGTTGGAACCTCCACACCAAGGAGTGTTGGATCCACTATAACCAAGGTTTGGACACTTGAGTGCACGAAATACAAAATACCATGCAATAGGAAGAGAAATACAATTGTCCATCTAATCCATAAAAGCATATAAAGGAACATGCAGAAAGAAACATTGCAATGAGCATACATAGTTCACAAACCAAACATCATATGAAGGAAAACATAAACAATAAAGAACCAACACAACTCAAACTCATGTGTGGTTCCTCTAAACCATAATAGCATCATGAGACCTCAAAGGTCCTAGTAATCCCTTGCGTGTAACATCCCAAACTACCAACCAAATCATCAGAGCCATCTTATATGGTCATCACTACTAAAATGTACTATATCATAAGAAAAAGTAAATCTAACATGCTAAAAGTAAAGCATTAGATATTTCAATAAATCAAACTCATCATCTAACATATGCTAAACATCATAATAAGAAAATGTTTCAAATAAATTAACATCATCTAAACATGATATCCAATAATTCTAATGAAAGGATAAATCAAAAGAAAGCATACTTTGGAACCCAATTAAAGTACCAAGTTAAAACATCTAGCAATGGTTGCACTAGGACAAAAGACCATATTTGTACACCAGTTCCTAGTAGTGGTGAAGGTAGCTATGACTCCCAACCACATGGAACCCATAGGTCCAATCCCATCATGATGATGGAGATAATGATCCAACAACAAACACATATAAAGAAAATGTCCATGGCTAACACTCACACTAAATAGTAATGATGACTGAAACTAAGATCATGAGAGAATGAAAGTACAACAAGTTCTGGCTTGATACTCAATGGGCTACTATGTAGCAATTGACATTATGGAGAGTCACTTGGTATCAAAAATCCCAAGCTCAAATCGTGTGGTTTAACTCTACAATGGAAGGCTCTCACATGCACATTTTATTCTCTTAAGTTTTATTACCACTCACACATTTTATTTACTTATCACTTGATTAATAATTTCCTTTTCCAACCCTCTAGGCATAATGATCACCAGGCTAGAATATAAAAGCCCACTCAATATGCTACCCTACCATACCCATGCTCATCCAACCATGAGGGCCCATAGGCATGCATATTTCCAACCCAACCCCAAATGATCATAACTCCCAAAAGTACCATGGAAGATTAGGCCTTACAAGTCACCCAAAAAATGTACATACACATGCTCATGTGTGGCACACCCCCATCATAAAGATCATATCACAAGGACTAGATGAGAACACAAGAAAAATATCACTCAACAAAAAACAACTTGGGAGGACAAATTCTACATGAATCCCAAGAAAAATAAAACCATACATCATGAAATCACTCAACTAGCCTCAATCTAGGAGGATAGATTTTACACAAATCCTAATGATGCAACAAGACCAAACATCATGGACTTGCTCAAGCAGCCTCAATCTAGGAGTATGGATTCTACACGAATCATAGTGTCCACGAAATAACATCAAGGGTCCAAAAGAAATAATAACACCAGGTATAAAATCACTAAACTAAACACAAAGTTAGGAGTATGGATGCAACACACATCACAATACAACATAAAAGTGCAAAAATGATCTAATTAGCATCCTAACAAATAATCCAGGTCCATGACCAACATCATGCCAAGAAAACCTAAGAAAATAAGGTGGCATGCAAAACAAGGTAAAAACCACAAAAATAAAAAACTTTGAAATTAAAACCCAATTGGTCTTAGGGCACAAAAGCCATAAAAATCTAATAAAACCTAGTTTTAAAGTTTGTATGCGAAAATGGCTAGTATAATAGTGCAAAACCCTAAACCCTCATCCCATAAAATAGGGAAATGCTCATACCCTCCCAAGCGGGTAGAACTAGCATATATAAATGGAGGAGAACACTAGTTCTCAGCCTCCTAACAAATGGCTACCAAAAACAGAAGTAGAAATAGAGCTGAAACAATAAAATGAGAGAGCCCTATCACATAGCCAAAAGGGGCAAAATGGGAATCTAAACCATAAAATAAAAAACCTTGTAGAAGTAGCCACAAATTATGGCAATCCAAGGTCTCCTTGAGCTGGATCCAACAAGACTTATTTTGTGATGATCCCATACTACTAAAAATAGAAGATAGGCTAGGTTACTAAGAGGGGAGGGGTGAATAAATAACCAATAAAACTTAATCTTGATTCATCAATTAATCCTTCACATATATTATGATCTAATTGCTTATCTTAAAAACTAAAAGCATTAAATATTCATAACACTTTGACACATAATATGATAACTCATAAACTTTCCAAATAGAAAATTAAACTAAGGTGGGGATGATACCTACAAGCTTTAGTACTACAGTATAAAGTTGGCTTGTTAAGGCTTACAATGATCACTTTTGATGATCTACCCTATTAGGAGCAATAAGGACTGCTAGGTCCACCTTTCAAAAGGATTTACAAACATACAATGAAGTATGCACTTGGTAAAGAGATTTACAAAAGGCTATTAAGTCTACCTTGTGAAAGGATTGAACTATTCCACCTATTAGGATAAACCAGTGACTGATCTTTGATCTAAAACATTAATTTTTTGAATGAAATTCCTTTGGAGTGTAATGATCACCTTGTTGTGATGGATAAATCTTTGTTACTCCTTATATTTCTTGTAGCCTTCTTACTTCTTACTTTCTCCTTTTAGTGCATCTTCTTAATATTCCATTCATATGTCTTGGATTTGATACAATACATTACATTTACAAGTTTCTACAAGTTGGCTACAATACAAGTTTCACCAAAATACACAAAGTTGGCCCAACTACAAGTACTCAAGTTATGAAGACAAAATCAATGAGGCTCTAACACTTGGCAACCATTTTCAATGCTCAGCATCATCATACACTTAGTAGACATAGAAGCTTAGCTCATACTCATCACTTTCAAGTAGTCTGAATTTGGTTTGCACTAGTGACTTGCTAAACACTACAAAACTCAGCATATAAACTAAATCACTTGGTTCACACTACATAGCTTGATCAACACTATCACTGTGAGTTCAATATACATTGAATCACTTGGTTGATACTATATAGCTTGATCAACATTAGATTCACATTACTGATGTTTTGAACTTGATAAGCACTAGAAAACTTAGTTTGCACTGAGAGACTCTGATGCAGGAGCATCCAGAGGTATAAGGGCAACCTTGTGTCACCCAAAAAAATGTACTTAGACTTCATTTCTATTTCATGTGTTTTCATTTTTGGATACCCATTTGGGTCAAATAAAGGTTCCAACTCTCACAATTCCACTATCAGTGTTCTAGGTTAGAGTATTTAAACACCTTGGGATACGTGTAAATGCCAAAAAAATAGGAGTATGTAATTGAGCCATCATTTTGGTGAACTATAAGGTGTAAATTGGTAAGATTATTGTAATTGTAATTTAGAGCATTCTAAAAAAAAAAATTAGATCAAAAGGCCCCACGATTTGAAAGTTATTATAGTTTTTCATCTTCTGGGGATCCTGCTAAGAATGCTTCAAAGTTAGGTTAGGGGCATTAAATGACCTTTAATAGGGCCAAAAAATGGGGGATGAGTGAATCTGGTCCATAGGGCTATAGATCACTTTGAGAGATTTTCAGAAATGTAAACAGTTCGTCAATCGAAGCTACAGTTCGAAAGTTATGCCTCTCAAAAGTTTGGTTACCATTTCTAGATTCTTCTAATTTTGTGTCGACTTCTAATGCGACTTTTGGAGCCTTCTATTTGGTTGGTGGATGGCAACTAGCACTTTTTAGAATGTATTCCTAATCCTTAACCTTTTAGGGTCTATTTAAGAATATTTTTGGCATTGTAAAAGGCAGTTCAAAGTGGAGTTTGAGAGAAGGTACTGGGAGAAGAATTTATCTCCAGATTTATGCTATTGTAAGCCCATAGGGTATGTTTTGGAGTCTATTTCTCTACACTAAGTGTACTAGCATATTTTCATAGTTAATAAAATTTTCTCTTTCCTATTGTGTCCATTCTGTGATTGGGTTGTGTCCCCATCAAGTGGTATCAGAGTAGGTTTTCCTAAGTGTGTAGATAGAGCACCGACTGTGAGGCAATTTACACCAGGACTATGTAGTTGTGGGTTTGAATTAAGAAGATGCCTCTGCAAAGAGAGCATGGTGGAAGGGCCAGAGCTATTAATCTTGAGGAGGTTAGAGCCCTCCAAAGGTAGGTACAAGCATTGCAGGAGGAGCTTCGTAGAGGAACAAATGTTACTACAGGTGACAAAAGTGAGGACAACAATGAAGAAGAAAAAATTGGACCAGAAGGGGAAGTTGATGGGGAAGTTCTAAATTAGGTAGAGGAGAGGCTTTTTAGGGCCATTACTAAGTTTGGGAAAAGACCTACAATTGATGTGGGTGTATTTTTAGGAAATCTAAAACTAGATGAGTTGATCAACTAGATCAATGAACTCGAAGAGTACTTTGAGTATGAGGATATCAAGGATCCAGATAGGGTTAAGTTTGCAAAGGCCAAACTAAAATGACATTCCAAAATCTAGTGGCAAGAGGTTCAATTGGAAATAAATAGAAGAGGAAAGGATAAGATCACAAGGTGGGATCACATGGTGGAAAAACTAAAGAAGCAGTTCATTCCTGTTGACTACGAGCTTGATTTGTTTAAGAAGATGCATGGGTTAAAGCAAGCACAAAAATCAGTCCAAGAATATACAGAGGAGTTTCATCAACTTTTGATTAGAGCAGGGCATGTAGAAGAAAATAAGGAGAAGGTTTCTCATTATATCAGTGGGTTACGACCTAGCATCTAGGAGGAATTAAGTCTGGCAAGAATGACCAGCATTGAGGAGGCATACCAGTTTTCCCTACGAGTTGAAGAGAATCTAAATAAAAATTTTTAAGGGAGATAAAGAGGGTGTGGTCAAGGAGGAAGGGGTAGTGGTAGGTCATCTGGAGGCCGAAATGAAACCCAAAAGAAAAATGAAGATGTGGGTACTAGCAGGAACCAGAGGAATGAGGGTTTCAACCGCTCCCATGATCAAGACTTTGGGAATCAAAGAGGAAGAGGTAGAGGATGTGGACAAGGAAGAGCAAGCTTTGATGGTACCTATTTCCATTTCAATGAAGAAGGTCATCATTCCTTTGAATGCCCTCAACAACAAGGAAGGACAAATAGGAGAGCTAAGGGTCAAGCTAGGGTTGCTCATGTGGATGAGGATGCACAATCATCACATTCAGAGGATGCAAAAAGAGGAGAGACTTTAGTAAATGAAAGGGTCCCACTAAGTGGTGAGATTGAACCGAGACAAAGGAGGAGTTTATTCTGTACCTGGTGCAAGTGTGAGGATAAATGTTGTGATGTGATCATTGATGGTGGTAGCACTGATAACTTGGTATCAGAGGAGATGGTCTCTAAGCTGAAGCGCAAGAGGGAGAAACACCCCCAGCCCTATCGGATCACTTGGGTGAAGGATGATCATAAGTTCCTGGTAAGTGAGCAATGTTTAGTGAAACTCAAAATTGGGAGTTACCATGATGAAGTTCTCTGTGATGTTATTCCAATGGATGTTTGCCATCTATTGTTGGGAAGACCGTGGCACTTTGATAGGCATGCAGTACATGATGGTCATGCAAACACATACTCTCTAACAAAGGATGGAGTTTGCCACAAACTAAAGCCCATGAAAAAGGAAGGTGAAAAGGTATGTAGCAGTGCTAGGATTTGTCTCTTTGATGGAAGAAAATTTTTAGATGGCATGAAACATTAGCATATGTGCTATGCTTTGATTCCTAGAAAAGATAAGGAAGGTAGTAGTGAAATACCACTTGAAGTTTCAGATTTACTAGGTGAGTTTGGAGATATCATCTCTGATAATATTCTAGAAAGATTGCCATCGGTAAGGGAAATTAGTCATCAGATATATTTAATCCCAGGAGCTAGTTTGCTTAACAAGGCTGCTCACAGGATGAATCCTACTGAAATTGAGGAGCTAAATAGATAGGTTCAGGAGCTATTAAGGAAGGGCTTGATTCAGGAGAGCTTGAGTCCATGTGCAATACCTGCAGTACTAGCACCAAAGAAGGATGGAGAGTGGAGGATGTGTATAGACTCTTGATCTATAAATAGGATAACCATCAAGTGTCAGTTTCCTTTGCCAAGAATGGATGATCTTATGGACTACTTGAGCGGAGCTCAGTACTTCACAAAGATAGATCTCAAGAGTGGTTGTCACCAGATATGGATTCGAGAAGGAGATGAGTCAAAAACAACCTTCAAGACCAAGGAGAGTCTTTATGAGTGGTTAGTCATGCTCTTTGGATTGACAAACACCCCAAGCACCTTCATGCGGCTTATGAATGAGGTACTTAAGAAGTTCTTGGAAAAATTTGTTATTGTCTATTTGGATGATATTTTAATTTTTAGTAAGACTTTGGAAGAACATTTATTGCATATTCGTAGTGTCCTTGAAAGGTTAAGGGAAGAGAAACTATTAATTAATCTGAAGAAGTGTATCTTTGTAAAAAAAGGAGTTAGTCTACTTGGGGTTTGTTATATCACCTGAAGGTCTCAAAATAGATCCAGAGAAGGTAAAAGCCATCTTGGAATGGCCTACTCCAAGGTCTGCTACTGAGGTAAGATCATTTCATGGTCAAGTTAGTTTTTACAAGAATTTCATTAAGAATTTCAGTGGCATATGTGCACCCCTAACTGACTCAATAAGAGGAGATAGAAAAGAGTTCAAATGGACAGCAGCAACTGCAAGAAGCTTTGAAATGCTGAAGAAGAAGGTGATAGAATAACCTATGTTGGCACTTCCAAATTTTACAAAGGTGTTCCAGGTGGATTGTGATGCTAGTGGTAGCACTATTGGTGCTATATTAAGCCAAGAAGGTAAGCCTATTGCATATTTTAGTGAAAAATTGAATGATGTGAAAAAGAAGTATTATGTTTATGATCAAGAGTTCTATGCAATAGTTTAGGCCTTAAAGAAATAGAGGCATTATTTATTTCCAAAAGAATTTGTTTTGTATAGTGATCATCAGGCATTACAGTACCTAAATCGCCAAGGTAAATTGAATTAGAGGCATATGAAGTGGGTAGAGTTCTTGCAGAGCTATACATTTGTGTTGAAGCATAGAAGTGGAAAATCTAATAGGGTTGCAGATGCACTAAGTAGGAGACAGTTGTTGCTTATAGTAATGCAGGTTGAAGTAGTTGGGTTTGATGAACTCAAGGATCTATACCCTGAGGATCCTGATTTTGCTGAAGCATGGAAAGCTTGTAAAGAACCTATTGCTTTAGATAGAACCAAGTGGCTAGACTATTTGATTTAGGATGGTATGTTGTTCAAGGGCAGTCAATTGTGAATTCCAAGGAGTTCCATGAGGGAAAATCTGATTAAGGAGAAACACAGTGGAGGGATGGCAAGACATTTTGGTCGAGATAAGACCATTTCCATTCTCAAAGAACATTATTTTTGGCCTCAAATGTCACAAGATGTGAAGAAGTTTGTACAAAATTTCTAGGTTTGTCGAGTGGCCAAGGGATTTAGTCATAATACTAGACTATATCAACCATTGCCTGTTCCATCAAAGCCATGGAAGGACATAAGTATGGATTTTGTTGTTGGACTATCGAGGACACAAAGGGGTAATGAATCAGTATTTGTGGTGGTTGATAGGTTCTCCAAAATGGCACATTTCATTCCATGCCACAAAACTCATGATGTTTTCCATATTGTAGACTTGTTTTTCAGAGAGGTGGTAAGACTACATGGTCTCCCAAGGAGTATAGTTTCTGATAGAGATACTAAATTTGTGGGGTATTTATGGAGAACATTGTGGAATAAGTTGGGGATAAGCCCAAGGGGTGGGATTTGATTGTACCACAAGTAGAGTTTTCTTACAATAACTCTATAAATAGGAGTACTATTAGATCACCATTCCAAATTGTATATGGAAGTAGCCCAAGGACTACACCAAAATTGAGGAAGATAGAGCAAGGGGAGAGGACAAGTGCTGAAGCTAAAGAATTTGCTAAACATATCAAGTGTCTACATGAGGAGGTCTAGGCACACATTACCAAGATGAACCAATAGTGTAAAGCTAGGGCTGATCAAAGGAGAAGACATAAGGAGTTACAAGTAGGGGATCTAGTCATGGTACACTTAAGAAAAGAAAGATTTCCAGTTGGTACTTACAACAAGCTGAAAATGAAGAAATTTGGCCTCTGCAAAATTTTAAAGAAACATGACTCAGGAAATGCATCTGAAGTGGAGTTTCCAAATGGAATTCACATTTCTCCTATCTTCAACATTGCAGACTTAATAGAGTATCATGATGATGGTGCAAATGAGGAGCTGATGTTAGAGCCATGTCCAATTCCTACTTCTAAGAATGAGGAGATAGAGGAGATTTTGGATAGTCGTGTGGGTAGGAGTACTAGAAATAGGTAGTATGAAGAGTATATGGTCAAGTGGAAAGGACAGTCAATAGAGGACTCAACTTGGATATCAGCAGTTGAGGTTTCCCATTTGGAATTTCCTCTACCATTCATAAAGTGATAGAGTCACTTTTCAATCTACCCTAGGTGTCTGATGTAGGAACATCGAGAGGTATAAGGGCAATCCTGTGTCACCCAAAAAAATTTACTTAGACTTAGTTTTTGTTTCATGTGTTTTCATTTTTGGATACCCATTTGGGTCAAATAAAGGTTCCAACTCTTACAGTTCCACTATTAGTGTTCTAGGTTAGAGTATTTGAACACCTTGGGATACGTGTAAATGCCAAAAAAATAGGAGTATGTAATTGAGCCATAATTTTGGTGAACTAGAAGGTTTAAATTGGTTAGATGATTATAATTATAATTTAGAGCATTCCAAAAAAAAATATCAGGTCAAAAGGCCCCACGGTTTGAAAGTTATTGCAGTTTTTTAACTTCTTGGGGTCCTCCTACGAATGCTTCAAAGTCAAGTTAGGGGCATTAAATGACCTTGAATAGGGCCAAAAAATGGGGGATGAGTGAATATTTCCATAGGGCTATAGAGCACTTTGAGAGCTTTTTGAAAATGTAAACGATTCGTCAATCGGAGCTACAGTTCAAAAGTTATGCCTCCCAGAAGTTCAATTACCATTTTTGGATTCTTCTAATTTTGTGCCGACTTCTAATGCAACTTTTGGAGCCTTCTATTTGGTTGGTGGATAGAAACTAGCACTTTCTAGAATGTATTCCTAATCCTTAACCCTTCAGGGTCTATTTAAGAACATTTTTGACATTGTAAAAGGAAGTTCAAAGTGGAGTTTGAGAGAAGGTACTAGGAGAAGAATTTATCTCTAGATTTATGCTATTGTAAGCCCATAGGGCATGTTTTGGAGTCTATTTCTCTGTATTAAGTGTACTAGCATATTTTCATAGCTGATAAAATTTTCCCTTTCCTGTTGTGTCCATTCTGTGCTTGGGTTGTGTCCCAATCACACTCAGTAAGCACTATGAAACTTGGTTTACATTGATAATCACCAACTTGGTAGATACTTCTTGGTGCAAACTAAATATTATTTCTAGAACTTGAAAGAAATTGTAGAACTCGATGTAGCTTGAATTACTTTGGTTAATACTATAGACTACAAGATAAGCTTGGTAGTTGCTAACCATCTAATTAAGTGTGTGTGTGTGTGTGTGTGTGTGTGTGTGTGTGTGTGTGTGTGTGTGTGTGTGTGTGTGTGTGTGTGTATCACTAATAAACAAACTTGACTATAATGTCAATAATCTCCCCCTTCACATTAGTGAAAAATACACTTATCAATCAAAACTAAATTAAAAAAGTTTAGAAACAATCTTAAGCCTCCATCTTATGACTTCAACTCGATAATATACTTTCTTTTTGAGATTTTTTTAAATTGCTTTTGTATGAGATGTTTTATCTGAATATCTATACATGTATATGTATAATATTATGATGCTCCCCCATACTTATATACTCAATATACTTTACACATTATATACATCTTCTCATTTCCCTTTTATTGCAACATTACATATTCTCTCTTTTTACATATTCTCCCCCTTTTTGACATAAATGTCAAAGGTGCATGTTGTATGCTTATCCCAAAATGTCAAAATGTACTTTTAAAATTAGTGACATTGTCTTCAATTTTATTGCAACACTTTGCTTGCATGTAATGCAATATGAACTTCTGTCAATAATTCCATGATGTGATTAGCAATGGAGAAGTTGTTATCATGGATGAGATTTTTTGCATGTACAATGTGTTTTTGCAATACATTCATGTTTGGAAGAATCGTGCCTTGGATATCTACAAGTGAAGCCCTTATCCTAGCCTCTTCTCTTAGTAATTATGCTTCTATATCAATTAGAAATTTGATCTTTGTGTAATGACCAGTATTGTAGCTTTGGTTAAGTGACAACTAGTGTGCACTTGCCTTTAGATTTTCATCTATCTTGGAGAGATTATCTTTGATTTCCTATGTAGAGGTAGATATATCACATAGTTTACTAAATAGAGAAGTGAAAATGTTGTCAAAGGTTTCCAATGAGCTAAGAATAGTAGACAAGTCTAATATATATATTGCAATCTTCTATGCAACTAGCTCCAATATGTTTTTTTCAAATTTCTTCTCTACTCTTCGTAACAAGTTTTCTTGCCCATTCAAATATTCATTGAATTTCTTGAGCACTTCTACTAATTGAGCCAAAATAGGTTGAGAGGTATCAACCTTAGTGTTGAGAACATATACAAGAATGTTCTTTGCATCTTCTAGCACTTGATTTTTTCTATTTCTCTCCTCTGCCTTTGTTGCTTAGCCTTCTTTTACAAAAGCTTGCCTACTATATGCATTTCATCGGGATTTAGAGTAGAGATATCCCAATTTGGGATAACTATATCCTTATCAAGATCAATGTCTTCTTCCTTAATTTTTCCTTTGCTAGAAACTTTAGTACTTAATTGAGGCTTGCTCTCAACTATCTTTGTACTAATTATTTGCATACTTGGAATAGTAAAAATGGTGGAAATGGAAGGACTAGCAACAAAATTAGATATTGCACTAATTGAAGAAATACATTGCTACTAAGTAGCCAAATTTAATGAAGGAGGAAGCACTGACTGCTTGGTAGATGAGTTGTTGATCACTTTAGTCAATGGAATACTGAGTTGAATAGGTGCAGAGATTGGTTGAGTACTTCAATTTGTAGTATTTATCACAACCAACTTGGAAGTAGCTTTCTCTAAGCTTGATGCTTTAAAGCTTTTCTTAAAGAGTGAGGAAGTGAGGTCATAATAGTTGTTGCAATCTTCTTAGGGTTTGTTTCCTCAATTCTCTAAATCTTAGGGAGATTCTCCTCAGTGGCTTCCTATTCTTGTTCCTCATCTTCTATATTATCATAAAAAAATTCTTCTTCATCATCATTTTCATTTTCTTCCTTGTCATCTTCATCATAAACTTTATCACTAATATGAACAAAAAAATCACTTTTCTAATGAAGATTGTAGATATTCTTCCATGTATTTGTGGCATCCCTCACCACATGTTCTATGTCATTAACCAATATCAAGCAGATGTTAAATTTCAAAGTGAGTTTTATTTCATTCTACTTCATGGAATCTTTTATTTCTTTTTCATTAAGACTCGACATGAGTTTCTTTAGAGTCTGCTCATATATATCCTTTTTAGTTTTCTTGGCATGTTCCCATCTTGGCTTGATTATTTCCATCATTTTATTTGGAATCTACTATACACATTGGTCAGGTGAATATTTCTATTTACCTAGTTTAGACATAACCATGTCTTCAACTTGCTTCTTCTCTTTTGCATTTCTAGTTTCATATCTCAATGATTTAAAATTTTCCATGCCATCTCTAGAGTCAATCTCTTTTAATTTTTCATTTAGGTGATGGTCATTTAAAAATAACATCCTTAGCTTCGTCACCTGATCTAAATTTCTTTCTAAATGTTCTTATAAATAATATAGTAGATGACTTGGTAGGTTAGGTTATGATAACCTTACCTTTCTTCTTGATTGACTCTTCTCCTTCTAATTTTGCTTCATCTACCTCATCTTTTGCATCATCTTCTATTACATAATCTCCTTTAACTTCTATTAATAGGGGAGTAGAACTAGTTCGTCTTAGTTTTACTATCCTTTTCTTTCCTTTGCTGATAGCCTGAGAATGTTTTATCTCTAGTTCAATTTTGGCTTTGGCTTCATCATATGTACCAAAATATGTGGCCTTGGGATCCATAGGTTCATTCAAAAATGCCTCAATGATATCCCTAGTGTGATCAATATTTACGTCATATCCTAGAGGCTTGACCGATACCACTCTAGCTTTGACTACTTGTATGTACAATTTGTCATAGTCTACCATAAAACAAATATCATCCTTGTAATCTTCTACAAGTTTATTTGGAATTTTGAATCTATCATTCATCTTTTCTTTGAATGAATCAAAATAATTGTCCATGATATTGACATAATTTTCACCCATTTCTACTATATACTCATTGATTTGATATAGTACAAGCACATCTTTTCTCCATACAACTATACCTTTTGAAGGGAAAAACTTTTGTAAAAATAAGAATAAATAGGTTGAAATTGGACCAAACTTACATGGTTTATTCTTTGATCTTTTGATGCTTTCCATGTTTTTGTTGAATTGGTTCAACATCAACATGGCAAGGTCAAAGGACATGTTGTTCTTCACCACCTTGAAAGTGAGATCCACTTTTTTAAATCATACACTATTGAAATGAGTGGAGCTATATATTGTGTGTGCAACTATATGAATTCCAAACTTTAGCTCCATGTTAGCTACATGGCTGATCTTCATACCTCGTCCATCCCATTCAGCAAGAGTTTTCTATTCCAGTTCTACCTGACTTATTCTTTTGGTAGTTTTTGCCTGGACAACATTGGGAGCCCTATGATTCAATGAATCATTTTCTTTGTTATGACAATAGGCTGCTCCAACCATAGTTGCACATTGTATACATAGCTAAGGATAAACCTTATCCATTTTGTCTAAAATTATTGAGGCATGTGTGGAATATGTTAGAAACAATAGTCCACCAAAATAACTAAGAGGGGGGTGAATCAGTTATCCAATAATTAAAACAATAATATTCTTTAAAAAAACTTAACCATTCAACCAAAGTAAATAGCAACCATATAAAGATGCACATAGATAATTACACCAAATATTTTAACTAGGGAAATCCTTGATTAGAGGGAAAAACCCAATGGGAGTGATGCCCACAAGATGATATACTAATATAAATATTCCTTATTAGAGGATAGACCCTATTAGGAGTATGTTACAACATTTAGTACAATAAGTCTCTATTAGGAGACTTTGAATCCCTATTAAGAGATTCTAAACCTATTAGGAGTTGTGGTATAATGTATGCAAGAAGAACACATTGCCCAAACATGTAATTTCAACTACAAGAAGATCTCACTGTTCAAACAAATAATTTACTAGTATCTTCTTCTTTCTTTTGTACTTTCCTCTATCCTACCAACTAACCAATCATTGTTAGACCTTGTAGACTAGGTCACAAACCTCATATCCAAATACTAAACCTCATATCATTCAGAAAAACCTCAACAATGAAGTTTCCTTCACTTCTACACTACTCTACTCAACTCCACATTCTGCACTCTCTGCTACTTTCCAAACATTCACAATTCACATATCTCCATATCCACATCTCATGATAAAGGAAAATGTTCTTTCTTTATACCAAGTCCATAAAACAATTCCTAAGTCAGTTGTTAGTCCTTCTCAACTAATTATTGTAGTACTCACTAAGAACATGTTACACTTAGCGATAACCTTAATCTTCCTCCTTGCAACTTGAATAACTTTCCATACATGCAATATTATGATGAGTGAGCTTAGCCACATCATCCTTAACATGGCTTCTTCATGTCCTCAACCTCGATTCTCAAGATATCAACACTACTAGGAGATATAACAATTTTACTAGAACATACCTTTGTAAAATCTATCTCAAAATAGACATCAACAAAACTTACATAACTTCTTTTAGACTTGTCCTTTCTACTTTGGATGTTAACTGCATATACTAGATACTTAGAAGTATCTCTCATAATCTCAAGTGGTTGTCATGCTCAACTAGCCAACGAACTTAATATTTCCATTGTTCTTCTGTTAAATACCATAGAATACATCAAACATGCTATACTAGCATGATTGAAAAACTCAATCATGAACATAACATATCATCATCAAATAGAATGTGGGTTAAACCCTTGGTTTCCAAGTATTGATGCTCAGGTTTTAATGCAACATTCACACATAATTCTTTCAAAGTTTCATCCATTTCTAGGGTTCCTATGCCTTGAATTGAACAACAAAAATGCGATCAAATATCATTAACCAATAATACCTTAGGTGGAATCTATGATAAATCTCTGGCAGGATCAAGTGTTTCTGTGATTGTCAAACTTAAATTTAACTTTGGTGCTTTCCACTCAACTCCTCGAACTATCATCTCAGATTCTTTTTTTGTTTTACTACTATAGGATGACAACAAATCACACAAATTTCTAGTTAGCATCAAAATCACTCTTCTCATAAGCTCTTGAAAATTTACGATGACAAATGAATTCAATTTCACCCTTTTTAACAAATTCCACTTTCCAATTGCCATAAATGTTTGGTATTGCCACTTGCTTGATGACAAACTATCTTCCACTAGGTTTGAATTAATTTATTGGTAGAGCCATTCATGACTCGATATCCACATAATGACTTAGTTACTCCCAACCTTGCTTGGTAGGGTCTTGCAACCTGACCTATCTCAGTAAGGTCCAAAATTTCCTTAGACACTTGGTGATCCCTTTGCATCTTGAATGTTGATATGGATCTTTCATTTTTGTTAACTCAAACTGATGTAATATGTCTACTTTATAATCTTAGTTCTAGTTATCCTTGAGGGAGATCATGTAGAAATTCTTAAGTCACCCAATTCTTGAGTGACATGTGCTTCATTGCTCAAACTTTCATTCTTAGAAGATTTTGAAATCCATTGTTGTCTCATCTATTTTATGATGTTATTAGCCTTGTCTTTCTTTTCATCTTCAATTTTTCTAGTGTTCATATAGTTCTTGGTGAGGTGTCCAAGTTTTGTATGAATGAAACATCTTCTAGTGGTGTCTCTTGTTCTCATGTGATGTTTAATATAGTTTATTCTGATATTTCCAAATTATTCATAGTAGTGACATCTACACCAAGTGGGTTAGTCCCAACCAAATATAGCTTTTACAATCTATTTTGCTGGGTTCAATATCTTACTTTTGTATTCAAAAGATTTTTTCCCATGCTTCTTGCATTTGTGATATTTGCCTTCAAATTTAGGTATCTCTTTGCATTTATTAGCTTTACGACCATGCTTGTTGCAATTATAGCATTTTCTATTGAATTTAGCTTTACCATTACTCCAACATTTGTTTGATGTATGACCTAGCTTACCACAATGATTGCAAGTAGGTCTTTGATTCTTTTGAGATCCCTCCTTGGATGATTCACCTTCTTCTGTATATCCAATTCCTGCTTTGTCTTTCTATCTGTATTGGATTTTCTCATTTAATTAATTCATGTCTTCTTGCAATTTCATCATCCTCTCATTGGTTTTCTTTTTAGTGTTTAAATCATTCTGCAATCTTTCATTTTTTTTATCTTAGATTCATTATTTCTTTATTTGCATTAGTAAGTTGATCAATGAAGTCTACCTATTGAAGGGATAGATGTTGAATTTCATTATTCTTTCCTTCTAATTCTTCTTTTATCTTGTTTGTCTCTTCCATGACTTCACATAATCTTACTGAGTAAATTTCATTTTCCTCATTTTAGCTTCCTTACTTTTTCTTTTTCTCATTTTAGCTTCCTTACTTCTTCTTGAAGTATGCCATTCTTTTCTAATAGTTCTCTGATTTCTTCATTAGCTTCATCTGAATTACTTTTTCAATGGATATCTTCAATTCTTTCTTCAATGTAGAGTTTGTCATTCATCTATACTACAAGATTTTTTCTCCTTTTTAGGGATTGAGAAAGTTTCTCCTTTTCTTTCTTAAGTGCCTAATAGCCAATTCCAAATCTAGCTTTTTAGTATCAATAGTCTTTTCAATTATGAATACTTCCATTGTCTATAATCTTTAATCACATTGTTAAACTTCTTCTTTGAGAACCACAAGCTTTGATACCAATTTTTATAAATATAAGATAGGTGAGGTTATTGAGAGGGGAGAGATGAATTAGTAACTAATAAAACTTAATCTTCATTCACCAATTAATCCTTCATATGTATTATGATTTAATTGCATATATGAAAAAATGAAAGCATTAAACATTCATAACACTTTGACAGATAATGAGTTAACCCAAAAACCTTCAAAATAGAAAGTATAATTGGGGTGGGGATGATACCCGCAAGATTTAGTACTATAGTATAAAGTTAGTTTGTTAAGGCTTACAATGATCACTTCTGATGATCTTCCCTATTAGGAGCAATAAGGACTGCTAGGTCTACCTTGCAAAATGATTTACAAACATATAATGAAGTATGCACTTGGTAAAGAGATTCAAAAAAGGTAGTTAAGTCTACCTTGTGAAAGGATTTAACTATTCCACCTATTAGGATGAACCAATGACTAATCTTTGATTTGCAACTTTGATTTGTTGAATGAGATTCCTTTGGAGTGTAATGATCACCTTGTTGTGATGGATAAATCTTTGCGACTCCTTATACTACTTGTAGCCTTCTTACTTCATACTTTCTACTTTTAGTGTGTCTTCTTAATATTACATTCTTATGTCTTGGATGTGATACAATATATTACATATATACTAATTCAATTTACGATTCACCAAAGTTGACTATAATACAAGTTTCACCAAAATACACAAAGTCAGTCCAACTGTAGGTACTCAGGTTCTAAAGATGAACTGAATGAGGTTCTAACAATTGGCAACCATTTTCAATGCTCAACATCATCATGCAATCAGTAGACGTAGAAGCTTGGTTCATACTAATCACTTTCAAGTAGTTTGAACTTGGTCTACATTGGTGACTCAGTGAACATTGTGAAACTTGATATATAAACTAAATCACTTGGTTGACACTACACAGCTCAATCAACACTATCACTATGCACTTGGTATAAGCTGAATCAATTGGTTGAACTATATAGCTTGGCCAATACTAGAATCACATTTCTAAAGTTGTGAACTTGGCAAGCACTAGAAAAATTGGTTTGCACTAAGAGACTTGGTAGTTATTGCTCGGTGCAAACTAAATATTGTTCTTGGAATTCGGTGGCAATTTTAGAACTTAGTATAGCCTAAATTACTTTGGTTAACACTATAGACTACAAGATAGGCTTGGTAGCTACTAACCATCGTATCAAGTGTGTGTGTTAGTAATAAGCAAATTTGATGATAATTTCAACACACGCAGCTCCCACAATGAATAGAATAGTAAATACTCATGAAGAGGATTTTGGATTTAACTCTCAAACTTTCTAATTCAAAAATGAGAAGTGGGGAATTAAATTCCTTTTTGGAAACTTGTTCACTTTTCAAGTGAATAATAGATTACAATAAATAACTAGGAAAACTAGTTAAATCCTGAATCAACCCAAACAAAAATAGGCTATTCCAAATAGTTGGAATTCATCTATGGAAAAGCTGCTAGAAATTTAAATTAATTAAAAATAAAGCATGAAAACCTTTAAACCAAAGATTACATAATTTCCTAATAACTTTCACGACACATGCAAACTTCTAAATGCAAATGAGTCCAAATTTATTAAATCACTAGAAGGTTTAACTTAAACTTTTAAATAAGGTATGTCAACCATATAGGAATGACATTGGTAAATATGAATAGTTGAATCACTAACTCCACATGCCATTGTCAAAGATATAAATCATGTGCACTAAAATACACAATCAAGTACAATTGCATATAATAACTTAGCTAGAGCAATAAATGCATTAAATCACCTAATTCAACCATTTATTCAATTATTGTGAAATAATCTATTTATATCAATCATGTTCATATATAGCATAATAAAGTAAGAATGAAGTAAATAACCATAGCATTGAATCCATCACATAACATAATTAGAGATGTGTCCAAATATTGGATAACTAGATATCATCATAAAACACATTGTCATCTCAAAGTGGCATCATCATCCATTATGATCAACTAAACAACATAGTAGTCTAACATCTATCATACTAAAATTAAAGTATAACATCTAACACTTGATTAATCTCAAATGCAAAAGATAACATGAGTAATATGTATCTCTTAGATCAAAATATAACAAGTTAAATATTCATAGTACATAACCAATAAATCCAACATGCAAAATCCATTTCTAATTATTTAAGAATTTAATAATGGTTGTTTAAACAACATGAAAAGGAACCTAAAATATATGACTAACCACTACTATAGGAACCTATTCTAGTGTAACAAGATAATATTACACAATGCAATTTTTGTACACATCTTAGGGTAATCACGGAACAACATCATGATACCAAATTGATCTTGGTAACCACTGGCACAAACCTTAGTGAACCATATAACACATCATAATATCATAAATTAGCCATAATCATAATCAAGGAAATAGATACAGTAACATAAATCCATTCACCTCAAGGATGTAGACCACTCATGGTCCCAATCATGATCTCTTCATAGTGAAAGATCATCAGTTTGCATCCATCAAGATGATTTGCAAAAGTTAAATGGGAGAGGCACAACACTTCCTTTGAATGATCATCTTCCTCTACTTCTATTTCTATTCTCTTGTCTTCTCATGATTTTCTCCTCCACTTTCAAACCTATTTGGTAACACTTAGCCATTGTATTGGGACTCAACAACTGAAAATCCTCTTGTATGTTCATTCTTAGACTATTTAGGTATCTTGCTACCTTGACACTCTCAATTTTTTCCAATTTTGATCTTAAATTCAACTTTTGAAATTCCTCTATATAAGTGCAAATATCCATATCTCTTTGTCTGAGATTCTACCTCTTCTGGTGTAATTTTACTTCATAATCTTTAGGGAGGTAAGTCTATTTCACCATAGACACCATCTTCTTGCATGAACAATTTTTATTCTTGACTTCCTTTACTCTTTCTTCTTATAGAAAATTCCACCATGTAAGGGTCACTCCCTTCATCCTAGACTTAGCTAACTTGACTTGCTATAATTCTAAAATATTCTTACATTCACAGTAATTCCTTAAATCTTCAATCCATTCCAAAACTACTTCAGTATCCATCTTTCCTATAAATATAGGTAACTCAATGTATTTTCCTTCCAAATCCTTCAAAGCTTTAATAAATGGCTTCTTAGTTACAAATAACTCATCCTCGTCATCATCTGGGACTTCTTCTTCCTCTTCTTCTTCTTCCATTTCTTTCTTCTCAACCATATTTTCATGTAATTTAACTTATTTGCTAATTCTTTCAATATCCCCTTCAATTCTCCATTCTCTTTTTGATAGAGCTTTTCTTGCTCGTCAACCTTTTAGGCTTGTTTCCTCAACATTTTACAGAGAGTTTAATTATATTAATTAATTGAAAAGAGAGAGATTAATACTCAAGAAAATTCAAACTTCCTCTCTTCCCATACTTTTCTCTCTCCACGTGCTAAAACCTTTAGAGAGAAGTACGGGTTAAGGTTAAGGTTTGAGTTTTCACTCTCTCTCCTCCCATTTTTCTCTCTCCACATACTAAAACCTTTAGAGAGAAGTACAGGTTAAGGCTTTAAGTTTGAGTTTCACTTTTTCTCTCTCCACATACTTGCCATACTCTCTCTCCCCGTACTCCAACTTTTTAACCTAATTCTAACCCAAACCTCCCAATCCAAACTCCAACTTGAAAGCAACTCTTGGCTAGAAATAAATTTCATAGGTCATCTGGAATGAATTTAAAGGTGATAGTGAGAAAAGAAAGCCCAAGTTAGAGCAACATGAACTATGGTTTCAAAGGTGCCATATTATTTTAAATATATGTTACCCAGCCATCCATGCAAGTCTAGATCGGCAGTCAGTTATTTATACTAGCAAGTGAGTTGTTTGAAGAGATGATAACAGGAGAAATGTTCTGGAGAACTTAAATG
Source organism: Cupressus sempervirens (assembly GCA_028749045.1). Lineage (NCBI taxonomy): Eukaryota > Viridiplantae > Streptophyta > Pinopsida > Cupressales > Cupressaceae > Cupressus > Cupressus sempervirens. The sequence goes on from CM053788.1 coordinate 227,795,663, forward strand.
ATAATGGTGTGAACAGAGGAATGTGCATTGTTTTCTTTGTAATTTGTGGCCTGGTTAGATCTTAGATAAAGCTTCCCACTCTTGTTGGTAGTCATGGACATAGAAAGAATAAAAACCATTTAACTGAACACCTTAACAAAGCATGTGAGATGCTTGACTGAATGCATTTAAATCACAACGCATATAGTCTGCATGGCATTTAAAAAAAGGTAATCAATAAAGACCTGTAGCTTCATAGACATAGACCAGGCCTAGAGATAGTTTGATCCATTTTATATCCTCATCCACACATGCAAATCTAGACTTGCGGGTTGACAGGAAAAGACCAACACGCAAACATTGAAAGTGATACCATATAGTGAGCCGAGTGAATAAAGAACATTTGCATGGTTAATTTCAGCTTGTTCTCCCTCCCATGATGACACAGGGTAACATGGACCTACGTCTTCAGTAACATGGACCTGCGGCTTGGAGATAGTCAATATAATTCATATCCTCAACCATGCATGTAAGCGCAGATCTGCAAGTTGACAAGTAAAACTAGCATGCCAAACATCGTAAGGTGACCTCATGAAATACAATAATTGTAGTTTATAGAAGAAATAGGTACCCACGATATGTTTGACCAAATTCTCACAAAGAAATATTGTAATATGGAACGTGCTTGTTGCCCATGTTATATCTCTGTGTCAAGCTCAACATCCATGTGAATGCACATTTGAAATGCAAAATCCAAGACAATGAAAATGGGGTATAGTGCCATATGTTTAATGCGCTGCTTAATTGGCTATCATTTAAACACTTTGAATTTGATTATCATGGGAGCATTGGTTGGTTTAAAGATTTTTGAAATCTCTGAGCTATACAACAATTTGTGAGAAATCCAAATTATCTAAGATCCTGCCTTCCTTCTTCTAAAGTCATCTAGGAATCTCACCAAAATCAAAGTGAAACAAATACCAAAGGGAGCCATCTAATTCTTATTGGATATATGTTGGAGAATCTTTCCAACTATTTTACAAAATGCCAAGTCAAAGGTGTGGTCATATTGTTTGACAAAATGCCTTTGCTCCATCTAAAAGTTGGATTCTCAAAGTGAAGTAAAGATTTTGGTGAAATTTTATAATCGAAGAAGATTTAACATCAAATTTGATATAAAGAAAAGTGGCTATTAACTCCATGCTATTGCCAGGACAGCCCTTGATAGGTGACAATATGAGGTATAATTTTTAGGGTAAGGAGCCTCCTATAATACTAAAAAGCACGCTCCCCAAAATATCTGACACAAAGATGGGGCATTTAGAAATTGTAGACTTCTGGAAGATGATGAGCAAAGAAGATAAATCACCCCTGGCACATCGAATGCTGGAAAGTTGTCTAGCCCATGCAGGAGGACATCCACTCATAATTCAATGTGTGGAATTGGTTTTAGAATGTATCAAGGCATATGATTAGAATTTGAGGGACATCAAGACTGTAGGAGGTAATGTCGTAGCAAGGTTGGACCCAATATCTATATCCATCACTTTCAGACTACCAGTAAGAGAGGAGTTTATAGAAATTTCTAAAGAAGGTGCCCAAGGTTATTTCCATCAGAATAAGAAAACATGTCTCAATGTTATTGCTAAAAGTTGGCTCGATCAACCCAGGCGAGGACAATCACAGTTGCCAAGAATGTTACGCGGGAATATCTTTAATGAAGACATTTCTGATATGATAGTTCTTCTCAATAGAGTGGTAGGAAATCAGACAGCTGAAGATTTTCAAGATTGGATGTTTTTGTATATTAATACCATCACCACTGGGAAACAATGTATAGATTGGGGAGAGATGATTAGCGATGCCCTCCATTACCAGTTGGTAGGATTCAATGCAAATCAAGAATTTTACATGTCCTAATGTATGCAATTGCAAGTGTGAAGTCATGGCCTAGTCTAAATCCTTATGGGGAGTATAGCTTAACCACTCAAATTTATAACTATTACCCCCAGTTACAATTAAAATAGAGCAATGCACTCTTCCGCAGGGTGAATGATGCTTTTTCTATGCTCACTGCCAGGGAGCTACAAGGAGACATAGGGCTTTGAATTTCTCCTAAAGCAGCCAGTCTCATTAGTATTTATGATAGCTTCTTCATACAATACCCTCGATTCACTTACATCCACATCAGAGGTTTCCAAGATTGTCCTCTCATGTTACCTCGCTTCGTAGATGATAGGTTGGTACTTTCAGAAGTTTGGAGGCAAATTGGTTAAGTAAACAAAAAGTGCAAGAACAAAAGATCAATCCCTTTCCCAATTGGCATTGGACATTACAGTTGTTTGTCTTCTTTGAATGCTCAAAATATTAAGAGATCCATGGTGAACATAACTCTACACTCTTTCTATAGTCGCTTTCCATTTGATGGTAGGGGGTATGTTAAAAATAACTTGTCACTTGGACCTGGCTATCTTCATTTCCCCACATTGGAAGATTATTGGGCAAATTGTGAGAATGATTTTGAAGTTAGAAAAAGGGACTGGATGAGATTTACAATACAAAAAATCATTGATTACAAAATGGGATGGGATGTGATAGGCATAACGGAGGATGGGTCAGACTTGATCGATCCTTACTTCTTTGAGTAGATACAATTACTAGAATTTCCATATATCAATTGGTCAATGCCAGAACTGAAAGACCTCAAGGAAAGGACTTTCTTTGTGATTCAATGAACTGAGACTTGGTTAAAGAATAAAGTCAAAGAATCCACCACTACTAAGTGAACAGGAAGAAGTAGTGTAAATAATAATAATATTTCTCAAGAAGGAACATCAGTTTTAGCTATTCCATCTTCTATTCCTACATCCTCAGGCTCTTTACATAGCACACAAGGGGGAGATGATGGTGAAGATCTAGATAAACGAGTTGATCTGGCATCAACACATGAACTCAACGTGGTCACCAGGAAGAAGAGATCAAAACCCAAGGAGAAGACCTTAAAGCCAATTCAACAAATGATTGATGAAGCTCTTGAGATGAATGCTTTACCCTCATTTGTAGATGAGATGATTCAATCCATACCATCTCCTGCACGCTCATTATCTCCTAAAAGCACAGAATCAATCCAAGAAGAGTTAGTTGTAGAAAATTTGCATAACTTGAACTTATCATCTACAGTCTTACAGGTTCCTTCAGTAATCGGCCCATCTGCTAGTATTTCAACATCTTGGTTGCAGCAAAGTTTAGAGAGAAAGAAGAAAAGGATGATTCAATTAGAAGCGCCCAATATAGATGTTGTAGCTGACTTAAGGCATAGAAGTACAAAGATAAAGAAGACTAAAATGGATTCCAGACTAGCAATGAACCCTACTTAGGGTAATTTATCTGTTGAAATTGCACAACCAGTCATAGAGAAGGACATAAATGAGGCAAATGAATCTGATTTTAGCATCACTAAAGTGGATCTAGGCTGGGCTACCTGTGAAGGGAAAGAACACAATTTTCAAGTGTCAGTTGATATCCTAATAGAACAATCAAGGAGAGATAAGCAAGTTAAGAATCAACTCAAGTGTCAAGTCCAAGCTCTATCTTCATGCATCAGATTGATGGTTGATGACTCCTTTCTAGATCCTAGTTCATTCACATAAAGTACAAAAGATCCAAAGAAAATGTTTGATGAAGAAACCATCCAAAACATAGGAGAATATCAAACTTATGGTAAAATGGTGAAAGTGTGGGTAAAAAGCATGAAAGAAAAGGCATTAATCTTATTTCAAGATGTTCAAGGTACATTTACCAAAGCGGATCATATACAAAAAAGCATTCAAAAAGAACTGACAACTCTCAAGGAACAACAAACATTCTGGAGAGAAATTGATGCCAATTTAGTAGAGATTAAAGGCATGAATAGCAATATAGTCAAGTCACTAAAGTTAATCAGCACTAGAGAAGAAGAAGAAATTGACATATGGATGGAAAACATCCGATGGAAGAATGATAGTATGAATGAACAATTGAACGAAGGAGAACAATTCTTAAACTCATGCAAGTTACTGAAAAAGAAGGCCTTGGGAGAAATACCAATGATCATAGAAGGTATTCCTATTAATGAACATACTCAAAATCTAGACATATCTTCCATCTTGAAATGCATAGAAACAAAAATCAACACTGAACTTGGCAGTAAACAAAGTTCAGATGCTAGTGTTATGATGAACTTGAGCAGTCTCTCAGTAGCATTGAACTCCTATACTCAAAACTTGTCAGGTTGTGTCACAGAATTGGATGAAATTAGAAAGAGACATGAGTTGTGTAAGCTGAAGATGTAGATTTTAATCATCATTAAGAACAAAACTTTGGCTCAAGTCATCAAATCATTCAAAGCATACAAGGAAAACTTGACTCAGTTGCAGGTAGCACCTACAGATCAAGGAACAAGTTCAAAGAATTAAAAGTTAGAAGTATTTATGTCTAAAGTTTTCTTAGAATTTTATTGATGTATTTTGTAAAAAGGTCAACTTTAGAATTAACTCTAGTTTTCTTTTTCTAATCGTGGTTAAGCTTCAAGGGTTAGAGTTGGTTATGAATCATCTTCAAGTAGTCCAAACTCTAACTTTTTAGGTAGTTACGAACCCAAAAAGTTGATTATTCTAGATTGGCTATAAATTCCTAGAAATCAATGTAATAAGGGACTTTTTGGACTTGGATACAGGGAAACACTGATGCTCTGATCATAAAGCAATTTTTGGAAAGTGTGTACAATTATTGTTTTTGTGTAATCAGTTATTTCTTTCTTTCTTGGTGCAAGAAATAAAAGGAAGTACATTTAGCATTCTCTCTCCAAGGAATCTGGATTGTTAAAGTGTTGATTTAGCTATGATTACTTTCATGGTATGATGTGAGTATTTTTGGATGGTTGAATTAGCATTGTGGTTGTGAAAGTTCTCAAGTGTACTCCTTGATAGATCTCATTAATAGTTTACATCATTTTTATGAAAACGTTGAAGGCGTGTGGTGCATTTGTTGTCAATGGTTTTCCTTCCTATTTTCTAAGTTCTTCTTATCTTTATTGAAAAATCTAAAATTTCATCTTATGAGGGAGTTGCCCCTCTAAACGCAGAGGAAGGCCAGATATCAAGGGCCTATCCAACTATTGTGAATGATTTGCCACATACACTCCATTGGGAAATTTCTACAGTGAAAAATATGTTTACCAACAAGGCTAACTCTACATTAGTCACCATCTTGCTTGACCCTACTAAGGAACCTTGATAAGGTATATACAATATGTGACTTCACAAAATTTGAGGACTCTTGCTCTAATACCAGAAATGATGTAGAGCCTCACCTTGGAAAATTTAGGAGGAAATGAATCCCTCAACTAAGTCTACATCAAGGGGTTCATACACCTTCAAGATTGGTTAGTAACTTATCTCATATTATTATCTGACTGACTTTCTTAATACCAACTAATAAACTGACATGTGATAGGAACTAAACTTTGATCACCTGTAGCAATAATTAGTTTCCTACACTAACTTAATAGAGATCGACCTAACTCTTTTGCAATGTAATTGAAATACATAGATAGTTTAGTCACTCCCCAAATGTGAAACTGAGGACCCACACTGACTACAACATGACCAACAAACACTATGGATTTGGTCCCAACTTATATCACCATAGTGCATGCGAGATTAAAACTCAAGCACAAACCAACCGCCAACCATGAAATACTTAGAGATTTATAACTTATGAAAATTCCATACAAACCAATTATTCCCTTTATCACATATCAGCTATGATATTTTCAACACATCAATAAATACATGAGGATATTCATCAAATCCACAAGTTAAAATTTATGCAAGTACAAGCAAGAACAATTTGAATAGTAAAAACACAAGAAAATAAAAACATATGATACATAGCTCATCCATGACCCTAGAAATAGATCACAAAGAGTATAAAAGACTCCCATATATCAATTTGACCCTAAAAATAGCAAGTCTTTACATTTGATGACTCAAAAACCTAATTTTAGGTAACAAATTACCAAACCCAAAACTCAATGGATGTTTTTTATTCAACCATTAGATCTTAGATATGTTCTCAGAATTTGGAGTATCGATTTAGAAAAAAAAATAAGGAAAACAATACACACATCCAATTCCCAAACTCACAAAATTAGAAAAGTTCCAACTCTTTCTATTCCTTCTACTGTATCTAATTCCTTTTTTTTATTACACAATCTACCTTTTCAATACTTTCTCATTTCTCAAATTGGGAAATGAAGTGTCATCCCAAAAGATAGAAAAGAAAACTATTTTTAAGTCATGAGGAATCAGGCATTAGAATCTTCTGCCAACTTTCCAGCTATTTGGAGTTTCCTATAGCCATCAATTTCCTAGTTGGCTTAATTATTCAAACACACACTAAATACACTTAAATAAAGCTGATTCAACTTAAAATGAAAACAACTTCATCCTAAGTGGCTATACTTGGAGATTTTATCCAATCACTACTCTATTGTTGCCACCACATCATAGGACTTTATTACAACATTAAAAAATTTAAACATACTTAAAACATAACTTAACATTTTTCATAGTTTATGCACTTCTTGTAGCATCATCTTTTTATTTCTTCCAATTGCACAATTCTAAACTATTGTTTCATCTTTATTTGTTCATGTAGCATACTTAACCATGTTAATTCCTATAGCATAATCTACCTAGTCTTTTCCTATATCACATTTAACATTTCACAAATAACAAACATACATCATGGATATCAATGATATATCACATACATCAAGATGTCAGATCTATCCATTCACCTTGTGAATTAGAGATATGTGCTCAAAATTAATCTCATACTCATAATATCCTTCTCATGAAACTTGCAACCCTATCATGATAAGTAAGCATATGATTAATACCTTGAATCAATAGAAAATTCTATCAAGACATACAAATTTAATGAGTTACAACTAGATTTAATCCCTTTGTTCATAAACTACAAAACATTACAGACAATAGAGATAGGAGACAAGAATCAGAATAAAACTAAAAATACTTTGTTTCTCTTCATTCATTTTCCTGAAACAAATACATTAGAGATGTATGAAAATAACTCATTAAACAACTAATAGACCTAAACTTTCACTAAAAATCCATTAATGTTGTTCATACAAGAGAGAAATGTTGAGAATGTGGAAACACAAATAGATCTCTTCTTAATAGACTATAACCAACCAACCCTAAAGTAAGAAGAAAAGAGGAGAATAAGTAGAAGAGGAAGAATTCCTAGATCTGATCTAAAGTTTCCACTTGTCCACTTGAAAATCTTTCACTTGCTTCTTACAAAACATCTCTTATCTTCCATATTCCAACTAAAAATCTAATCTAATCATTGTCCCAACAAACTAATCAAAATACTCATTAGAATGATAGAAAACCAAATACAAAAGGTGTCATATCTATTATTAAAACATGTGCCAAAATTTCCACTAAAAGGTTTTAAAAGAAAAATATCACTATTGGTCACATCCCTACTAAATCTAGAGATAACCCACTTCACTATTTGCTTTGAAATTGAAAAGGAACCTCCAAGCTAAAACAAAATTGTCTATTAGTGTAATGGGCACCCCTGGATGTCCCAAAAAACTAAACCAAATTGCTGAAAGGAATTATGTCAAACAGTTTGCATTCAACTTCTTATTTCTCCGTTTAATGTTTTAAACCCCTTATAATTCCGAAAATCAAACATTTATTGTTTGTTGTGTTTCGTGCATGGAATTGGTATCATACAACATAAACAAGAAAGCAACTACAATGATATGCAAAGTGGAAATGAACTGCTGCTAATAAAATGTTATTTTCAGAATTCATAAAATCAAATACATAGCAGATTTATCAACTCACTAATTACTTCAGCAATATTGTCATAATACTCCAGCCCATGCTTACGAACTTGCTGCTACAATACTTTGTCCTCCAATCAGTCCACTACCTTCATAATACCATTCCCTCCAAGCGGCATAAGCGTCGGACAAGTAGTGAAGAAGATATGAGCAAAATATCAAATCTACCTGTAGCCGGAAATGCAACTAAACTGCCTGATAATGAAGCCAATAAGAAAGAATTCCAAAGGCCAAACCCCAAGGGAATGACGTCTAGAATGTTACAAGAGAGGATAGACGTCCTCAAATGCCGAAAACAAAGCTGCAACTCACACACCAATTTCTTCTCATATTCAACCTGTCTAATGAAGCCACAAATGCTTCCTTTTATTCTATTCCCACGGGTCCCCTCAACTCATATGGGCAATGTGGGATAAAAGATGTGTAATATAAAACATATATTAAAATACCCCTTATGTCTCCCTTGGGTACACATCACCATAAAATATATATTAAAGTAACACTTTAATATTTTACAATTAAATTAGACGTTACTTTAATAAAACTTCAGGCATTAAAATGTATTAGCAATCAGACTCCGAATAATGTGAGTGATAGCTCATCGAAAAGCTCTCACCGAGGAGTATCGAGTCCAATCACCAAAATTGACCTGCACTGTGTCCTGCCGACTTACTAAAAATAGTAAGTATGTCTGAAACTAAGTAAATCAACTTCGTTTTGGCCCAAACTAGAAATGACTAGGCCAAAACACTCCAAGATCCCATTAAAACCTTCGTTAGCCCTCGGGACCATGTAGAACAAGGCTAACGCGCACACACTTGGTCAACTGCTAAAATGGGGACATTACAGTCCGCCCCCCTTGAAATTGCTTGTCCTCAAGCAACCTCAGTCCAGCCTGTTGAATAACCTGCTCACTCTCCCATGTAGAATCTTCCTCTGGCAGGTCTTTCCATTTGACCAAATACTCCTTCACTATCTTGTTTCTAAGCTTCCTCTCTCTGGTATCCACAATAGCCTCAGGTACTAACACAAGCTTCCCCTCCTCATCCAAAGGGGGTAAATCTGCAGAAGGCACTACACTCTGACCAATGGCTTTCTTAAGCCTAGACACATGAAACACATTGTGCACTCGATTGCCCTCTGGAAGCTCAAGCTCATAGGTGACTTTGCCCACTTTGCGAATCACCCTGTAGGGACCATAAAATCTAGGTTTCAACTTTTTAGCTCTGCTCTTCTTGAGCGATGACTGTCTATATGGTTGTAGCCTCAAGTAAACCATATCCCCTACCTCGAAGCTACGCTCTATTCGGTGCTTATCAGCATACAATTTTTGTTGATTTTGGGCCTGTTGTATATTCTCTTTGAGCACTTTCAGGATGTCCTGACTATCCTGCAATAAGTTTTTGGCTTTGGGCACTCTACTGTCCCCCAAAACTAAATCCATGAAGCTAGGTGCTTCATAACCATAGAGTGCCATGAAAGGAGTCATCTTGATGGACATATGATAAGTGGTGTTATAACAATACTCTCCCATATGCAACCATCTGATCCAAGCCTTTTGTTGTGTAGTTACATAGTTCCTCAAATATCCTTCCGCCCATTTATTCATAATCTCTGTTTGCCCATCTTTTTGCGGATGATAACTAGTGCTAGGTGTAAGATCTGTACCACACAACCTAAACAACTCTTGCCAAAAAACACTCATAAACTTACTATCCCGATCGCTGACAATGAATCTGGGTAGCCCATGTAACCTGAATATCTCTTTAAAGAAAAGATCTGCCACCTGTGTTGCTGTGTATGTGGACGAAATAGCAAAGAAGTGAGAAAACTTCGTCAAGCGGTCCACCACCACATAGATGCAATCCCTTCCCTGCACTCGTGGTAAACCAGTGATGAAGTCCATCGAAATACTTTCCCATTTCCTATCAGGAATGGGCAAGGGCTATAATAAACCTGCAGGAAATGTGTGTTCTCCCTTATTCTGTTGACAAACCATACACTCCCTGACATACCTCTGAACATCATCCTTGAGCCCTTTCCATGAAAACCACTCTCGGATCTGCCTGTAGGTCTTGAAGACCCCCGGATGTCCTGCTGTGGGTGCATCATGAAATGCCTTCAATATCGCCTCTCTCAAATGTGATGACGGAATCAAATAAACCCTATCCTGAACTTTGATCAATCCATCTATCACCTCATAGCGATCATCTTGTATGGTACCTAAAATCAATCCAGAAGCCCAAGCATCTCTGACATACTCTGCTATAATCCGATCTCTCCAATCTCCTGAAATCTCTGCCAGAGCACATAAGTGAGGTCTCCGAGATAAGGCATCAGCCACCACATTTTTCTTACCTTTGACAAACTCTATGTCAAAGTCATAAGCCTGCAACTTAGTCACCCATTTTTGTTGCCGGTCATTAAGATCACGCTGGCTCATGAAGTATTTAATACTGTTGTGATCAGTCTTGATCACAAAACGTCCACCTACCAAATATGATCAAAATTTGGCCAATGCATGCATTATGGCCAACATCTCCCGGTCATAGACAGAATAACTTTTCTCAACTCCTCGGAGCTTCCTACTCTCGAATGCAATGGGATGCTTCTCCTGCATCAATACTACTCCAATCCCATCACCTGATGCATCACAATGAAGCTCAAAAGGCTTTGTGAAATCCAGTAGAGCTAGAACTGGACATGAAGACATTACCTGCTTGAAATGCTCAAAACACCTCTGTGCTGCCCCTGTCCACACGAAGGCTCCTTTCCTGGTAAGATTTGTCAAGGGTGTAGAAATCTGTGAGAATCCCTTAACAAACCTTCTATAAAAACCACATAAACCAAAGAATCCCTTAAGCTGTGTAAGGTTTGTGGGAGTAGGCCACTCTACAATAGCTCTAATCTTTTCGAGATCAACCTGAACGCCATCTGCACTAATGATATGCCCCAGGTAAAGGAGCTCAGTCATGCCAAACTCACATTTAGATTCCTTGGCATACAATGACTCTCTCTCCAGAATAGATAACACCTCCTCTAGATGATGTAAGTGCTCCTCCCAGGTCTTACTGAAGACCAAGATGTCATCAAAGAAGATCAAGACAAATCTCCTCAGCTGCTTCCTGAATACCTGGTTCATACAACTTTGAAATGTAGCAGGTGCATTGGTTAGACCAAATGGCATAACCATGAACTCAAAGTGGCCATAGTGACATCGGAAGGCTTTTTTCTCAATGTCCTTTTCTCTCATCCTGATCTGATGGTATCCAGATCGCAAATCAATTTTGGTGAAGAAGCATGCCCCATGCAACTCATCAATCAGCTCATCAATCCTAGGAATGGGATACCTGTTTTTAATTGTTTTCTTATTCAGTGCCCTGTAATCGATGCACATGCGCATTGTCCCATCCTTCTTCTTTACCAATACTACTGCTGAAGCAAAAGGGCTCTTGCTGGGCCTGATATGCCCCATCTCCAACAAATCCTTAATCGCCTTCTCTATCTCATCCTTGTGTTTCTTAGGATGACGATAGGGAGTAATCATAACTGGTTTGGCTCCCTCCTCAAGCTCAATAACATGTTCCATCCCTCTGTCAGGAGGAACCCCATGAGGAATGTCGCTAAATACTTTAGCGTGTCTATCAAGTATCTTCTGGACATCTAGTGGATGACTCTTTTCTTGTGGCTCTGGTGAAGTTGGCATAATGTGGCACTCTGTCGCCCACTCTATGTCATCATGACAAAAAAGTCTCTGCATTCTCCTCAAGGACACTATTCTGCAACCTCCATCTGAAAGCCCTCTAATTACCACAGTTCTCCCCTCATGCTGGAATCTCATCTCCAATTTTGCTAGATTGAGTGTGAACTCAACTAGTGAAGCCATCCATGTCATGCCGAGGATGACATCATAATCTCCCATGTCCACAACATAGAACTCATCTTCCAACTCGTAGCCATCTCCAAACCTGATGCGAAGATTAGATATCTTCCGAGTGCATAATAACTTATCACCGTTAGCCACCATGACTCTAAACCCATCATGCTCCTCTGTCTGTAACCCTCTCCTGGCTACCAACTGTGCATCTATGAAGTTATGTGTAGCCCCAGTGTCAATAAGTGATATCACTTTCTGCCCCTGGATAGTACCCCTGACCTTAAATGTGATTGCCTTTTGGGCCCCTGTCAAGTGTGCCAATGATCTATCATCCTTAGGAATGTTGCTCTCCTCTATAGTGTTACCCTCATCTGAATCAGAGTGCTGATCCTCCCCTTCTGACTCTGACTCTTCTGCTGAAAAATACTCCATTTGATTTGCCTTAGCCTTGAGAGAACATTTATGAGATAAGTCCCAAGGCTCTCTACAATGGAAGCACAGCTTCTTCTTTCGAAGTTCATTCAAGGTTTCATTGTTTAGTCCTTTTGATCCTTCTTTGGGTTTGCTATACTCTTTTTGAAATGATTTTTTGTCTTTGTCCTTGCGGTAGGAAGAATCTGTTGAATGGTTTTTTCCTTTGTATACCGAAGGGGCTAAATCTCGTGCCTTTTTAGTTGCTTCAGCTAACGTGAGTGGATCATGTCCCTTCACCCAACCTCGTAATGGATCAGCAAGACCATCACAAAATAACACCACCAATCTCCTAGGAGAGATATCAGTAACAAGTACAAACAAGCGCTGAAACTCGGCAATGTAAGCATCCACAGAACCTGACTATTTTAACTGTGCTAGCTCCTTGAAATGTAACTCGGGATCCTTAGTGTAAAATCTCCCAATCAATGTTTCGGTGAATTCCTCATAGGATGTAATTTGATTATGCCCCAAAGTCACCATGCCATGATGCCACCATTCATGTGCAACGCCATCCAAGTGCATAGCCGCATACTTGATAGCCTCCTCCTCAGGCATAGGATTAAGCTGCAAGTATGTATCTACCTTCTGCACCCAAGCTCGTGCAGTCATCTTCCCTGAAGCATCATAATAAGGTAAAGAAAGTTTTCCAACTTTCTTCCTCAGCTCAAAGTTTTGATTCCTCCCTCCTGCTTTAGGCATGTGTCTCATCCTCAAGTCCATATAATCTCTAAGAGAAATATCCGCCTGAAACTCTGGTCCACTAGCCTCCCAGTCCCTCCTGAACTGATCCTATAACTCGGTAATCTGCGGTTCGTTTACTAGATGAACCGGATCTCTGGGTGGAAAAGTGGGTAGAAGAGGTCTCGAGCTCACAGTCCGTGCTGGGCGTGCAACGTGTCTAAAGTTATCAGCCTCATTCCCATTGTTGCCGTGTCCATTATTACCATTAATGTTATTCTAAGGACCATTGTTGTTGCCTTGGCTTTCATGGTTATTGTTTCCCCCATTGTTATTGTTTCCCTCGTTGTTATTGTTTCTGTTGTTGGCATCACCTGGATTAATATTGACACCCATCTGTCTAGCCATGAGCTGCAACATCAGGTCCATTCGCCTATTCTGCTCCTGCTGCATACGCTGCCCCTGCTCTAATGTATCCAGTAACTGTCAGAACAATACCTCCCCTTGATCTGGACCAGCATTTCTGCCTCCGCCTAATCCTGTATTCCTGTCATCTCGATCACCCATATTATTGTCCTGATCACAGAATATCTCCTCTGTGTCTGTATGGTTGAATTCAATGTCCCCCTGCATGGATGTACTAGACTGTTTGTTTTGCAAGTCTGAAATCCTATTTTGTCTTGCTCTGGTATCGCGGAAATTATAAGACCCCTGTCGCATGCTCAAACATAAATGCTTAGCCTGTGTTTTTTTTTACTTACTTTTTCCCTCTATCCGGCTGTTCCAAATTCCCTATAAGACCTCCACAGGATGGCAGGACTTATAGCTTTGATACCACTGTAATGGGCACCCCTGGATGTCCCAAAAAACTAAACCAAATTGCTGAAAGGAATTATGTCAAACAGTTTGCATTCAACTTCTTATTTCTCCGTTTAATGTTTTAAACCCCTTATAATTCCGAAAATCAAACATTTATTGTTTGTTTTGTTTCGTGCATGGAATTGGTATCATACAACATAAACAAGAAAGCAACTACAATGATATGCAAAGTGGAAATGAACTGCTGCTAATAAAATGTTATTTTCAGAATTCATAAAATCAAATACATAGCAGATTTATCAACTCACTAATTACTTCAGCAATATTGTCATAATACTCCAGCCCATGCTTACGAACTTGCTGCTACAATACTTTGTCCTCCAATCAGTCCACTACCTTCATAATACCATTCCCTCCAAGTGGCATAAGCGTCAGACAAGTAGTGAAGAAGATATGAGCAAAATATCAAATCTGCCTATAGCCGGAAATGCAACTAAACTGCCTGATAATGAAGCCAATAAGAAAGAATTCCAAAGGCCAAACCCCAAGGGAATGACATCTAGAATGTTACAAGAGAGGAAAGACGTCCTCAAATGTCAAAAACAAAGCTGCAACTCACACACCAATTTCTTCTCATATTCAACCTGTCTAATGAAGCCACAAATGCTTCCTTTTATTCTATTCCCACGGGTCCCCTCAACTCATATGGGCAATGTGGGATAAAAGATGTGTAATATAAAACATATATTAAAATACCCCTTATGTCTCCCTTGGGTACACATCACCATAAAATATATATTAAAGTAACACTTTAATATTTTACAATTAAATTAGACGTTACTTTAATAAAACTTCAGGCATTAAAATGTATTAGCAATCGGACTCCAAATAATGCGAGTGATAGCTCATCGAAAAGCTCTCACCGAGGAGTATCGAGTCCAATCACCAAAATTGACCTGCACTGTGTCCTGCCGACTTACTAAAAATAGTAAGTATGCCTGAAACTAAGTAAATCAACTTCGTTTTGGCCCAAACTGGAAATGACTAGGCCAAAACACTCCAAGATCCCATTAAACCCTTCGTTAGCCCTCGGGACCATGTAGAACAAGGCTAATGCGCACACACTTGGTCAACTGCTAAAATGGGGACATTACAATTAGGAAGACCCCAATTTCACAAATCTGCAAATAATTTTCGCTAATGAGGGCTTGCACACAAACTAACTACAAAAAAGGATTCCTTTCCTTCTCCCCTTTCCAACAATATATAATAGTCCAATATCAGGACAAAAGTACCCCCTTTTGTAAGAATTTGAAGTTATAGGTCTTCTAAATGAATAAAGCATAAAATAATTTGAACACATTTCTCTTTGATAAAGCTTCAACTTTATAATATATTGAAAATTTATTTAAAGATTCCCCTATGTGCTCATGCTGAAAGAATTAAAATTTTAAAATTTTCATAAACTCTATCCAAGTAAACATGGGTCAAACCTATTCAACCTTGATGTGGGTGGCACATGTCACAATTAGATTGGCTCTTAAATCTACATCATCACCATTTAAGATCCTTCTTAGAACCCCCTACTACATGTCAAATTCTTGTGACTTCCTAGCTCTCAGTCTTGAATCATCACTTAACTATAGAGATGTCATGACTAACCATTAGTGGTGAGCCACAACATCGAGACCAGTAGCCATTAACTACCATTTAACCTCGTGACCATGAAACCACCTCTAATACGAAAGCACCCATGCACGCCCCATTCCTCATCTAGGAATGGGGACCCCCTACTTTTTTGACTCTCGAACTCACTATTAGAGAGTTGGGAGAAGAAATTAGTATTTGAGTTAGAGTTTTAGAGTCAGAAATTCAAAAATCCCAAAAAAAAAATTTAAAAACTAAAAAAGAAAATCAAAAAATCCCAAAAAATATCAAAAAATTCCATAAGATCAAAAATTCAAAAAATCAATAATAATAAATAAATAAATAACTCTCTCGCACATGTGCACATCGAGGTGCGACGCACTTTACATTTTACAAGAGAGAGAGAAGGTTATAAAACCCTCCCTCCCCCTTTGTCTTACTCATTTCTCATCGAAGAACAAGGAGGGAGAGGTAAGAAGACCCCCCCTACCCTTTTTAGTTAGTCACACGCCCTCATGGGTGCGCCCACATGGCACACAACGTGCAGCACACTTTTGGGCATGCATGTGCTACACTTGAGTGGTGTGCCACTGCAATACGACAAGTAGTGCCCCTATGTGGAGCATTGCTCCCTTCTGCACATTCAAACAGTGCCCGCACCCCTTTTTGGGCACACGCATGGTGCCTGCGTGATGCCCTCACCTTTGTACCACTACACGAGCGCCAATGTGTGGTGCCTATGCAACGTGCCCAGTCGCACCCCTTTTTAGGTGTGCTTTTCGTAGTGCCAAGCCTTCATGCCACTGCATGAGTGCCAACATGAGTGCCCTTGCAACACTATGCACAATGTCCACACGGCTCCCTTTGGGGCACCAAAGTGGTACATGTGCATGCACGCCCACACCCTTGCACAAGTGCTCACACTCGTGCCCACTCTATCATTTAAATTTAAAATATATATAATAAGAAAAAAAAATTAATTTTAATTATAAAAAAAAAAACAAAACAAAACAAAATGAAACGAAACAAATAAGTCCCTAAGGGGGATTTTTTTTTTCTTTTTTTTATGTTTTTTCTTTTTCGATATCCAATGATTAATCATGTTTTCTCTTTCCCATGATGCGTAGGTAATATAATCAATTGGCATCCACATTTGGATCAGCAGCAAAACTAGTTGTTTACAAGTTCCAAGGCATAACCCCAAAATCATAGTTACATGATGAGTACATTGAGATCAAAGACACAGACCTCAGATACACAGAATGGGGAGATTTCTTGAGAGTTTGTAACAATCCAACTGAAAGGTCATCCTTGAGGTCCACCCTAAGCCGTTCTGGATTAGTAAATGCAATATCACATCCCGAGACCATGCAGTCAACTGAATTGATTATGACCCTATCCTGGCATTTTTTTCCTTATGAAAGGGTGGTAAAGAGTGTCACTGGGGAAGTGGTCTTAGATCTACAACCTGATAATATCGAGAGGATTTTTCATCTACCTAGAGCTGATCAGTTCATCAAACTTTTGTATGAAGTAGCTGAGAGGTGCCATAAAGATCATTACCAGGAGGCCATCAACATCATATATTCCTTATACTTCATTGAGAAGCCAACTCAGGGGAAGACAATCAAAAAAGTGGATATGACTCAAGGATACATGAAAGATGACATCAAATATTCAATCATTCTCCTAAGCAGAGTTATGGGATTGCCTGCAACGGGTCATCTTGCTCCATTCATGGTCAACTTCATTGAGACCATCAAACATGTAAAGATGCCATGACTAGATTAGGCCACCACACTTAGTGAGAACTTGTGTGACCAGTTGTAGATGGGAAAGGACAAGAAGAAGTTCTATATGACTTATTATGTGGTGTATCTACTTGTAGCAAGGGCAATTGACTATCCTGAGCTGTACAAGAAGGGCAGTATGTAGGACCCTAATGCATGGTTGTATATAGTTTATCCTTAGCTAGTGAAGAAGAAGCTCTCACCGCAGAGCAAGGAGTACATAATTGTGAATGATGCCTTCATCTTTTCCATCATTCAATTCATTGAAGGGGATTATGGGAAGAGATTGTCCGATGAGGCCAAGACACAAATCATAGCTCTTGGTGCATATTTCATCTAGTTCCAGACATTCACATACATTCGATTAGGTGGTGCATCCATCAATATAAAGAAACTCCCAAGGTACCCAAATGATAAGTTGGTCCTGATGGAAATATTTGGACAGATTGAGTCAGCTTATGAGAGGATCAAAATACAATGGAGGCCTTGTTGAAAATGGCCTTTCGTAATAGGAGCATACTAGGTAAAGAGAAAGCAAGATATCCTAACTTTTGATTGGGAATGGGAGAATTATCCTCTTGAAGAATATAACTCTCCTTGGCCATTCTTTGACAATGTTGGTAAAGTGGAAAACCTAGCAAGAAAGGAGTTCTATTATGAGGACACCATTGAAGATCATTGGATGAATGCCACAAATGACTATGATGTTCGTATCAGAGACTATTGTAGAATGACTTTGTATTTAGCAGAGAAGGCTCTCCATTTGACCATCCCAGATGAGATAAGGCTACAAGACTCGCATGAGCTACTAAATCCCTTATTCAATACAGATAAATTTGGTGAGAGGCCCATTCTAAATGCAAAAGTTGATAGAGAGGAAGGAGATGATATTAATCATTGAGCAAGACATGTCATTAGAATGACAAAGAGTTAGATCAGGAAACCCTTTCCACTTGATCCAATTCTAGATACAGTGATCTTCCATGCACATGGTTGCCTAGAAAGGGGAAAGGGAAAGAAAGTCATAGTTCCTATCTTTGCACTCCAGTCTCCTATCAAGCTAGAAATAGTCTACCAGCTTGATCATCCAATGGGATACTACCACCCTCTAGAGAAGAAGAGAAAGAGGAAGAGAGCCTCTCCTCAGAGGTTTCAGGCAAAGCATATTAAAGAACAGGCCCCTTCCTAGCAATCGGGATCCAGTCCCCAAGAGCCCCAAGATGGTGGAGCTTCTCATATTCAGGTTGAATTTCCATTGCCTCATATTTTATTGAGTCAACAAGAAGAGGGAGAAATTATAGAGACATCCATTCATCTAATGCATGAAGAGCCCGCTTCTCCTATGGTTCCATAGAAACAAAAGAGGATCAAGGTTAGAATGAACAAGAGGCAAAGAGTTCATAAAAGATTGGTGCCTAATCCATCTATTCCTGAAACCATTCCCAAGGAAGAATTAGATGAGGGGTAAATAGAGTCAGATGAAGAGGAGGAGAAAGTGCCTCTACAAAGGAGAACTTGGCTTGCCAAAGCCATAGAATTGGAAAGAAGGAAGAGTGTCACAAATACCCCACCACTCACCCAAGCTAAAATGGTAGAACTCTCTTCTTCAAAAGATGAAGTACAATGATTTGTGAATGAGAAAAGGGAGCTAGGTGATGATGTTCTCTCCATCCTAGATTTTTATTTCATGCCTTTGGGTATAGAATTAGTCGGAGATAAGATCAGAGATACCCCTACAAGTGAACTTCAATAGCAAGATTGGACGCAGATGCCACTTGAGACACAAGGTCCTCATCTCACTCCCCCATCTTCACCTTAGGTTATGATGGTATATAAGGTTTCAATAACATCTCCACCTCTAAGTTCAGAAGAACATGTTCAAAAGGAACCATCATTACAAGGACAAACAGAACCAAGAGTTACTGATGAGCCATCAAAAGAGGCACAAATAGTAGAATTTATAAAACAACCTTCTTAGGAAGTTGAGGATCAAACTATAGGATCTACAAAAATTGAGACTACAGAAGAAAAATCCCCACAATAGGAGACTCCAAGAAAGAGAAATAGAGGGAAGGATGTAGTTGAACACATCCCTTCATCATATAGAGCCAAGATTATAGAAATATGTATTGGAAGATGGTTTCAGAAGGAAATAATGAGAAGTGCCAATCGTCAATTCTGTGCTTCAGAGGATGATATTTGTGACATTGCAGAGATTTTGAACAAGCTTGACTCTTCATTACATGATGCAAGACCATTTGCATTCATTACTACTACACGAAACCAAGACTTATTTGCTCAAGTGGCTCACCCTCTAGAAGGTACAGATGCAGAAGCTATTAGCCTTGAGGACTATGAAGTGAAAGATATCATGTTAGGAAAGCCTACATGGGATACATCCCGATAGATGATGACTATGGGAGTCAAGGAGGTTCTTAGCCAAATGGAATAGGATGAGATTGAAATTAGAACACTTTGAAGGCAAGTTGAGATCTTATAGGGATATCTAGCTGAAGTTATTGGTCCTCTTGATTCTGAACACCCTAAGGAGACTTTGAATACCATTCTTAGAGAAGGAGAAGGTGTACAGCTTAGTCCATTTTTGAGAGCTTGTTAGAATTGGTGAGATAGCCTTGAGGATAAGGGTGTCACTATAATAATAGGAAGTTTGAAGTTATTACATGCTATACAAGAGAATGTTGATAAGATCATGGCAATTTTGAGGCGGGATTCCAGCATCATGGATGAGGTATGGGCATGGAGCAAGGATTTACAAACTCTACAAGCCATAAAAGGGAAAAGGTATCACATTCTAATTGATGTATATACTGGAGAGGAGTTAGACATGATAGATGATTAGATAGAAAAGATTGCAGATGGAAATAAAGTGATGGAAACATTGCATGATGAGATACATAGGCTCAAGGACCAAGCCCAAGAGCGAATTTTGGAAGCAAAAAAGTTATACAGTGATGCATGCTTGGAAATTTTTGAAGATGAAGAATGAGAGAAGTTGTTTCTAGTTGAGGTAGTTGTGGAAAATTTTAGAAATATTTTAGAGGAAGTATGTAGTGATGAAGACATCAGACAAGCCTTCAGGACAAAAGAAGCACTGTTAGAGTTGGATGCCAAACTCAAAGATTTTGCAAAGACTCAAATTGAGGTGGACAACTACAGATAGAAGGTCAAAGAAAAGTATGAGGCTTTGGATATTTTTTATGTTGCTAAGATTATTGAGATTATAGAGAAATTCAAGGGCAAACATCCAAACATAGCTTTAGGATAAAGATGAACAAAACCCAGATACCAGAATTTCAATTTTGACACTTAGTAAAATTTTGAGATTTTCACCCAGTCGAGGTCCACAGCTCCACAGCCCTACAGGTCTATAGCTCCATAATTTAGAGGTGCATTGAAAGTTGACTACCAGTTCCAAAAATAGCACTTCCATGCATTAGGAGCACATTCTAATGATAAGTTAACCCCGACACACCTCTAGTGAAGGGGCAGCTTCTATTTTTGGTGTCTCCATGGACTTCTACCTTGATTGATGGCTTCCTCCTACTTTCTCTCTCATGCTTTCTCTATTTTTGAGATGTAAAGGACTCATGCATCCAATTAATGAATAAAATATGGATGGAGTTCCTCTAAGCACTAGTTAGATTGTCAATTTGTATATATTTAGTTTGTTTAAATGTTTTAAAAGAATTTTATTGCATCAAGATATCTCTCATTCTCAACAAAAATTGACGAGATGATTTCTTATAAATACCCCATTGTAAAATGTAAGAAGGGTCGCCATTATTATGCAATAAAATTATGCTTTTGGTGCTAGCATTCAGAGTGTAGTTATTTTTGCCTGAATGTGTCATTTTTTTGTGGATTTTTATTCATGAGATTGTGATTGAGCCAAAGGTTTATTGCATTGTTTCTGGATGTGTGATCTTTTAGTTTTGGTGTTTGCTACAGATATATGAATTTTTTTGAAGTAACAAGCTTGAGAATAGATAACCCAATTGTGTCTACATAGCTTTTTGTCTCACATGAGTGCAATTTCTATGGCCTTGCAATTTCATGAAGAGTGAAATATCATTCAATTTGTTATAGATTCTCACTGACAATTACATTAGTGGATTCTAGGAAGCGTTGCTCCTGTTTTCATTGATTTTCTACCGATTTCTTCGAAGGTTTAACTCACAGCGTATTGTGTTCTGTAGCTTATGTCTATTTAGAAATTTCAATTTCAAGTCATTTGATTTTAATTTTGTTATTTTCTTTGCAAACACCTTGTTAAAGTAGGACCTCATAGTAGCTGCATTGTTAGAGTTGCATGCATTGAAAAATAGAAAAATAGAAAAATATTGTTCTTTTGGTGTGATAGTTTGAGACAACAAATAGATTTTACTTTAATTCCAAGATAAAAGAGTTTTTTTAGAACCAACAAAGTCCTCCTTGTGAACACTCACATTTAGCTTCTACTGAGCAAATTTTGGTACATTGCAAGACAAATACTGAACCTTGGAGTGGATCCTTAAAAATATTTTCTTTTCAAGAGAGGAATTACGCAATGGATTATGCTGCCATTTTTTGCGTCCTACCAAAATTTGAATTCAAATACCTAGCCCATCCAACAGTCACTTCCATGTTTAATATTATTTAATTTCTTGGGAAATAAAAAAAATTTAAATGATTAAAAATTTAGTGTATTTCTTTGTTTGTTTTGGCTAGCCTACAACTTTTTGCACTATCAGATCTTGCCTAGATCTACAGTGGGCGCTTTCCCGCATTATCAAAATAAGAAATATTTAAACATTGTGGGGAAGCCCCTTAGCAATGCATGGATGGTGGGTCCATGTTCTCTTGTGGGCCATAGGGTGGATAGGAACACTCTACCACCCCTGATCCAATCTATCTACCTGGTCAAAACTATTTAATGGCATTGTTTCTATCTTCTCAAGGCCCTGTTTCCATAGAGATTAGATATCATTGCATCTAGATCTATGCTTAGATAAGATTTACATCTGGATCTCCATGATTATTCTCTATAGGACTTAATGGCAGTGGTTGTGGAGTAACTTTAGTAAGAGGACATCTCAGTTATGCCTTAACTATAAAGGAAATTTTTGTAAATTTTGGTCGACTCTTCTCTAACTTCTTTGATATTGCTCTGCAATCTCATGTGTAAATTCCCTTTACCTTTGAACTGTATGACATTCTTCCTTATCTCTTTCATCCATTAATGTGAAAGTGCAAGAACTATTTTCCTCTCATTGGTGTTTTGTAGAGATCTATAATCTGCATGACTATATCTTTTTTGGCTTGTAAAGGATATATAAGTGAATCTTCTCTTTCTTGTGTCATTCATCTGGGTTTTTTGATCTACATGTAGTTGCTAGATTAAAACAAGTCTGAATGTGTATATGTTTTGGTGTCATGATGGTTCAATAGTGCATATATGGGCAGGGATTGGTTGAACACACTATTTTGGTGCATCAACCCCTTAGGTTAGAATAGGTAGATTTGCTTCCATGCTCTCCTTCTCCCTTTTCCTCTCCAAGAATAGTTAGGTGCACCCTGATAGTAAGAGGAAGTCGGCCTTCTCTAAAGATTCAGCCTCATAGTTCAAGTCACATAGCTTGGAGGTTTTTTCCATGTTTCACAAGGTTGTCCTTAGGTAAAGACTTTAGAAAAGGGTGCAAACCTCTATGACAAAATTTTTTGGCATGCCCAGTGGGACATATATCAGAAGATTTCAAGTCTACTAGTGTCAAGAAGAAAGATTTCAAGATTAATACTAAGGAGATAGTTCTGGTCTCAATATTCAAGCCTTCAAAGGGTTCATTCTTCAAAGGACTTGGCAACTCTAAGCTTCAAATACATTTGGTTCTAGACCAAAGTTGCAAGAATTCATGCCCAAAGCTGAAACAAGAGCACCTTCTAGAGGTAATTTTTAGTACCAATAGCTTTCATTATCAAATCCTAGAAGGAGGAGGACTAGAGTATCCTTATCACCAATTAGGAGTGCAATAGCAACAAATACACCTACAAGATCTATCTATACCCCTCCTACTATTAGATCTCAGCCTAGATTGCCATCAGCACATATCAATAGATCACTTGTCTATATGGCATAGCCTAGAGCCCATACTTTTGCCACCTTTAATGGTGGAAGTCCCCTTTTATTGGTTCAAAGACATGACATACCAATATCTACACTCAAAAGTATACCAGAGTTTACTGGTGAGACTTCTATCTCTCCCTCAGAGCATATTCAAGAGGGTGCAAATGTCTTCAATATCCATGCTATTACAGAGGATGATGTTATATTTAGGCTTCTAGCCTCATCCCTAAAAGGAAAAGCATTACAATGGTATAGAGGTTTAGCTCATGGTTCTATAACAAATTGGGATAGTTTAGGAGTAGGATTGTGTAAACACTTTGAGGAAAAAAGTGACCATTTATCACTTTTAGAACAATTGACTACTATAAAAAGAGCCCCCCATGAATGTATGACTGATTTCAACTATAGATTTCAAAAAACATGGGATGGAATACCTGCTTCAGTAAAACCTACCCCTAGTAATGCCTTCTTGCATTACCTCAGAGCTTTTAACAGTGACATTGCCACTACAATGTAAACTATGGGAGGAGATACCTTGCCTAATGCTTATAACATAGCAATAAAGTTAGAAAACATCCTAATACAAGGAGGTAAGCTAGCTCCAAGGCCTCCCATGCTCTTCTTTCCTGATGTTCCAAACCACCAACCGACAATGGCTCCTCTTCCCATAACTCCCACATCGCAATCCCTTGCTCTAGTCCCTCAAGCTTCCACACCTTCAAATGGAATAGATGAAATCAAGGAGATGATGCAATCTATGATGTTGAACATAGATAAAAGATTGCAAGGCCAAGAGAAGAAACTAGAAGATAGTTTCTCTACGATGCAAAAAATGAGCAATAAGGTGGTGACTTTAGAAAGACAACAAGCTCAAGGTAGTAAGGCTCATCAATTGCGACATCAAACTCTAAACAATGGTAGGCCTCCAAACCATAATTATGGGAACAATTCTTTTGATTAGAATAGGTAGAATAGCCATGTTTCAACCTCAAATGTGAGCCAAAATAGGGCCATAGTCCCTCAAAACAACATGGCCCAGGATCAAGATTTTTGTTCTTCCTGTAACTACTCCTATGCTCATTGCATGTGTCAGAAGGCTGAATCTTATTTGGCTTTGACCATCCAAGAGCCTACATTAGGAAAATCATACAAGGAGGACCAATTTAAAGAGGCCTCATATATGCAAGGACAAGGTAATTGCTCCTTTATGAATCATCAAATGGAGGAACATTGTAATGTAAACTAGGATTCCATTGCTCACAACACTAGGAGCAAAAGAAGAGCCATTGAAGATGCTACCCCTCCTCCTCCCAATTAGGCCTCAACTTCAAATGCAATACCTCATGATCAATCAGCAAGTGACCAATCGAATACCTATCAGCAGTAGAGGTAAGATAATGGCAGAAGGAATGTAAATGATCCTTGGGTTGTTCCATCTCAACCTCCTACAAATGCAGCTCCTAAGGCTTCTACCAAAGCACCTACTATGCCATTCAGTGTGGTAGAACAAATGAAGAAGAAAAATGTGAATATTTCCATGTGGGATGTTGTTGCTACTATACCCATGCAAAAGAGGTTGCTACAACAAGAATTGGAAAGTATTGAACCAAAGGATCAGCCACCTAGCATGGAAAGTGCCACAAGCCTAGTACAACCATCAAGGAAGGAAGAAACAAGTAAAAATATTAGACACCATCCATTTTATTTTTCTTTAAGTATAGGGAATAAACTAGTCCACAATTGCATGATTGATTCAGGGGCTAGTAGTTCAGTGATGCCCAGGTGTGTTGTTGATGCCTTAGGAATGAAAAATGAGCCCATTATTAAGGATGTGTTACACTTGGATGGTAGTAATTTCAAGACTGTAGGGATCCTTAGGAATGTGGAAATGGCCCTACATGCATGCCCTGGTTGTAGTGTAACTCAAGATATATCCATTGCTGAAGTTATGCCACATTTTGACATCTGTCTGTCAAAAGATTTCACTGCCCAAATTGGTGTTTACATATCTTCTGATTGGTCATATATGTTCTTTAGGACAAGATATGGGGCCAAAACTTCGATCAAAGTAGAGACTCTATCCCTCCATCATATTGAGCCCTACACCCCTAATCTCATCAACATGAACTAAACTATCTTAGAAGTGGATGAGAATGACATAGTGAATGAGCCTACTACTTCCCTAGCAGAGATACCTAATTTTCTCTTAGATGAATGGGCTAATGCATATCAATTTGATCCTATTTTAGAGACCCTTGAAACAAGCCCTAGTACATATTGTATATTAGAGAAAGATGCTTTAGTCCCCAACCTTGTGGAGACTAAAGAAGATATGAGTGGGATATGGAGTATGTACTTTGATGGCTCAAGAAATAAAAATGGATCAGGGGTTGGCATGATGTTGGTTTCTCCTACACAAGTAAGGTACTACTTCTCTTTTAGGCTCCAGTTCAGTTGCACTAACAACATGGCCAAATATGAATGTTTGATTCAAGGTCTCCTACTTTCTCAAAAAAGAGGAATTCAAACCTTAAGTGTGTATGGAGATAGTGGGTTGGTGGTTAATCAAGTGAGAAATTAGAATACCACCAAGAATATCTTGCTCAAGTCTTATAAACATAGGGTATGGGATTTTCTTGAAGGTTTCAGTGCATTTAATATTCAAAGCATCCCAAGAAAAGAATATAGACATGTTGATAGACTTGCAGCAATAGGTGCATCTCATGATGTGCTATGAATCTTGAGGAAAAGAAGAAGCAAAAAATCAAGATGGTAGTAAGGCCTGCCATCCATGACAATAATATCCATTGGCAAGTGTTTGAATCTGATGAACAAATTGTAAGCTTCTTGCAGAGTGAAGCAGAATTTTTAGATAGAAACTAGTCAAGACTACAAGATCAATATGGTGATCAAATCATTAACCCCAATTCCAAAAAATTTCCTAAAGGCCTCATTACTTTAGAGAGTTTTTTAATCTTGATGACCAAGTAAGAGGTAGAGCCATGAACCTAGTTGTTGATGAAGATGACTACACCCTGGTCATAGTTGCTGATGGAAAGTCCTTGACTATGGGGAATGTATGTTTTGAAATTGAACAAGAAAATTTTATTCATCTATGTCAAGAATTTAATGATGTATTTTCTTGGACATATGATGATTTGATGGGTTTTGACCCAAGATTGTTTTAGCATACCATAGATTTGATTGACGATGTCAAATCAGTAAGACAAAAACAAAGGCTAGTGAATCCTAAAATTGAACCCTTAATGAGAAAGGAGCTATCCAAATTGATTGAGGCCAATATAATTTTCCCTATCAAGCACTCATCATGGGTAACAAACCTTGTCTCTATTAGGAAGAAGAATGGAGAAATTAGATTGTGTGTGGACTTTAGGGACCTTAACCAAGCTTCCCTTAAAGATCACCATCCTCTTCCTTCCATGGAATAGATTTTATCCAAGGTCAGTGGTTTAGAGAGATGTTCATTTCTTGATGGGTTCTCTGGTTATAATCAAGTACTGGTCAAGGAGTTTGATAGGTACAAGACTTTATTCATTACCAAGTGGGGTACCTATGCTTATTGTAAGATTCCATTTGGACTAACTAATGCAGGTGCTACATTTTAGAAGGAAATGGAGATGGCCTTCAAGAATATGATTGAAAAGTTAGTGTTAATTTACCTTGATGATATCATAGTTTCTTCAAAGAATGTGGAGGATCATTTTGATCATCTTAGATAGGTTCAATAGTGCATATATGGGCAGGGATTGGTTGAACACTCTATTTTGGTGCATCACCTCCTTACTATCAGGGTGCATCCTCTCCAAGAATAGCTAGGTGCACTTTGATAGTAAGAGGAAGTTGGCCTTCTCTAGAGATTCAACCTCATAGTTCAAGTCCCACAGCTTGGAGGTTGTTTCCATGTTTCACAAGGTTGTCCTTAGGTAAAGACTTTAGACAAGGGTACAAACCTCTGTGACAACATATTCCTATCGTTGACCTCGTGCAAAATGAATGCCCAATAAAGCCCTTGTTCAATTATGGTCAAAGGTGGTCAAATAACTTAAAATCTTATGATTTTTCATATTTTCATGCTTTTAGCTTGTTTTTATCCTACTTGGGTCACTTAGTTAAGGCTTGAACAATTTTTTTTCATAAATTGTAAACGTTGCATAAAATGCAAAATTTGCTAAAAAGTTGTCAAGCAACTTTTAGCAAAAAGTGCAAAGACTTTTAATTTGATCCCCAATGGCAAAAAAAGGTTTTAAAATCTATTCTGAACATTGGGGATTCCTACATAAGCCCTTTTAGGTGGGTGGTAGGTATCATGGTGTACTTTTGCATTCAAATCAATAAAAACAAGTCTAATTTCCTACCATTTTATGTTGTAGCAATGTGTACAGATGTGTACAAATGCACTAGGGTGATAAATCTACATTTCTAGATAGGTTGATGATTTATCCTTCCAATTCATTTGGTTTGAGGTCCTGATCAATCTCCTAACTCAAGATATTGAGATTTTTGCAAAAGTTGTCATACCTAGGGTTTCAATAAGATTTTGGCATATCTCACAATTTCACCATGAAAATTTAATAACCTCTAGTGAAATCTAAGTGTGGATTAGTTACTTTAAGATGCATTTGGTCTGAATTTTATATGTGTTGGTGGAAAAGAGAAATTTGATGCCCAAGGCATGCAAGACCCATGTGCATGCTTATAGCACTAATCAACATCTCCCATAACTTGCTCCAAAAGAGTCAACAGACCTTGCAATTAGGTTTAAAACTTTTTTATGCATTCCCCTTCAGGTTCCAAGTGTTAGTTTGAAGTTTGGGCCTTTGGAAAGTATACCTCCTTTGTATTAGGAGACCTAATAAGGCCAATTGCCTAAAGAAGAAACTAAGTAAAACCTAATTTCTTAAAATCTTCTAGTCCTATGCTTTGGTATGTTTAGTAAAACCCAAAATGGTATCAAAATATGTAATTTTTTCATAGGGCTATGTGGAGATTTCTAAAGTTAACTCAAAATTTCATGAAAAAGTGCTACAAGTCTAGAATAGTAGATTTGCGAAGCAACCATAAGGCAAATGTTGCACAGTATAGTTTTGAACATCAATCCACTTCATAATGGATCTAATTAGACCACAAGTTCAACCTTCAATCACCCCTAGTCCTTTTATGTGTCTTGGGGGTCTTTTGTCAAAAAAATTCAATTTGTGCATTATGAGGCAATTTAGGATAAATTGTCTTGTTTGAAGGGTCTTCTTTGCGATTAGGATTTCCTTGTTTGGGATATTGGTTTTGATAACCTAACATCCTAATTGGGAACTTGTGATTGGTTCTTAAGTGCATTTTATAGGATCAAAGGATACTTTTGTTTGGCATACCTTTAGTGAAGATGATCTAAGGACTAGTTGATCATCAAAGGATCACTCCATTAGGCTCCATTACATCAATTGGTATTAGAGCCATGTCTCTTAATAAAGAAGAAGAAATACATATAAGGGTAACTAATTCAAAACTTTCAAAGCTCATGAGAGAACAGAGGGAAACTAATGTTTCTCTATTAAAGAGGTTAAAGGAACTTGAAAGAAAATTGGATAAGAACGAAGAGGCATTTTTGGAAGAAGACAAGAATGATGAGTTTGAAGACCTTGAGGAGGATGGTGAAGTGCCTATAAAAAAAAGACCTCTCTTGAATTCTCTCAAATCCATAGAAAGAGGACCATGGAGGGAAAGTTGGAACTAGGAACTTTTAATGGCATGATGAATGTTGACATGGCCTTAGATTGGGTTGAGGCCTTAACTATTTTCTTTGAATCGAAAGACATTCCAAAGAAACAAAGAGTAAAAATGGAAAAATTCAAGTTGAATTGAGCATCCATAACTTGGTAGAACTACATCCAAATTGAAAGGGTGAAGAAAGGAGGAAGAATGATCTCTTCTTGAGATAGACCAGTGGCACTAGAAAGAGAAACCTATGTGCTTAAATACAATGTAGTACAACTTTGTAGAAGGAAGTAGAGTCTGAAACAAAAAAGACCTAGATGTTAGTTTCTATACAAAGGAGTTCTTGAAGTTGTGTATGAAAACAAACACAATGGAGGATGAAGAAGAAAAACTTTCAAGGAACATGAATGGCCTCAAGGTAACCATCTAGGAGGAACTATGTTTGCACACCCCTACTTCTATTAATAAGTGCTATCAATTAGCCATCAAGGTAGAGGAGAAATGGAAGAGGAAGAAGGACCACAACAAAGGGAAGGAGAATAAAAATAATAATAACTTCAAGGAAAATAATAACTCATGGAGAAAAGGGAAAAATAATGGCAATAAGACTTCTTATTAGAACAAGGATCAAGGAGAGTCTAGTTCTAAGGGGAACTAAAGAGGAGGAAAGACTTTTGGTAGAGGCAGAGGAAGAGGCAATGGCCCCATCAAATGCTACAACTATAATCAATTGGGTCACCATGAAAGTAAGTGTCCTTAAAAGAGGAATAATGATCAATGGGAGAGGAGAACACAACTCATTGAGGAAGATCAACTTGACTATATAGATCTTGAACCTAAGGAAGGTGCATTTTTAATGATGAGGCAAGATTTCTTACAAATCCCTAGGACCCAAGAACCACCCCAAAGGAAGAACCTATTCAAAAAAAAGATCAAATGTTAAGGCAAGGTATGTAGTCTTTTAACTAATTCTAGTTCAACTAAGAATTTTTTGTTCTTTGAAATGGTTGAGAAACTTAAGTTTCCTAAGAAGCCCCACCCCTTTCCCTATCATGTCTCTTGGCTCACAAAAGGTTAGCAAACATTAGTAATTGAATAAGCTTGGGTAGAATTCTCTATTGTAGATTTTAAGTAAAAATTTATTTGTGATATGGTTGAGATGGATGTCTCCCACATTCTCCTTGGTAGACCCTAGAACTATAATGTAGATTCCACACACCATTGTAGAAAAAATACCTATTCCATAATACAAAATGGGGTAACCTTCACAATGAAACCAATGCTTGATCCTAAGCTAGAGTCTACTGTAATCATCATAGGAGAGAAGGAAATACTAAGGCATTGAAAGAACCTAACTCCCAAGGATTCATACTAAGTTTCTAAACCTAAGGAAAACATCAATGCTAAGGACAAAGAGATTATACCAAATGAAGTCAATGATCTATTGGTTAAATACAGTGATGTGACTAATTGTGATTTTCTCTCAAGCCTCCCTCCCATAAGAGATATCAGTCATCAAATTGACTTGATCCCTAAATCATCCTTTCCTAACAAAGCACCCTACAAGATGACTCCAATCCAAAATATAGAGATTTCAAAACAAATAAATGATTTTCTTGAGAAATGCCTAATTCAAAGAAGTCTTAGTCCTTGTACAGTCCCATTATTCATTGCTCCTAAAAAGTATGGAAAGTGGAGATTGTATACTAATGGTAGGGATATAAATAAGATCACCATTAGATCAACTAGGAGGTGCTTTCAATTTCACCAAAATTGACTTGAAGTTAGGCTACCATCAAATCAGGTCAAGCTAGGAGATGAATGGAAGACATAACTTAAAACTAGTGAAGGTCTTTTTGAATGGTTGGTAATGCCATTTGAGTTAAGTAATACACCTAGTACATTTATGAAGATTATAAATGAGATATTTATTGATTCATTGAAAAAAAAATTATATACCTTGATAATTTACAAATATTTAGTCATAGCAAAGAAGAACACCTTAATCATGTGGAACAAGTTTTGAAGAGACTTCATTAGTACAGGTTGGTGATCAACTTGGAAAAATGCATATTCATGAAGAAGGTGTTGACATTAAGTCAATTTTGTTATTAGTGACAACACTTATTTAGATTCTATATGGCTACCAAGCTCATTGAATAGTCTACAGTGTTTTCCATGTAATTTAGTAGCCACCAATCTTTACAGTTCCTATCGAGCATCCCAGTGGTTACCAAGTGAAATTAGGTAGTATGAAGTCCAACAATTCAACCCGAGTAGTTCAGTGGTTACCAAGCTTCACAATTCAAACCAAGCTAGTATTTCATGTGAAGTGAAGTTAGTTTTAACCAAGCTATGTGATGATTAGTGTTTACAGAGTGTAGTCATGGTAAATGAGTAATTTAGTTTCTACCAAGTTATATAGTATCTACCGAGTCACCAATGTAGACTGAGTTCAAGAGTACTCTGAGATGATTAGTATGGACTAAGCTTCTACTTCTATTGAATACATGATGATTCCAAGTAATGACAGTGGACATCATTTATCAAAACTTCACCAAGTCAATCTTCAGAACCCAAGTGTCTTCATTTGAGCTGACTTTGTAATATTGGTGTTAACTTGTATGTTGGCCGACTTTGTAATTTTGTAAAATGGATTGATGTATATATGTAATATATTGTCTCATATCCATATATATGGAGTTCTTTATGCATGAATGTAAAATAAGTGAAAGTGAAGAATATGTAAGAAGAATGTGAATGTGAATCAGCAACAAAGTGTATTATATGGCCATATCAACAAAGGATTAGTAGAGTCATATCTATCACATAAAGGTGATCAATACTTCAAAGAATCTCTATCAAAAAATTAGTTGTAAGTCAAAGATCTTCTATTTCATTCTAACAGGTGAACCATTCCAATTCCTCTAACAAGGTAGACATAACAGTCTTTTGTTAAATCTCTTTACCAAGTGCATACTTCATTGTATGTTTGTAAAGAATCTAACAAGGTGGACCTAGCAGTCCTAATTGCTCCTAATAGGGAAGACCATTAGAAGTGATCATTGTAAGCCTTAACATGCCAACTGTATGCTACAATATTAAATTTTTGTGGGTATCATCCCCACCCTAGTTTTATTTTCTATTTGGAAGGTTTTTGGGTCACCAAATTATTGTGTTCATGTGCCATGAATGTTTATGTTTTCAATTTTTCATGCATACAGTTAGATCTTATTTAATGAATTAAATGGTTATTGGATTAGTGAAATTAAGATTTGAATTTGATAAAGTTTTTGAGGTTACTGATTCACCCCTCCCCTCTCAATAACCTAGCATAGTCTTGAATATTTCCAGCAAGAGCACCTATACCTCCATTCTCTAGGGAATACACACCTATAATGTCTTTATGAGATTCACTCAAGGGAATTCATGACTAAGAGTCTTGTATACCTTTAGTAGTTGTTTTCTCATTCTAATAAGCCTACTTGTAGGGCTTAATCATTATTGGTGTTCTATAAACCATTGGCTTTTGACTATGGTCATTGCGAACATCTTAGTCCTAGGATAGGTTAGGTGTGTTCTTAGGATTTAAAATATTTTTTAGGCCCCTAGGACACTAGACTAAGGTCTTAGCATGGAAAAGGAGCACATTTTGCATAAATGGCAAAAAGTTACACATTACAACAAAAGTTCCTTAGCAACTTTTGCATAATAAATTCCCAGTGGTCACAACCTTTGAAATTAGTTCGAATAGTTGGAAAAGATCTTCATATATCCCTTTCATGTGTGTGAAAGATGGGGTATATAATTTTTTAATTGATTTTGGAAATATTTCCAATCAATCAAATAAAGTAAGTTATGGTTGTCACTTATGGAAACATATTTATTTTATAGATTAGTCATGTTCACTTGTGAAGGAAAAATTGTCTAAGTATCAGACATTGTTATACTAGCAGGATAGTTTTGATGATAAAAGAATATTCCATTGGAATATTCTCTTACATACTTAACCAAAGATGGATGATGTCATAATGGTGACATATACCAGTGCACATGTTTGTACAGTAAATCAAGTTTGAGTTATGAAGGAATTAGTGATGCAATGATTACACGGTGCAAAATAGAGCATATTAGCAAAATGTGTTTAACAATTTGATTTATTTAACTGCTTGTTGAGCTTACTCTAATGATGTTATATGAGCTAACTAAGGAAGAATTTACTAAAATATTTTGTATAAGTAAAGAACTTTACTTATGAAGTTAAAGGGGGAAGTGTGAAAAAGTGGACGATGATTTAGTGATCAGTAATTGCAAAGTTGTTATGATCTTTTTAAATTTGAGTAACAAGTGAATATGATACTTTTCTATATAATGCAAAGATATGTTGCAAATTAATATGTGCAAAATCACTCTTGTGTGAAGAATCATCAATCAAAATATTTTTGAAGTACAAAAAATAACTCAATAGTGTATGTATACTCATTTCTTGAAGAACTTATTGTATAGTTGAATGCTAGGGCAATGGGCTCTTCTTGCACATATTTGTATATGATCCACCAACTCCTAACAAGGTTGAAGAAACTCATAATAGGGTTGAGGCTTCTATAAGGCCTATTCTCCTAACAGAGACTTGAGACACTATACATGCTTCATAGAATCCTAATAGGGTCAATATCCTTAATTGGAATCTTTATATAGTAAATCATATAGTGGGTTTCATCCCCACCGAGGTTTTCCCTAGTTAAAAAAATATGGTGTTATGATCTGTCTTTGTGTATGGTTGTTTATACTATTCAACATTATTGGTTTATTTTCTTATGTACATGATAAAGTAATTAATAATATTTGGTTGTGGGTAAAAATATTTATAATATTGATTCACACCCCCCCCCCCAACACGCCCCTCTCAGTATTATCAATTTCTAACAATTGGTATCAAAGCTTAGTTATTCAAGAGGCTTAATAGCTTGAATAAGATCTCTATGGATATGGAACAACTAAAGAAAAATCTTGAAGAAACACTTGAACAGATTGATCTTCTTATTGATGAAAGAGATGGCCTCAAAGACAAATACAAGGATGCAAAAGCCTACATTGGTGAATTGAAGGATGAAATTGATGACCTAAAACAAAAAGGACCTACTAATTAGACTAGTGATGATAACATTGAAGATCTAAAGAAAGAAAATGAGATCCTTAAACATAAGTTAAAGATAGTTGAACTCAAGCTAAGTCTTAAGACAAATGGAGGAAAGATTGACTCCGAAGTGAAAGCTGAAAATATAGATCTAAGATCCCAGTTAAGCAAGGTAACATCTAAATTAGAATCTATTAAGTCAAAATATGTAGAATTAGAAAAATAAAACACCATTGTGAAAGGTGAGTCGGTACAAACCAAGCAAAAACTTGAAAAATTACATACTAGTAGTGATAAGATTGAAGAAAAAATATCTGCACAAAGAGCTAGTTATGATAAGACTAGACTTGGATTCTTTCTTGGACAATCCACCAAGAAATTTGTTGAGAGAAAAGAACCTAATTCTCCTAAAAGCAATAAGGGTTTAAGAAAGACAGATGATACACCCAAGGACAAAGAGAATGTCACTTATTCTAAGAAAGATAAAGAATATGATCAAAATATGAACAAGAAAAGAAATGAATCTTTTGCTTGGTGTGATGAACCTAAAGATGTTGAAGCCAATTGTGAAGGTAATCTTTCAAGCCTATTTCAAAATTTTATTGTCATAATTGTCATGGATATGGTAATTATGTAATAGGTTGTAAGAAATCTAAATTTGATAGTGATAATGTAAATAGTAGGATGCATAGGAACACTAACCATGCAAGAAATAGAAGAAGATCTCAAAGTAATGAAATTGGAGAAAGAAGATAGATTGTTTGCTATAGATGCAACAATCTTGGAGACATTGCAAGGAATTTTAGAACACTTGATGACATGCTAAATGAATAGAAAGGAGATGTACCTGTATGTTAGCTATGTAATAACTTTAGACACATAGTGAGGTTTTATATAATGGATAGAAGAGACCTAAATAGGAATCAAAATTTTAGAAGAAATGAAGTAAAAGAGTAGACAAATGAATTAAAGGAATCATTTTTAGAGGCAAAAGAACCATAAATTTCTCATACAGTTCTAAAAGATGTACCTAAAAAGATGATGAAGTCACTTATTGTTTGTGACTCTTCTCACCAGAATTGAGCTTTCTCAGTGGAATAGAGTATCAGTTGTTGATAAATGATGCTAGAGGAAGTATCAAAGGTTACATAGTTGACAGTATGTAGTAGACATTGTGAGAAGTCTACTGTGAAGTGTACATTTCCTGATAAGGTTAGGATGAGAATATATAAGAAGATTAAACTCTTTGTTGCATAGAGATAGTATATTGAACTAGTGGCAGATATGCATTTATTGCACAGTACAAATTGTGGAAGATTTAAATGATGCAAACTAACTTGCATACATAATTTTCTTGTGCAAAGTTTGTGTGCAAGATTGAAGCAAGATTTGGAGAATTTAAGAAGCCTTCAACCATGTGAAGTCGCCAAAAACCCTAATACACAAGATTGAAGTATTTTTTGAATTATTGAGCACAATCTTTCAAGAATGGGAAAATAAGAAGTTTATAATGTAAGCAATCGGCCTAGGTACAATTTCAAGAAACACCCATTTATTCTTTTACTCAATGACCCCATTGGAGCATTTTTGCGAGTTCTGGAAAATGTTCTTCATGTAGAAGATAAAAAAGGATACATTCACTATAAGATTGAAAGCATAGGTGACTTAGAGATTCATAAGGATTTGGAGAAGATGTGCAACAATGACTTTTTATTAAAACTTGAACATAGATTTCTAGAATGTCTTAACCAAGTTAAGCATATGTTCTACACAAATTTTGACAATAACGAATGGACAAGGATAATTATTAGCAAAGTACATGATAATTTTCTATAGCATGGAGATTTTATCATTTTGGCATGACCTAATTCACAAGATCACAAGTTTTAGAAATAAAGGTAGTAATCTAGTAAACATTAAGAATGTGTGAAAACTTGTTGAGGCAATTCTCAACACATATTTCTATGGGAGAAACATGAGAGTCAATTCAATTCAAGATGATGGAGTGAGACTCATTTGCAATATTTTGGGATATAGGTATAATCATGGATCTAGGATAGATTCAATCCCTATAGGATATCTTCATGTAGCTTACTTGGTAGTAAGAGGTGAAGAAGTTAACATGTGCAATATTATCATAACACAATTATTGGATAATATATCAAGAATCAAGAAATCAAGGAGTGCAGTTTTTAGATTTGAATCCCTATGAACACACATATTTTTCTATGCTACTAAGAAGTTTCCTAGTATCACATTTTGGAATGAAAATGAGTGTGCAATGCAACAAATCACTCAAGCTCATAGGTCAAGACCTGAAGTAGTCAAGAATAGTGACATTAATAGAATAATGAAGTTTTTTCAAATAGAAATGAAGCAACGGTATAGGATACCTCCAGCGCTAGTAGAAAAGTATAAGTATGAATTATGTTTAATGGTTGAGATAGATTTTACATGCATGGAGGTAGTAGTTCCTCAGGTGAAATTCATTGAACCTATGGGCTATGAGATGAGTGAGGATTTGATTGAAGGGTATGTGCAAATTATCCTTCATTCTAAAGTTGATTCTAATTTTTCTAGATGGGGAACATATACTGAGAAAATGAGAGAAGTTAAAACTAGTCAAGTAATGAAGGACTCCAAGAAAAAGGTGGAGAAAGTTATTGATTCTATCTTGAAAGAATCTAAAATGAATAGGAAAGAATTTGATGAGGTAAAGACAATAGCTATGGAGATGAAGAATAGTGGCTAAATTGAGCTTTTAACCCCTACACCCATTATAGTGGTAGGACCTAATGAAGAGGTCACACTTGCCCAAACAAGTGCACAAACTCCTCCTATGCCTTATGCAAAAATTTCATAGTGGCAACCTCCAAGCAAACTAGTAAAGATAGAAGAAGCATCTGCTATAAGAAAGTGTACAAGGATAATAATCCCTCCTAAAAGGAGAATGAAGTAGACTACTAGTGGCCCAAGAAAAAGGAGAACTTTATAGATTAGCTCATTTGAATCTAAGGAGGAGACAGGTGATAGACCAGTTGAAGTAGTTGATCAAGAAGCTAAGACATCAGTAGGGTGCAAAGCATAGAAGCCTAGGGTAGAAAATATAAACATGCAAATCATTAATGATTAAAATTTTGTACAGCTTAATAAATTCTATGATTTTTATAATAACATGGATAGGAGATAGCTAGAAAATGTTGTAGTTAGAAACATGATTCTAAAAGATAAGAGATTTGATAGTATAAAAGGGAAAATACCCAAAGATTTGTATAATATATTGCTAAATAGGAAGAGCAAAGTTGTAGAAGAAGATAAACAAATAAGAATGAATATGGTGAGAAAGTTATGTTCTATAAATATTTGAGGAAGATATAAAGGAAATTTTGAAAGGTATAGCGCCATTGCTAAGACATAAGAAGAGATTCATTCTCCTCATGGGAGGAAATTATAAGGAAGTTAATAAGAAAACTTAAGAGGCTATAGTTTCATTCATGTCTACTATGCCTAAGGTAAGTGCACAGGCAAAGGAGGCAAGTCAAATTCCTAGAGATAGTGCATAGACAAAGGAGGCAAGCGAGATGCCTAAAGTAAGTGTGCAACCTGAAGAAGCTAGCCAAACACCTAAGGAGAGTGTGCAGTCAAAGGAAGATAGTCTTGCAGCTTGCAGTCCTCCTCATAGTTTTGAACCAGCAATGACACCAAGTTGTTCACCACACATCACTATTGGAAGTGAATCTATGCAAATAGATAACACCAAAGTGATAGTTGAAAAAATAGAGGATCCATTCAAGGATTTTGGTGCTAGCATTGTTGGAAATATTGTGGATTATAGTAGCTCTAAAAAACAAAAAGGATCACGAACTTGCTAGAGAATTTGCACAGAAGATGGAGACCAGCACTAAAGTAGGTACCTCAAGTGTTCCTTTGATAGTAGTAGTAGCAATAGGAATTTCCACTCCTCCTATCCAAATAGTAGCAGCAGTAGCTCAATATGATGAAGTAGATGAAGTGAAGAATCTTATATCTTCTCTGAGAAAATTTCTTGAGAAGAAGAAATTAGTCAAGTCAATTAAGAAGACTTTGACTATAGTTTTGGACAAGATGGAGAAGGTAGTAAGCCCTTTTGACACCCCAGTAGATATTCAATAGCACACAACAATTTTGTGCAAGGCTTTTGATGATGAGTTCACTACACTCATGAATGTGGCTACCATTCAAGCACAGATTGAGCATGATGGTAGACTTTTAAACACCATGTGCACTAATATGAGAAATGATATAGAAACTTTGAATAGATGTATTAAAGAACTAAGGTAGTGTATAGAGGAAGGAAAATAGGCTTATGTTAAGTGCAACTTAGCACTCATTCATCTGAAAGAATTTGATGATCAGATCAAGGAGAAAGTGACTGAGCTTCAGACAATCACCAACTTTTTGAAGTAGAATTAGAAAATTGACACCAATGAGAACACAACACAACTACTTCATGATAGTATAAGGGAAATAAAAGCGGAAAAGGTGAAAATTTTGAAGAGGTTCACTCTTTTAAGAGTACACTTATTCCCTCAGATAACATTGCTAGAAAATAAATTGGAATAATGTTTGTCAGCAAAATCTTCATATGACAAGTTTGTGGCTACAGACTTGAATGTAGCAAAATTGGTAGCATATGCTTTATCTATGCTTATTAGTGTATCTGATGCACTAAAGGATAGTTGGAAGAAACACTTTAAGCAATTGAAGACCAATTTTAGTGATTATTTTTCCAAGTTTTGATATGGAGCTACTAGATTTTTTTTTGATAGTCTCTTTTTGATATCATTGTCATTGATGTCAAAGGGGGAGATATATGGAAAATTGTATTGTAAGGGAGAGCAATAAGTTGTAATAGGAATTTATAAGGGATGTAAACATCTTTCATAACATGAATACAAATGTTTTTAACTATGTTATGACTATTTGTTTTGATTGGTATGACAGTATGTTTGGGACTTATCCAATTTTCCCAAAATGTTGCCATTAATGCCAAAGGAGGAGATTGTTGGAAATATGTCCAATCAATTAGATAATGTAAGTTATGGTTGTCATTTATAGCAACATTTTTTTTTTGTAGATTAGTCATGTTCACTTGTGAAGGAAAAATTGTCTAAGTATCAGATAGTGTTATAGTAGTAGGACAATTTTGATGATAACAAAATATTCCCTTGGAATATTCTCTTTCATAGTTGACTAGAGATGCATGACATCATAATGATGGTGTATACTAGTGCGCATGTCTATACAATAAATTGATTTTGAGTTATGAAGGAATTAGTGATGCAGTGATGACTCAACGCAAAACAGAGCATATTAGTTGAATGTGTTTAACAATTTGATTTATTTAATTTCTTTTTGAGCCAACTCTAATGAAGTTATATGAATAGAATAAGGAAGAATTTAAATTTAAAAAATTTTATAAGTAAAGAACTTTATTTGTGAAGTTGAAGGGGGAAGTGTGAAAAATTGGATGATGATTCAGTGATCAGTAATTGAGAAGTTGTTATGATCTTGTTAAATGTGAATAACAAGTGAATGCAATACTTTGTTATATGATGCAAAGATATGTTGCAAATTAATATGTGTGCAATCACTCTTATGTGAAGGATAATCAATCAAAATATTTGTGAAGTATAGAAAATAACTTAGCATTGTATGTATATTCATTTCTTGAAGAACTTATTATATAGTTGCATGTTAGGGTAGTGGGCTCTTCTTGCACACATTTTTAAATGATCCACCAACTCCTAAGAGGGTTGAAGCAACTCCTAACAAGGTTGACTCTTCTAACAAGGCCTAGTCTCCTAATAGAGACTCAAGACACTATACATGCTTCATAGACTCCTAACAGGGTCAATATCCTTAACCAAATTCTTTATATAGTGAATCATCTAGTGGGTTTCATCCCCACTGGGCTTTTCCCTTGGCTAGATTTTCCATAGTTAACAAAATATGGTGTTATGGTCTCTCTTTATGTATGGTTGTTTATCCTATTCATAATTATTGGTCTATTTTCTTATGCACATGATAAAGAAATTAATAATATTCAGTTGTGGGTGAAAAGATTTATAATACTAATTCGCCACCCCCCACCCCCCCCAAGTATTATCTATTTATATCAATTGAATCAATAAAAAAACTCCATATTTTTCTTAGATTTGATTGCAACATGTGTGTGTATGAAATAGTATATATTGGAGGAAGAAAATGAATAATTGAATTATAATATAGGATGATCTAAGAAATTAATTCAATTGGTTATAATTGTTAAGGAGGTATGAGTGAAAAGTTATCACAAAATCTTTCTCGAGTTCACCAAAACCCTCCATTCATTAGCAGATTTTGGCAAAAATTCCCTAACTTTCTTTTCCATCATGGGAATTCCTTTCCACTTAGTTAATTTCAAGCTAGGATAGTTTACTATAGGATTCCAAGTGGATGAGATGTGGGGATTAATTTTTCTATTTTGGCAACCCAGCCCTAGGCCAAACATCTCTATGTGTTTGGTTCAAATAATAGAGATTGAAGTGACAAAAGCACTTTGGGGATGGATAAATAAAGTTTTATGGTGGATTTTGGTCTCATATAGATCCTTCCAAGTACCTCAACTAGTGGCTAAGCCTAAGAATTTGACTGGTGAGGACTTCCTTCACAAACCTAGCTAATTAGGCCTAATTAGGTCTATTGTTGCACTTAGGGTTTGTTACTCATCTTTTTGGATGGGAGTCTAAAACCTTGGACTATAACACAACTTCAAAAAGGGTGTCTAAATATCTACTTTTTCCAAGCCCTTTGGAGAATTTTTTAACTAAGACCCTATTTCATCATTTGTAGGGCTAACAGGCTACTAGGCCTAAAAGCCAAAATTATTGTCTAAGATTTTGGGTATATCCTAGGCTATAAAAGAAATGGATGTTTTGGAACCTTTACATTCCCTTGTTAACACCTAGGTTCCCATTTCAAGCAATGACCAAGCATTTGGTTATGTTTTGCTAAAAGACCTAGTAGTACTCATAAAGGAGTGCCTAGTTGATGTTTTGTATGCAAGATTTTACAAAGGTGTAGAGCCCTCTCTTAAGCCTACTTTAAGTGTAGAAGGAGATACCTAAGGCCTAACCGAAATAAAATTTCTTATACAAGGGAGGGCTTTGCATCAAGTGGTATCAAAGAAACCTAAGATCCCTTAGGGTAAAGATACACTAAGACCATGGATGGAGAAGATGATGGAGGGTTTTCAACAAGGATGATGAATGTAGAGATAGTAAAGTACATTAGAAAGAAAAATTTGAGGCAAGATGAACAAAGGAACAAGGAAATGTGTTTGATGGGAAAAGAGATGGAAAAACTTAAGGAAGAGCTTCATGAAAAAAGTGTTAAAAATTTTGAAGAATTTAGTCAAGGGAGTGATGAAGAACCCCTTGAGTAGGAGGAAGAGGAATGGCCTTCTGATCAAAGGCTTCTTATGAAGACTCTAAAATCTATGGAGAGGAAAACTGTGGATTCTAAGCTTGATTTTCCTACATACAATGGAAAGATGGAACTAGATGTTGCAATGGATTGGGTAGATGCCCTAGTGAGTTTCTTTGATTTTGAAGACACCCCTAAGTACCAAATAGTGAAGATTACCAAGTCCAATCTCAAAGGCTCTGCACTCACCTAGTGGAATTTTACTCAAGATGATAGGGTGAAGAATAAAAAGAATCCAATCACCACATGGAAGAAGATGGTGGCCCTACTCAAGGTGACTTATGTCCTTGAAGATTATGAAGTCCAAATTCATTAAAAAAATATGAGTTTAAGGAAAAAAGAGATGGATGTCTCTATCTACACTAAAGTGTAGACACTCAAAAATGGTTCCTACTATTTAATCAATTTTTCATACTAACTCCTCCCATTTTCTCATTTCACTAATTTTGATCTTGGTGCCAACTTGATTATCATTGGAACATATTTCAATAATATCTTTCATCATTTGTATCCCCTTTAAAATCAATTGCAGATCACTTCAAACTTGATTCCCATTTTATCCAAACTTTTTAGAATCAACCCAAAACCATGTCAACATCATCAGACTCATCCCAAATCAACCTAGAATCATCCAAAATATGCCCTAATCAACCTAAAACATGTCAAACATCTCAAATCAATCATCATTTATAAAATCCTAAGTATTTTTATGCCCCTCAATGTTGGTCCTTAGATGGTTTTGACATTTGAGTGTCAACACACTTAGCCACTTTCTACATTGAAGCTGAGTATACTATGTATGCCAAGCCACAGTGTGTGTCAAGTCAAATTTTCAACAGGTACTGAGTGACTTTAGGTGTTGAGCATTATATAATTACCAAGTGACATATAGGTGTCGAGTCACAGTTGATGCTAAGCAAGTTAGAATGCTTCATATGCTAAGTGAGTTAGAATCATATATGTGCTGAGAAAGATAGAATATAATAGGTGTCGAGCAAGCCAGGATACTATATGTGTCAAGCACTAGTAGTCCAGTATGTGCCAAGTAACATAGGATCAGCATATGAGTTTTTGCCCTCACAAACTCAGATGTAAACCATTTTTGGAGCTAACATAGAAGTATTTTGAAGGAGAAAAAAGATAAGGATGAATCTTTTACATTTCCTATGCAATCAGCATGTAGCCAATTAGAAAAATGGAGAAGGCTTGTAACCAATGAGGAAAATGCAAGGAATGAGTGAAAACTTAAGATTCAATATGGATCATATATCCATACCTAACTCTAACCCTTCACAATCTTTAA
Source organism: Cupressus sempervirens (assembly GCA_028749045.1). Classification (NCBI taxonomy): domain Eukaryota; kingdom Viridiplantae; phylum Streptophyta; class Pinopsida; order Cupressales; family Cupressaceae; genus Cupressus; species Cupressus sempervirens. The sequence goes on from CM053788.1 coordinate 227,838,651, forward strand.
AAGGAGGTCAAAAAACCCCATTGTATGTGTGGAAGAGAATAGTGTATGGGAAAACTATAGCGAAATTCAGTGTGAAGGAAGAAAGACTTAGAGGAACAAAGAAGCAATTACATATCCAGTTGATCAAAATAGTACAAGGGACATGGGACATGATCAGATATCAGATCTCAGAGGATCAAGACTAGAAGGAGCAAATCAAGTGCCTAAAATCAGCAATTGAAGAATGTAAGCAATCAAGTCAAAGATTCCTAATACTTTCTAGCCATTGTATTAGATAAGTGAAAATCATATGTTGATAGGTTAGCTTAACAGCTACTTTTTAGATCATTTGAAGAGGTGACTAAATCCTTTGACAGGGTGGCACTTCATGTAAAGTGTTTGTAAATCCTCTAACTAGGTCACTATTGACATAGTGTAAAGCCTTTGAAAAGGCAGACCATCAAAAGTGGTCAAACATTTATTGCTACAATGATTTTTTTGGGTATCATCCCCACCCCAGTTTTACCTTCTTATTCCTAGAGGGCTTCTGGGTTACCAAATCTAATGTTATGTGTTATTGAATGTGTTTACTTTATGTTCATTTATATGTTTACATGCATGCAGTTTACTTTTCAATTATTTGATTTAAAGGATTTGAAAAGGTTAAAAGTGTGATACTTCTGATTCACACCCCCCCCCCCTAGAAGTACTCTTCCCATTTTGAACATTCCAAAAATTGGTATCAGAGCAAAGTTTCTCACAGGGAGAAGCTTAACAGCTTAGAGAAAAGGTCTGAAGATGGAAGTCTTCAAACTTGGGAAGATCATAGACAATCAGGTGATTGATGTGCACCTTGCTCTACACAAATTGGAAGAAGCCGGAGAAGAATTGAGAAAATCTTTAAAAAGAAGGAAGGATATAGCCATAGCTGAAAATGACATACACTAAAAGGAGATTGATACCACACAAGTGTTCTCAAATGAATATTCTAATGAATTTGATGTAGCAATAGCAGAACTGGTGGAGAAAAATAGAGCATAAGCTGAAGAAATCAGATTACTCAAGCTTGAACAAGAATCACAAGCCATAATGCTTTGTGAAGTGATTGAAAAAAAGAAGAGAGCCATTGAAGAAAAGGCCATGATAGAAGATGACAAGATAAATCTTATCAATAGACTAGAGGAGAAGAAAATTGAGTTTGAAAGGATCTCAAACATGTAGTTAGACACCTTGAGTCTAATGATGAATGTTCATCATCAGCTAAACATGAGGGACATTGAGATTTCCACTTTGAAGATGTAGAATTAAAAATTGCAAAATTAATTGAAGAGAGAAAAGGAAATAGCAGCAAGCTTCAACAAACCTAATGAGGTTATCAAGTACTTTTAACAATTGTTGAAATCACCAAGGGCTAGTATGATACTTTAGGACTTGGTTACACCAGCATTGAATAAGGAGAATCATCTAAGACTATAGAAGAAAGGAGTAACAAAGGTAAGAACACTAAACCTACTTGTCATTTCTATGGTAAAAGGGGACATACCTCTAATGTATGTAGAAGCAAGAATAGTCATCAACATAATAAGCCTACAAATGCAAGCATTTGTCACAAGTGCAAAAAGCAATGACATCGAGCACATGAATGTAAAACCAAGACCATGAGGACACCAAGATTTGAAGGTCACTGCTACAACTACAAAAAAATGGATATAAAGCATTTGAATCCAAATCAAAGCCTATGTGGACACCTAATCAGCCTGCAAGAGGAAACAACCATGGTCATCACCACAACTAGGATTACAATACTAGGTATAGTTGTCACTATTGTTAGGAGTATGGACACATTCCAAAAAATTGCATAAGGACATATTTTAGAAGAAGTTATAGTAGATGGTTAAGTCAAACTACATGTTTTAGTTACTTGAAAATTGGTCATATCAGTAGGAATTTCCCAACAAAGTCAAAAGCGCCCAATACATGAGTCAATAAAGGACAAGAGAAGGTTGATGTTGAACAAATAAGAGGGCAAATGAACAAGACTTGGAAGAAAAAAGATGAGTGCAGCACATCAAATGGAGTGATCACTTCACCCAAGAGGTCAAGTGATCACACCTCATCCAACTAAGAAAAAGAAATGTGTATGGGACTAATATACAAAGTTATATCTTATATCAGTTCTAAAACAAGGAAGCACTACAAGGAAGAAATTTGCATGAGCAAAGATGCCAGGTTAGAATTTAAAGTTTTTGCATATACTGCCAAACTATCCTTAGATGTTGATTAAAGCTCCAATAGATGCCGATTTGAGATATGCCAATGGAATCCAAGTAAAAAAGAAGTCTAGTGGAAGTTGAGTAAATGAAATACAATGGGAGCCAAATCATGTTGAATCATTTAAGTGTCAAGTTTATAGTTTTATGCACTAAGCATTTAATTCTAGGTTTTGACAGGTCTAAGCTCAAATTTTTCTCATTTTCAGACCATTCAAACACAAAAAAAAGAAAGAAGAGAAAAGAAGTGATTAAGTAGTAACCTAATAGCCATTTGCATGGATTTCAATAGTAGTTTAGGATAAATTCATCAATTCAAATGTATTTATCAAGTGCCGAGCTATGCAAAAGTTAAAGGTTTAATACATCTAAACCCTAGTTCAATAAAATGGCCTCTAGTTCAAGAAACCCTAAAGAAAAGGAAGGTCATGAGATTCAATTAGTTAGCAATGAAGTCAAACAACCTGAATTTAGGCCAATCCCTGAAGTTGTCTACAAAAACAACCCAGCTAGTGCATTATTCATCATTCCACCTAAAGTTGTCATGGTTCAAGCTATGAGACAATGTTATAACTACAAAATTGATACCATAGGTGATTCAAGCTATGAGACAATGTTATAACTACAAAATTGATGTCATAGGTGATCTTGAAATCTTCCATGCCTATCATGAGTTATGTGACAATGGGATATTGAATGATGAATTCCAAATTGTTGAGAAGAAGGGTTTGACCAAAACCCTAGTTTTTCCTATGGTGTTTAAGACAGAATGGATTTGCATTGTTTTGAGTCAAATTCATGATGGCTATCTATGGCTGGAGATAAGGCCTATAAAGATTACAAAAGGGATAGTGCATAGGGTTACAGGACTCCCAACCCTAGATCAGCCAAAGACCTTGAGAAGTGATAGAAAGGAGGGCATTGAGAAGAATACAGGAGCCAAATGGAACAATAAGGGAATGACCATAGGCATTATAACTAAACCCCTACTTGACTTTGTTCTAGGAATAATTTCACACAAATTATACCAATCAAGTAGACTGAACAGCATACCCTACATAATTGTGGATGTAGCTTACAAGTTGGTAAAGAAAGATCATACCTATGATTTGTTAGAGCTAATGCTTTAGCAAATAAATGAAAATTTAGGAGCCATAAGAAGATCCAAGGGATCACAATGCAAATTTGGATCAGTATTAGTCTACATATTCTTTTATGTGATGGAAGAATTCCCTTCAATTGGGAAGGTGAATTGGAATTCCAACAAGTCTACAATCACACAAATTAATGAATTCATTGATCAAATGGGAGATAATTTTGAGGCTCAGATGACTAGTTATTTTGAAGACTTTAAGAAGTCCATGAAGTAGAGAATGAGAATACTAGTTTCATTGGTAAAGCAACATGTCAATGACATATGCTTCTTAATTAACATTGACTACACCTACATCTAGGTAGCAATACCAAGAGTAATATGGCTAAGGCCATTGGGATATGAGCTTGATGTAGATGAAGCCTCAGTAGCAATCACAGCATTATTAGCAAAAGAGATAGGCAAGAAGGCTCCTCACTTTGGAATATATGACATTGTCAAGTCCAAAGTTGAAACTAAATTGAAGACAGCTTCTGTTATCAAGAAGAAAGACAAAATAGTGAAAAAGATAAAGAAGCAATTTTGAGCAAGCATTGAAGTCGAAATAGGTGAAGAAGAAGAAGAAGAAGTAGAAGGAGATAGTGAAGAAGAAGAAGAGCAAGGGCAAGGCCCAGTAGAGCTGACACAAGGCTTAGGAGAAGATAAGAAGGAAAGTATTGAGGGAGAAGAAGCTAAGGAATCACCTACACCTACTAAGAAAAAGAAGAGAAAGGCAAAAACTCATCCTATAGCTTAGCCCAAACCTAAAAAGGTCACTAAGCTAGCTCAAACTAAGCCAACTCCAGCAATAAGGGCTACTAAAAGAGCTTTGACTCAAAAAGCTAAAGAGGCATCAAAATAGAAGAAGAAAGCCATTGAATAGCTTATTGAAGAGGCAAAGAAGAGAAGAAGGTATGTGGCATAGCAAGATACAGATAATGAAGAAAGAACAAAATTAGAGGACATTAGCCAATTTAAAGTGGTAAGCCATCCTCCTAAGACTGCAATTAATAAACTTTGTGATAAGATTAAAAATGTAGATTTGAATGATTTAAAGTCTCTTAATTTCAATAAGCTAAGTAGAGAAGAGCAGAATAAAGTAGAGTAATCTATGTATGCCATGATGGTAGAATTTATAAATACACCTCTAGAACTTGACAATACCATGCCCAAGGAATTGTATGAAATAATTGAGAATAAATGGCATTATTGTCTAAAAATGGAAAAGGAGATTAGAGAATCTACCTTGGCTCAAGTAAAGCCTAACATGACAAAGGGTCAAATAACAAAGGAAAACAAGAAATGTGGTAGCAAGTTTGCACCAAAGTATAGAGCCTTCAACATCCTTCAAAACAAGATTGAGGATGTTGTGAATAAATCCACACAATTGTGGAAAACAATTTATAAGATAACTGATGACAAGGTAGAGGAAGCAAATAAGGCAGAAACTAGTGCTAAAGAAAAGATAGAGAACAAGAAAATAGAGGAGAAGAAAGGAGAAGAAGAGAAGCAAGAGGAGGAGAAGGAAGCAATAGCAAGATCTAAAGAAGAAAAGAAGAAAGAAGAGGAAGATAAGAAAGTTGAGGAGGATAAAGAAAAAGGTGAGGAGGAAGAAACACAGAAGGAAGAAATTATGGAAATAGCTAATTAGAAGCAAGAAGAAGAATAGAGTGTGCAAGACACACAAATGCCACCTCCTAGTCCACCTCATGTAACCATTACACCTACAGAGACAATAATCATTAAGTATCTTCCTGACAATTCAGCTCAAAACATCAATCCCCTAATTACAAAGGATCTCTCCAAGATCCTTCACCAATCCACTCTATAGGCACAGTTATGCACAAGCCTTGTATTGGTGAGTGTTGATGAGTTACAAAAAGGTAGTAGCAGCACCACAAAAAGAAAAGGTGAAACCAAAGGAACCACCTTTCACATATATAGCTATTTGCACTAAGATTTTGATGCTTCCACCACCATCTCCACCAAGTGCAACAAGTGATACTGTTGAGATGCCAAGTTTAGTGGAAGGGAAATCAAATGAGAAGGAGGATACCTCAAAAGAAAATGAGTAGGTTTCCATACAAACATTGGTAGAACTACCAAATATTGGCACTCCTACAAAGACCATTCAAAAGCTAAACACTGAAGCCATTCCTTTGCAATTCTCAACTCCAAGATCAAGTTCAACTAGAGTGGAAAGGGTACTTCACTATGGAGACCCTGAATTAGATGAAAATATTATGATACCTTCCTATGATTCCAAGACCATCACAATGGCACAAATCAATGAAATGCAAATTGCATTAGATAGAAGGATGAGGTAGGAAATACTTAGGAAAGAGTTCAAACATAAGCAAGCACTTCATGAGATCAAGGACATATTTATAGATGCCTTCAGCTTATAGTCACTAGATGAAGCAAAGTCAGTAATAGAGAAACTATCAAATACAGTTGACCAAGTGACCAATGAAGACCAGGATACTAATGTTAAACTCATGGAATGGTCAGAAAGAAAATTTCAAGGAAAAGTGAATGAAAACATGTCAAGTGGAATAGCATTTGAATAGGTAGAGTTGGCCAAGAAAATAGATAAGGTCAAGGTTGTACTTGAGAACATTTTCTCATTGTATAGGAAGTTGTGTGATTTTTTCAATTTCACACAAGAAAAAAATCAAAGAATAATGAGCTTGGAAAGAAACTTGAAAATTTCTAGCATGCAACTACCAAAGGATCTAGCTCAAGTGAGAAGCATTTTGCACAATTGCTTCACACTCAAAGGGTGTTAGTTGTACTTACAGTAGAGGAAGCCAATATTAAGGCTAAATTGATGCAAATAAAATCCTCCATAACCCCAGCTTTAGAAGTTCTCCACAAGGAGAAAGTGTGTGCTGAAATAGTTTTAAAGAAAGATCTAAATGTTTCTACACTTGATGGACTTGTACACCTTGTTGCAGAGACTGCCATCCAGCACAAGTCACTTGACATTGCTTTGGAGAATTAGGATGTAGAAAATAATAATGGAGGTAAATAGTAACTTTTTGGTTAAGTATGGTATTACTCCTTAGAACCATTTGACATTAGTGTCAAAAAGGGGGAGATATATGTTTTAGGGGAGATATAAGGAAGATATAGTATTTTGATGAAGATATAACTAAGGGGGAGAATACTATAAATTTTGATTACATTCTTTCATGAGGAGACATGAATAAATCAGCACATAAGTACAAAATATGCGAATAGGGAAAAAGAAAAAGAGTATTAGGCACATTTAGCATAGAATTTTGGTTGCAAGAATGTCAAGGCACAGTTAGCTTAGGGGGAGTTAAAGTATTTTGAACAATTTTTTAACAATTTTGAAATTTTGTGGATAGGGTACTTATATAAGGATAGACTAGTAATGTTTAGTTAAGTGTTTTTTGACACTCATGTCAAAGGGGGAGATTGTTGGTCCTTAGATGGTTTTGACATTTGAGTGTCAACACACTTAACCACTTTCTACATTGAAGCCGAGTACACTATGTATGCCAAGCCACAGTGTGTGTTGACTCAAATTTTTAACAAGTGTCGAATGAGTTCAAGTGTCAAGTAGTATATAAGTCTCGAGTGACATATAGGTGTCGAGTCACAATTGATATCGAGAAAGTCAGAATGCTTCATATGCCAAGTGAGTCAAAATCATATATGTTCTAAGCAAGATAGAATATAATAGGTATCAAGCAAGCTAGGATACTATATGTGTCAAGCACCAGTAGTCCAATATGTGTTGAGTAACATAGGATTAGCATATGAGTTTGTACCCTCACAAACTCAGATGTAAATAATTTTTGGAGCTGACATAGAAGGATTTCAAAGGAGAAAAAGGATAAGGATGAATCTTTTATATTTCCTATGCAATCAACATCCAACCAATCAGAAAAATGGAGAAGGCATGTAGCCAATGAGGAAAATGCAAGGAATGAGTGGGAACTTAAGATTTAATATGGATTGTAGATCCATACCTAACTCTAAGCCTTCACAATCTTTAAAAGGAGGTCAAAAAACCCCATTACATGTGTGGAAGAGAATAGGGTATGGGAAAACTATAGCAAAATTCAGTGTTAAGGAAGAAAGACTTAGAGGAACAAAGAAGCAATTACATATCCAATTGATCAGAATAGTACAAGGGACATGGGACATGATCAGATATCAGATCTCAAAGGATCAAGACCAGAAGGAGTAGATCAAGTGCCTAAAATCAGAAATTGAAGATTATAAGCAATCAGGTCAAAGATTCCTAATACTTTCTAGCCATTGTATTAGATAAGTGAAAATCCTATGTTGATAGGTTAGCTTAATAGCTACTTTGTAGATCCTTTGAAGAGGTGACTAAGTCCTTTAAGAGGGTGACACTTCATGTAAAGTGTTTGTAAATCCTCTAACCAGGTCACTATTGATACAGTGTAAAGCCTTTAATAAGGCAAGCCTTTCACAAGGTAGACCATCATAAGTGGTCAAACATTTATTGTTGCAGTGATTTTTGTGGGTATCATCCCCACCCTAGTTTTACCTTCTTATTCTTGGAGGGTTTCTAGGTTACCAAATTTGGTATTATGTATTATTGCATGTGTTTAATTTATGTTCATTTATATGTTTACATGCATGCAATATATTTTTTAGTTAATTGATTTAAAGGATTTGAAAAGGTTAAAAGTGTGATACTTCTAATTCACACCCCCCCCAAAGTACTCTTCCCATTTTGAACATTCCAACACTCAATGCCTTGGAAAGCTATCAAATCATATCAAACCCACTAAATATGAACTTAGTACTATCATGTCTCTCAACACTAGGTCAAATTTGTCATTCTTATCATCTGATCATTAACATTGTCATGTTTGTTAGTGCCTTGGTAACCTATTGAATCTTATCAAACCTGTCAAATTTGTCATTCTTATCATCTGATCATTAACATTGTCATGTTTGTTAGTGCCTTGGTAACCTATTGAATCTTATCAAACCTGTCAAATTTGTCATTCTTATCATCTGATCATTAACATTGTCATGTTTGTTAGTGCCTTGGTAACCTATTGAATCTTATCAAACCTGTCAAATCTGACCTTAATACTATTATATCCCTTAGCACTAGGTCAAAACTTTCATTCTTATCATCCAATCATTGACATTATCAAGTCCCTCAATATTAGATCATGACATTATCAAACCAATTTAATAACATTGATAATGTCTGTCAATGTTACTATGATCAACCCTATCAATTGGTTTCAATCTTGTGGCATCTACAATGTTTGTTAAATAACACATGTTCTTAATCCATGTCATGTGTCCTTGGCATGTTATCAATCCTAATCAGTCATTCAATTTCATTATGGCATTGATCTACCCATCCTCATCGTAGTTGATCTAAAAAATCATTGCATTTCATCAATGGATATTAGCACATTTGTTTTCATCAAATTGGCATTTCATTTACTAATTTATCCTATAGGATTAGATAACCCATAATCTAATCCTATGTTAGTTCAATCATTTTCATCTTGTGTTTACTAATTATTCTTGGTAATTAACTTTATCGATTAATTTATTTTTATTAATTTATTTATTTATCTTCGTAAAATATAGGAATTCTCAATTTCCTAAATCATATTTTCCACCTCTAATTTCAATTATACTAATTTCTATTTGTGTGGATATATGAATTTTTAATTCAAAATTTCCACCTATTCTTAACACTGGACATGATGCATCATAGATATTACCCTACACTTGGCTAAAATATGTCATATTTGATATATTTTATTCCTTACACATGTCTATAGTAAGCCTTCATCATTATAGATTCTTGGTTGCAAGTGGATTTGAGGTGTCATATCCACATCATATATTTGCCTCCACTTTTAGCCATGTTGATTTTCATGCATCATAGAATCCTACAAATGGCTTTGAGGTGTCATATGCACATCATAGATTCTCCTCCAATTTTAGCCATGTTAACTTTCATGTGTCATAGAATCCTATATTTGGCATATTGTGTCATCATTTTCATAGATATTCTATGTAATATCATGCTAAGATGCATATTTGAAGAAGTGTCCATCCTCTCATTCAATTCTCTCCCCTTACACATTGGCTATAAATTGATCCATATTGCTCTCAATTTTTATCCCTTAGAGTCTCTTTTCTCACATTATTCCCAAACCACACTTTAGTACTCTTAATAGCATAATCATAGCATATTCTTTTTTTTTAATTATATAGGCACTATGGGCAATCGGAGCTACATCAAATGTAGAAGAAAGAAGGACATGGGAGCTACAATTGAAGAGGAAGTTTCATTTGTTTTATTTCCTTTATGCTTCAAATAGTTTTCATGGTAAGTTAGAAGGGTTTAGTGTATGTTTATTGAGTTTTGTTGTTTCTCATAGTATGATAGGTTCTAACCCATTTTCTAGTCCTACAATTATTGAACCAATGTGAATACTAACTTGGGTTTCTTTGTTTTGTGCTTGTAGGTGCAAGGAAGGAGATCATTCAAAGGAGTACAATGTTTGTCTCCTCTTTCTTATCATACCTAGTCTAATTAGGAGGGCTAGTAACATGTTTTTGGCTTTAATTTATGAATTTCTATAGCTTTTTTTCTCAAGTGTACACTTTTCTCAGTTAGGGTGCACTTGGGGCCTTTAGGAAGTTGTTTTAGAGGCCTAGGAGTTAGTATAGCTTTTATCTATTGTTCAAATGTGACCAATTACACTCCAAAACCACCAACAGTGCTCTTCTAGGCCCCAAGTGCACTAGGGGTGCACTCTTCACTTTCTTAACACATTGGATAGGATAGCTTTCAATTTTTCAAATTTTGGGTATCATTTTTGGCTTCATTTACCACAATTTTCTCCCAGTCTCCAACTATACTTTGAAACTACCAACTACACTCTAACTAGCCCCAACTACACTAGGGGTGTATTTGGTACTATTTAAGTGTACTTGGGGACCTCTTTAATGTTTTTGGTCTTCTAGGTATGGTCTTCTCTATCAAAGCATAGTTGGTTCATAGAAAGAACATGTTTCAGTCATAATTTGCATCTAGGTTTCAATTTTAATCTAGGACCTATAGTAGATGTTTTTCTATTACCAATGATCTAATTGTAGTATGTGGAAGTTATTGGGAGAAAACATATCTATTAAAAACTACTGACTCTTTTTTGCAAGACATCGTCAAAGACCTATGTGCTTGTTCAAACTTTGTGTGTGGCTTTCTTAGATTAGATAACACTTCATTTGGTTCTCTAAAATGAATTTTATCTTTTTTTTGGCATTTATGCATTGTTTATAACCCTAGGAGTTGCATGGATATATCCTCTCCCTTTCCATTCATGGATCTTGGGTGCAAGAGAAATCCATGCAATTTCTTTAGAGAGGCATGCCTTGGAACCAAGACTTTTCACTTGGTGAGTCCCAAGGATCAACCTCAAAGTAGTGATAGGATAAAGGTAGGTCAACACTTTAGCTACTATACTAAACTTGATATGCTTAATGTCATGTCAATGGTATTGCTATGTGATATCTCTCCTCTATTATCCTTGTGTTGCATCAGGCCCTAGTTCTCAGGATTAGGAGACCTTCTATAAAAAATTATCATTCACTTGCCAATAAGAGTGCCTAAACTAAGAACCTTATCTTAGTTTCCAAAATCCTCTCTATCCATGAGCTCAAGGGGTCACCCATGCCTATGAATACATGCCACATTCTCATGGTCCTTAGTAGAGACAATGGTCCCTTGGGAAGTGATGACCCATGGGAAGCAAATCTTGTCAACCTTGAGAAGTGAGTGTGTTATAAGGGGGAGCCTATGGTTCCAAGATTCTAAGTTTTTTTCTCGAGATAAGCACGGTTGAACTTTGGTTCAAGTGGTATGTAGTGGATACAGTCTTAAAACCTAGGTTGTGATGTTTTTTTTAAGTTTAACAATAGCTATTCTTATTTATTTTGTCTTGTGTGTATGAATAGCATTAATCAAGATAATACTAAATCAAAAAACTCACACCAAAACATTTTGAACCTTATATACTATCAAATAATTTCAAAATGTTACAACATTGCCAAAACATTGCAAAATTTTGTCAAACACTTGAAACCTTAGGAGTCCTTGGCATGATTTAGGTTTCATCCTTGGATAGCATACCATTGCAATTGTCATTATTTGTGACCTATAATTGCATTCTATAGGCCTCATCTTGCATCATTTAGTCCTCATCTTTCATTCCTTAGCATTCATATTGCATTCCTTTGGCTTTAGCTTACATCTCCTAGTCTTTACTTTTTAGCCCTAAATCTTCATCTTGCATCTCCTAGCCTGCATTCCTTCATGCCATGTCTCTCATTTTTCACATCTTAACCATCATTCCTCATGTCCTAATCTTCATTTTTCATCCTCATTCTTATCAAAAACATTATCCCATGTCATCTAGCTCTCTAGAACATCAATCTGGAAGCCACATGTTGAGTCCCAAGGATTGACCTTGAAGTAGTAATAGGCCAAATCTAGGTCAACACTTTAGTTGCTATAATAAAATTGATATGGTTAATGTCATGTCGATAGTATCAGTATTTGATATCTCTCCTCTAGTAGTGTTGTGGTCTATCAAACCCCACTTCTTGGAGTTGGGAGACCTTCTGTAAAATTTTATCATTCATTTTCCAAATAAAGTGCCCAAACTAAACACCTTGTCTTATTGGCCAAAATCCTCTCTATCCACTAGCTTAGTGGGTAACCCATACCCATGAAGACATCCCACATTCTTGCAATCCTTAGTAAAGACAACAATCCCTTGGGAAGTGATGACCTATGGGAAGCAGATCTTGGTAGCCCCAAGAAGTGAGTGTGTTATAAGGGGGAGCTTATGGTGCCAATATTCTAAGTTTTTTTCTCTAGATAAGTGCAACTAAACTTTGGTTCAAGTGGAAATTCAATGGATATGGTCTTAAAGCCTAGGGTGTGATGTGTCTTTTACATTTAACAATAGTTATTCTTGTTTATTGTGCCTTGTGTGTGTGAATAGCATTAATCAAGATAATATTAAATCCATAAACTCACACCAAAACACATTTTGAACCTTATACACTATCAAACTTTGTTAAAATCTTACAACATTGTCAAAACATTGCAAAATTTTGTCAAACACTTGAAACTTTAAAAATGTAGAAACTTGTAACTTTAGGAGTCCTTGGCGTGATTTAGGTTTTATCCTTGCATATCACACCATTGCATTTATCATTCTTTGACCCTCATAGTTGCATTCTATAGGCCTCATCTTGAATCATTTAGTCCTCATTTTTCATTCCTTAGCATTCATATTGCATTCCTTAGGCTTCATCTTACATCTCCTTGTCTTCAATTTTTAGCCCTAAATCTTCATCTTGCATCTTCCAACTTGCATTATTCCATTCCATATCTCTCATTTTTCACATCTTAATCATCATTCCTCATGTCCTAACCTTAATTATTCATCCTCTTTCTAATCATAACACTATGCCATGTCATCTAGCTATCTGGAACATCAATCTAGAAGCCAACAAGTCCAAAATAACTCTAGTTTTAGACCACTTTACCAACTACACTCTGAGACTCCCAGTTGTTCTCTAACTAGACCCAACTTCACCATGGGAATATTTGGTTCTATCTAAGTTCTCTTGGTTTCCAAAACACCTAGTTTGGACTTCCACATATCATTTTGGGACTTTAGGAGTGCCACCAGGTGCCTAGATAGGTCCCAACTGATGATCATGTCCTAAACTTCACTCTACATATCCTAACCCTAGTTTTCACACATTAGGATTCATTCATCAAGTCATAAACCTCATTCTTCATCTCCAATCTAATCATAACATCATCCCTAACCAACTAGCTCTCTAAGATAATAGTTTGATAATCACCTAGTCCAAGATTAGCAAACTTTCAACCCAATCTCCCAACTATGCTATGAAACTACCAACTGCACTCAGACTGGCCCCAACTGTACCCTATGTGTAGTAGGTATTTTCAAAGCACACTTGGTTCTCTCATAGTGCACTCGATGGCTAGAAACCCATTTTGGACCTCTAGACTACATTTTGGGAGCCTAGAATTACCTCTAGAAGCCTATATAGGTCCTCAATTTGAACATAAACTACAAAATCATTTTGCACCCCAAACATCATTTTTCATCCTATATATGTTTCATATTGCATATCTAATCAACATAATCCTCATTTTGAACCCAACACCCCTTGAACTTAGTTAAAAATTAGAAAGAAGTATGAGTCTTAGAGTATCTCCTAATTTTGACAAATGATGGATCTTGACCATAGTCTTTTTGTAATCTTTTTTGTCATTTTCTTGGGGAAAACTCTATCTATGTCTTGATGGATTTTACCTTGTCATTTTTATCCACTTGATCTTTTCAATTTTTAATCTCTTTTGGTCAAGATCTAAAGTCCATCTTCACAAGGTTAAACTCTTAGATTAATACTTTCCAAAGATTTCTCCTAAGTTCAAAACCTTGCATACACCCTTGTCATAACATTATCATATCTTGAGTCTCCCTAAATTTCATTTTGATTAACCCTAGTTGTATAATCACTCTCTCTTGCATTGGCCAAAACCCTAGCATCTCTTCCAATGTCAAAATTTGATCAGTTTGTCCAATAATCAATTTATCCAAATTACTTGTCAAACCCAACACCTTACTTGATCCTACATCCCCATCTTGTATATCATAAATATTATTATCAACATTAACATACCTCCATTTTCATTATCCACATTTTTATACATCAATCTTTAACATCATTTCCAAGTCCAAAGTCCAACCCTAATCTATGTTTTGCGTACCTTAGAATCATCCTCATACCCTTTAGTCAAAATTAAAAATGTCATTCACATTTTCATGTATCCATTATTCCCTTAGGTCATTTAAATATTTCATATCATAATTTAGGTTATTTTGCACTTCCTTGGGTTTCATAACACTCCAAAATCCCTAAAAATCAAAAAAATATCCATATCTTGCATACCCACTTCCAGATTATCAAGTTTTTCCCTATTTTACCAACTACACCCTATTTTACCATCTACACACTTTAGGTGTGTAGTTGGTAGTTTCAGTGCACAGTTGGTAGTTTTAGAGTGTACTTGGTAATATGGAAATTCATCTTAGCTTCTAGAACCCTAAACTACATTTCCACCTTGTATTGGATCCATAAACCCTAGAAAACACCTAAAAACACTTAGATCGTCCATTCTTCGTATATTTTTTACCCAAACACCTTTTCTTACTAACTTCATAACTTTTGGTTACCAATTGTATACTTTATGTGCCTCAAGTGCACTAGGATCATACTTGGTACTATTAGAGTGCACTTGGTAGTTTAGGTGCACAATCGAGAGGCAAAGAGTCAATTTTGGCATTTCTCCATTGTATCTATATCCTTAGATATCATGCTAGCATTTACAAGGACACAAGTAGTTCATAGACCCAAAGAATTACATCAACCTTTATTTTCTAAAGTACAAACACAACCTAAAGCTCATCCAAGGCAAAAGAAAACTAAGAAACCCCAGCAAACACTTGACACAAACCAAACCAAAGCCTCACAACCTTTACTTCTAGACCCATTAAGCATGTATTCGCCAAACCCTAACCATCAAGAAATGATACAACTAACCATCAACAACATGTCTATTATGAAGTTCCCTCAAACAACTTCCCCTACATAGAGAATAGTTCAATGGAGTGCTAATTTAGAATCCATATTTGTATATATACCATCTAGATGTGGAAGTGTATCTACATCACCCAAGGATGAAGTAACTCACTCATTTGAATTCAAAAAACCTAGCACAAGTGCATTTAATCCTTTAAACATATAGAAAAGTACTTTACACCTAAGTCGTGACTCTGACATAGACTATGGCATCACTAACAAAGAAATGGCTATGGCTTGCCAAGACAAGAATTTTTGTAATAACTTAAAACACTCAGTAGCCTAAGAAATTGTCAAATTTAATCTAAATTTTGAAGGACCCAAGTCTAAATATCAAGACAATCCAACATTTGGAAACATACAACCTATGATTAATTTAGAATTGCATAAGGGGAAACAACCTTTGGAGTTTTCAAACACAAAGATAACACCTATAAGATCTTACCAAGAATCAACCATTGAGATTCTCCAAAGTACTTTCGAACACATTAGTATCAACCCCTTTTTTGAAAACCTCCATCAATCAATGGCAACAAGACTCTTCCAAAGTACCTCAAGAGGAAGCTAAGAATTGACCTCAATCAAGTAATGCAACAACAAGAAGTTCCTAAAGGGACTTGCATCATAGGGATTCTAAACGTACCTCCTATGGAGGAAAACCAACAAAGTGAACCCTTGCTCCTAACTCTACCAACCATTATTATATAAAATACAATGGATTCCCTATGAGTGCACCATATGAAACATCAAGAATTGTTATAAAAACCCCTATTGACACACAAAGATTCTTATTGATATTTCATGCATTCCCCAAAGGAATGTGGCTAATTTCCATATCAATATGATGTCTGAAGGTGAAACATAAAACACCCAAAAGTATCAAAACAAAGACCCAAACATGATGTTCAAATCTTAAGGACATAATCAACTTCTGAGACAACAATGACCTCAAGTGGGGCAAGTACCCAACATTACTAATGCACAAACAAGTTAAAATCCACCTATTTTGTACACAACATATCAATATTAACATCCACAATAACAACAAAAACCTCAAGTGGTGCAAGGACCTAACGTCCCTTACCCACAAACTAGTCTAAATCTACTTGATTTACATGTGATGTACCAATAATAATTCCAATAACAACAAGCCATGTTTTATAAACAACAAGAGAAACTAAAAAAATAGTTTGAATACCAAATATGCCTAGAGCAAAAAAGTTCTTATCAACAATAATTTTTACATCAACAACATGTTCCACAATGACCTCAACAGATAGCTCCATAATAATAGCCACATACATGGTCTCACATTCAACCAACTAAGGTATCTCAATAACAATCCTAATAAATGGCACAACAACAACTACAACAAGTGATGCAACAACAACCCATGGTACAATAATAGCAATCAATATGTCAATGAGTACCACAAAAAAGACCTTTCTATCTTTGAGGTACCAATGTATACCCACCACCTAGCGACACATCACCCAAATCTTCAGAGAAAGAAATGTTAGAACCAAGTAACATAGTTCTCTCCATAAAAAATAATCTACTCATAGACATAAAAGACTCAAAGAAAGACTTAACACTCAACACCCTAATGAAAATTTACTACAATAGTTCAAACAATTATCCAAAAAAATTGAGGCATTGGGAGTCGAGAAGAAACAAGTCCTATACATAGAAAGGGATTTACATCATAATCCCCTTGAAAAAAGTCTATATATGCCTCTAGTCCCAAAACATTTTGAGGCACCAAGATTTGAAAAATATCAAGGAAAAGGCAACCCAATTGACCATATCAAGGAATTATGTGCCTCTTGTATTGAACCAAGTGATAAGCCCACATATCTCATGAGACTATTCCCTCATTCTCTTAGTGGGCTCACACTTGAATGTACTCCAAACTACATGGTAATATCAAATCTTGGTTAGAACTATCAGACAAATTCATATCCCACTTTTCCTTCAACATAAAAAATGAAGTGACGCTATCTAATCTATGCTCAAGAAAAAAAAAAGATGAGTGAACCATTCATAACATTCCTATTACATTGGACAAACCTTGTTATTCAATGCTCACTGAATATTCCGAAAGAGAAACAAGTTGATCTATACATTGAAAACCTAGTCCCTAATTTAATAGATGAACTCAAGATCAAAAGTATGAGCACCATTGCTAAGTTAATGAAAAAGGGAGCTAGTAATGAAGATTCCATCATCTACAAAGGCATCCTCAAAATAAATAAGGAAAACACCAAGAAAAATTTGTATAATAACAAGGCAAAAAATTTCTCCAAAAATAATAATGTAACCAATGATGGTATTGTCGATGCACAAATGGTCAATGTAGTACAACCCCAAATGAATCTAAAAGGTCCAAACACTACAAAAACATAGTCTTAACCAAATGCCACCTCAAGAATAGAAAAATGAGGTCTTAACACAAGACAGACTGCGAAGACACCCCAGAAACAAAGATAGAAAAATTATACTCCTGGGGATACCACTCGAGACTATGCTTCAAAAATTATTGAGCAATAACTTCTTGCAGTTACCTCCAATCAAAAATTAACCATCAAAAAAGCCCTCTTGGTGGGATAACAACAAATTCTATGATTACCACCACACTAAAGTACACAAGACCACTTCATGTTTCTAACTTAAACATGAAATCTAAGACCTTATTGATGATGGTGTGATCATAGTCAATTTATCACTACTAGCATCTAATTATGAACATACTATTTTTAAAGATCCTTTGGATAATCATGACAAAGGGAAAGCCTCTAGTTCAAACTCAAGCTCCCATGCTAATGTAAACTACACATGCACTATATATGACTAAACCATCAACTATTTTAGTGAGCGTGACTCAAATATTAACATTCACCTTAAATGCTAAAGATCCTTTTTGTGTTGCTTCCACTTGCCACACTTAGATTAACTTACCTAACACCCTAGCTAGACCTACAACCCTAGTTAGACCTACTACCTCTACCAGAGCAATGGCCCCTAGTAGACCTATTGATCCTACTTATTTAGATTATTTCCTTGTAGACCAACTTGGCAAAACCCTATGAAAATATATATCCTATATTTTTTGCATGCATCACCCCTACATCAAAAGATCCATGACCAATCTTTAAAATATTTTGTAGTACCTAATAACATCAATGTTTTTAAGTTCTAGGCCATGGTTGGGAACCTATCTATATCACAACATACCACCTTCTCACCAAAAGATATTCCTAACAATATACCAACCACAATGACCCCCTTCATCTCAAATTTTTTATCCATAATGATAAGATCATGTGTCTTGATAGATGGAGGAGCAGGACTAAACATTTGTACCCTTAAAGTTGTCAAGGGTCTAGGTTACTCTAAAGAAGATGTGGATTCCTCTCATAGAATCAAAATAAAGGCATATGATGATGGTCAATGCTTCTCAAAGGGCATTATCATATTACCCATAAGAGTTGGTCTATCTACTAAGAATACATTATTCTAGGTCTTGGATATTGAAATTAATTACAATATGATACTAGGATGCTCTTGGTTTCATACCATGATAGTGGTGCCTTCTACATACCACTAGTACTTGAAATTTTCCTAAAACAATGTAAAGGTTACTATCCTTGGTGATCTAAATCCATTCCATTTTTTTGTGAGTCTTAGAGGGACTACTACATACCAAGTCTTGACAAACAATGAAGAAAATCCATTGATTCCTCCAAATATGTTGATCCTACCAAACTCACAACTGCATTCAAAGGGAATCTCAAAATTGAAAATAAAGGTTGTAGTGAGTATTCCATGTCACAAGCCTTTCACATTAGGAAATTACCCATTTCTCCAAAATCCTATGGAAAATCACAACTTATGTAGATCAGACCCAAATTCACATTACAAAAGAAAACCTTTGTGACTTTCACTAGGAGAGGTTACCAGCATGAATAGCATGTTTATGAAAGTACGTCTACATAGATTGGAAAGGATAAAGAAGAACAAGAACCTACTCCTATATCATCAAAAAAGCATGGGCCTAGATTTACCATCATGCTAAAAAGGGATATGATGGATGTAGTAGCTTGGGACCTCAAAAATAAGGCATTACTGAGCCTATTACTACAACAAGATGACCTCGTACCCTGGGGCTTGGATTCAATCCATTTATATTGGGTCTTCCTATTACTGAGTCATCCTCATCTAAGAATGTGAACACTTTAACCAATGAAAAGGCATTTGAGAACACCCAACCTGACACCACTAAAACTAAACCCAACATTAATTATCCCAATAGCTCCTATGGTCTTGACCAAATCTTTGATCTTGATGAACTACCAATATAGGATAAACATATTACTGGTATCCCACCTAGTCCCACAACCTATTCAACATCCTATGATAAAATACAATGGGATCCAAGTCCTCTTGCCTCTAAATATGGAGCTTATGACCCATATGATAGTGATACCCATATCTTTTCCTTTAGCCATAGTTTATTCAATATCGATGATGGCATTTCCCTAGTTTACCCTGAATTCATTGATTAGGACCAACAAGGACCACTGACATTTGATCAATTTGAAAATGTCAACACCATCATAGAATTCTTTAAGTTTTATGAAGACTTACCACAAGGAGACCAAAAGTCATGATTTTCCTTTGACCTAAACATTATGACATACTTTGGGGGTCAACTCCATATTCAAATCATAAAATCAAAAAAATAGCAAAAAAAAAAAAAAGTAGGTCTCTTGGTGAAAACTAAAAGGTGCCATTAGACTGTGAAAAAAGAAAAAATAAAGGATCCAAGGGTGAAAAACTCTCTACGGTGCCTGAGGATGGAAGATTGGACATACCCCATTGAAGGAAAGATTAACATTACTTGTGAAAATGATAGAAGAGATAAATCTAGGAACATCTAAAAACCCTAAGATCATACATTTTGTAGCCTCCTTATCACCAAAAGAAAGAGATGAGTTTGTCATATTCTTTCTGGGAAATGCATATCAACTTTGCTTGATCTTATACATGCATGCTTGGATTAGATCTTGAACTAGTCCTTCATCACTTTCCATTAAAACCAACAATGAACTGGTAAAGAAAAAGTTGAGAAAGATGCATCCTCAAGTTTCTCTCCTTGTCAAATCCAAATTGAAAAAACTATTAGATGCAAGATACATAAGACCCATTGATTAAATAGAGTGGATATCCCACCTAGTACCGATAAGAAAACACTCTAAGGGCATCTGAATATGCATAGGCTTTTGTGATCTCAACAAAGCATGTCCCAAAGATGATTTCCCATTACCAAATATAGACATCATCATAGACATGATAGCTAGATATGAGATGTTATCACTGATGGATGGTTTCTCCAAATACAACTATATTAGAATAGCTCCTAAGGATCAAAAAAAAATAACTTTCACATATCCTTGGGGAACATATTGCTGGAATGTTATGTTGTTTGGCCTTAAAAATAATGGGGCAACATATCAAAGAGCAATGACTACCATCTTCCATGATTTCATGCACATTCTAATGGAATACTATGTAGATGACTTACTTTGAAAATCTCCTAAAAGAAGTGATCATTTGAGCATCTTAGACAAAATATTCAACAAAATGTAAAGCTATAAGCTCCATTTGAATCCTAAAAAGTGTGTATTCAAAGTTATTTCTATAAATCTCCTATGTTATACTATTTCTCAATGAGGCATTGAGGTTGATCCTAAAATAGTGAAAGCAATACTTGAAATGCCTCTTCCAAAAAATCTATGAGAATTAAGAATTCTACAAGGGAGATTACAATCTACACGTAGATTCATTGCACAACTAGTAGATAAATGTCACCCATTCCAACATCTATTATGCAAGGGAATATTCTTTCAATAGAACAACTAGTGTGATGATTATTTTCAATAGCTCAAAGACTATCTCCTACATCCATTAGTTTTAATGGCTCTTATTCTAAGAAAACCATTTATTTTGTACATATCAATTACAAAAATTACATTAGGTGCTCTCTTATCACAAACTAGTGAACAAGAAAGAGAGCAATTCATTTACTACATCAACAAATCACTTGTGGGATATGAACTAAAATATTCTCTCATTAAATGAGCTTTCTTAAATGTCACCCATTGTGACATCTATTATGAAAGGGAGTATGCTTTCAATGGAACAACTAGTGTGACGAGTCTTTTCAATAGCTCAAAGACCATCTTCGACATCTACTAGTTTTAATGGCTCCTATTCTAGGAAAACCATCCATTTTCTACATCTTAGCTATAGAAATAACATTATGTGCTCTCTTAGCACAACCTAGTTAACAAGGAAGAGAGCAAGCCATTTACTACATCATCAAATCACTTGTGGTATATGAACTAAACTATTCTCTCATTGATTGATAATTCCTTGTTGTTGTCTTTGCAACCCAAAAGTTGAGGCATTACATGCTCTATTAGAAAAACAATGTGTGTGTCTAAGATTGACCCATTAAAGTATCTCCTAAGTAAGGCCTCTCTCATAGGATAATTAGTTAAATTGGTTATGATCCTTAGTAAATTCAACATAGAATATGTGGACATAAAGGAAATTAAAGGAGAAGTGATAGTTGATTAGTTATCAAAAGCACCTATGATAGATGATCATCCCATGTTGATAGAATTTCTTAATGAAGCCATATTTAACATCGATATAGCTAATAAATGGAAGCTTTATGTTGATAAATCACATATAAGAAATGGTTCAGGAGATGGCATTATGTTTATCACACCACAAGGAGGCATAATCCCCAAGTCATATGGGATAGCATTTAGTTGTACAAACAACATAGAAGAGTATGAGGCAATGATCATAGGACTAAATCTAGCCATCCAATGGAACATAGAATATTTTCAAGTATTTGGTGATTCCCAATTAGTCATCTGACAAGTTAATGCTAACTATGAAACCAAAGATGATAAGTTAATGCTTTGCAAATAGATGGTAGATTTTCTCAAATCAAAACTTGTCACTATCTCTTTTCATCAGCTCCCAAGAATACACAAAAATAAATTTGATGCTATGGCCACTATCACTTCTATAATTGATATGCCTCAAAATGTGGAGCATTGTGATTTCCTTGTCGAGCAAATCTTAATTCTAGCATTTAAATTCTCTCAATCTAAGTTTGTGTGTGAACTTTTTGGTCCCAATTCCTCCTAGTATTAAGACATTTATGATTACTTATATGCCCAAATCCTACCCCCTGACTTATCCAAAAACAAACATTGACCCTTTATCTACCAAGCTAATAGATATGTCATCATTGGTGACATCCTTTATAAGAGTTCCTTTAACCAAAACCTTTGCAAATGCCTTGAATTAAAAAAATTTAAACTACCTTATACAAGGTACACGAAGGTATATGTGGAGGTCACTTAAATGGTTTAAGCCTATCAAAGAAAATGGTAAGAGCTAGATATTATTGGCCCACCATGGAACAAATTTTCTATAGTTTTTGAAAAACATGTCATAAGTGTCAGGTAAATAGTAATTTGATCCATGCACCAGCACAAGAACTTTAGCCAGTTATCTCTCCATGGCCCTTTTCACAATGGGAATTTGATCTCATCAAAGCTATTTCTCCTTATTCCTCTAATGGTTATAACTTCATCATCACAAAAACTAAATACTTTACTAAATGGGTTGAAGTCATCCCTCTTACTTTCACCACAAATTTCAAGGTTCATCCTGAACTATATCATATGTCAGTATGGAGTCCCTTGGCTATTATTTCTTGTCATGGTAGTTCATTTAAAAATAAAGATGTTGACAAGATTTGTAAGAAATACAACATCTACCATGGATACTCTAATATTTACCATTCACAAGGAAATGGCCAAGTAGAAGCATCTGAAAAGACCATTATCAAGATTCTCCAAAAGACTATCGATGATTCTGGTCAAGAATGGCACTTATAACTAAATATAGCTTTGTGTACCTACAAAACAAGTGTGTGTGCTTCAATTGGTGCAACACCATACTCTCTTGTCTATGGCATTGAGGTCATACTTCCTATTGAAGTTAAAATTCCACCATTGAGAGTATCCCTACAAGGTGTTGATAATGAAAATTATAGAGTATCTAGACTTCATGAACTTTGAATGCTTGATGAGTGGAGGTGAACCACCTTGATACATCTAAAAACTTACCAAAACTAACTCAAATAGAGATATAACAAGAAATTTTGAGATCATCATTTTGAGGTCGATGATATAGTGCTAAAGATAAACTACAAGACTTGGCAACATAGAGAGAAACCAAGAAAATTTGAACCAAATTGTGAAGGACCCTATGAAGTTACTATAGCATTTAGGTCTAGAGTATATCAGCTTATGACTCCAAAGGGTGAACCACTTCTTATGTCCATCAATAGCATGCATCTCTGCAAGTACTATACTTGATTCCATCTAAAATTCCTTAAAAAATATCAAAAAATGGCAAAAAGTCCAAACAAAATATTTTTAAAATGGTAAAAGTCCTAAAAAATAAATTAAAAAATGAAAAAATGGATGCCTTGATGAAAACCAAGAAAATAGGTATCTTGGCACAAAAATTTAAGTCAAGAGAAAAATTATGTCCAAAAGTGAAAACTTGGAAAATAGGTGCTTTGGGCAAGTACAATGGTGAAAACCTAGAAAACAGGCACCATGTGTAATTAGTTTTCACTCCTCCATCTATCATGATTCCATCTAGTTTCCCCTCTTTCATCATTCCCTAATCATATCCTTCATATTACAATACATCCCTAGTCTATAATCATGGCCCACGAACTAGTTGATATCCATTTTTATCTTACCCAAGTGTCACCAGTTTGTACATACTTTATCTTTTGCCTTTATACATAGTTTGTGTCTTGTCTAGGGGCATATCACCTACATAGTGTATTAGTTTGAAATTGAACTGGGGGCATGTTCCTAAGCACACATTATCCATTGGACTTATCGCATATTGGATTGGATATAACACTTGTAAATCCTTTATGATCCTAAAAGAATCCTAAAAATTTGGATATGATGCTAAAAAATCCATAAAATGTCCCCAAAAAATCTATTAAAATCATAAAATGATTGAAAAAATTCATAAAAATTGTAAAATGTCCTTAAAAAAATCCATAAAAATCATAGAATCTCCTAAACAAATCCATAAAAATTAATAAAATATCTTGAACAAACCCACAAAAATCATAAAACATCCTAGAAAAATCCATAAGTATCATAAAATGTCATGAAAAAATTGACAAAATTCATAAAATGTCCTTAAAAACCCACTAAACATCATAAAACATCTTGAAATAGACCATAAAAAATCGTAAAATGTCCTGAAGAAATGAGTAATGAAAAAACATCAAATATCCTCAAAAAACCTAAAAATCACAAAACCCACCACAAACTTGCAATAAACCTTGTAAATAGTCATTGTAGATAATCACCCTTATTGCTTAAAAATTTTCACTTTCATAGACTAAAACTTAAAGCACTGCTCTGTAATGACAACCACATTATCCGAGCAATTTGAACCAACAATCAATCAACCTTGTCAGTGTCAACTAAACCAACAATCAATCCTATCACATCACAAATCTAGCACAAAACCAAAAATACTAAAAATCAAGTAATAATGGATGAGAACAACTATTGGCTCACACTATTTAGTGAGTGATTTTTTTTTCTTTTTTTTCTTCAACCATTTTCCTATGGCACTCGATGATATAAATTGATCTATGAGGGTGGTCGAGATGTTTCATGATCATCTTTTGTTTTATGTATGTCAAATATACCTTTGAGATTATGGGGCATGTATATATGCCATAGGAAGGATAAGGTCATTTATGTTTGCATCGTGCTTATTTACCCTTTATGCCATGATGCATTGCATTTCATCTACCATATCAACGTAAAGCTCCCTAGACATATAGTGCACTTTATGAAAGCAAAAACCATCTTCTCATTCTAATTGGTCCTCATCCCATCTCCTCTATCTTACAACATTCATTTCATCTACCACCATGGTCTTGTACTTTAATACACCAAAAGCATTGTCATCTTGCATTCTTGCATATGTCAAAAGTCCAAAAAACCCAAAGCAAGACATATATATATATATATAAGCATGACATTCATATCATTTTAAATTTCATTGGCATTCTTTTCATGAGAGAAACATGTGGCAAAAATAAAGATATCATTTCCTAAGCATAACATATCATAAACCAATGCATGATGCCATCATATAAAGTCCACATAGAAAAGAATAAATGCATCCATATAAAGCATATAAAACATATGCATAATCCATCTCATATAGTCATCATAACATAGGTACATCTCATAAATGTCTCAAAAAGTATCAGAGCACATGATCATGGTTTACATCAATACTAATTTCCCATAGGCATGAACCATGAAAGAGCATGATAAAAACAAATGAAGTCCCTAAGTACATGATCATGTCTAAGTTAACCAATATTGTCCCTGGCCTCATAGCCCCTACCTAGCCTCAAGGATGATCCCTTCCTTATCTATGGTGGCCCCATCAGTCCCATCAACACTCCACTACTTTGTGTCATGTGCCCACTGAGAGTGAGACCTTGTTGGATGATAGATCTCTACCCTCTTCCTAGGTGGTACTTCCATCTCATAGTGATCCCTCCAATACTATGTCTCTCCATATGTTTCTACCATCATCATAGCCAACTATCAAAATGATGCATCTCTAACACTACTAAAAAAGTCCTACAACTCCTAGATGGCCCTCTCTACTCTTTGTACCATTGTGTCCCTTTTTTTTGTAGCCTAGTCCTATGCCACTTTCATTTCATCCCTCTCTACTATAGCCTATTATAACTAACCTTGGTGTCCCCTAATCACCTCCATCAGCTCTAATTCTAACTATCTAGGCCTTTTCTATACTGGTACTAGGATACCTCTTGTGTCACCCACTAGATCATCCTCTATATCCATCATTGCAACATCTACACCTATGTATTCCTCATCGTCTCCCCCCTATCATCCCCCCATCATCATCACCCACATTTTCCCCACCCTCCTCATCATAATCTCCCCTATCATCATCTCCTTCACCATCCTCCCCCTCCTCATCATCTCCATCTCTCTCATCATCATCCCTATCCCTATCATCATCATCTGCATCCCTCTCATCATCATCCCCATCCCCCTCCTCATCCTCTCCCTCCTCATCATCCTTCCCATCCTCCCTATCATCATCATCCCCCACGTCCACATATCTATCCTCCTCATCATCACCATCCACATCCTCCTCATCATCCTCCTCTCCACCCTACTCTACCTCTGGTCTCATCCATGGTACTAGCATAGCTAAATTTTTCAACAGCCTCAATCAATGCTAAGAAAACCACCTATCATATTTTTTCATCATACCTATATCTAGCACATCTTCCTCTACTTCCCATAACCTTTGTTACAACTCCTCCAATTTTGCATAGGCTACATGTGTCTTGATTGATGCTCCCCACTATCTAATCTCTGCCCTAGATTGAATGAACAATGCAAGACCTTTAGGCACATCCCACCTCTCACCAAATTGTTGGCATACTCAGTGTAGTGGGTACATCTTGATCACCAAGTGTCCAATCACTGTGAACCCTATTAGATAGCACTCCTCTCTATAGTATGGAAGGTAGAGCTCATCATCATCCCACCCCAAGAAATCTCTATAAGATCTCCATACAAATTGTTTCATCGTGTCCAACTAATGCCTGAAGAATTGGGTGTACCCTAGTGGTTTGCATTCCAATATCCCTTTATAGTTGTATGCATAAGGCATGTCCTCAAATAGCTCCCTCTCCACTAGCAGCATGAATATGACAATATGCTCGTAAGCCCAAATCTTTTTTAATGTACTTCAAGTACTAAGTTTCAACCCACCTCTATATGCAATCTAGTGCAGATAGTAGTATATCATCTCAACCTTGCAAGGCCCCCATGCAAACATGGTCTTATCCATAACCATCATCTCCAACACTCAGCCCCATCTAATAGAGAATCTATGCCCTCACCTATTTGGTATTAGTAGTCCGCCCATGACCTAGTAGATCATGGAGATAAGATGCTCATGTCATACCACTAGTATCTCCCATCAAATCTCATAATCCTTAATCCCTAACTCTATGTATTTGTTGCCAAACATCTAGTGTAGTGTTTCCCATCCTATCATAGAATCATATATGGCCAACTCCCCATGGATCAAAATTTGCAAGATGTGTCATACACCCTCTAGCATTACAGTGGCTTTGTTAGAATATGTAGTCCACTAATTTAACTAAGAGGGGGGTGAATCATTTATCCAACTAATATCACAATTAACAATATTAAACAATCTTAACCATATGATTAATGTAAACTAAAACCACAACAAGATACTCATACATAATAATACTAGATATGTGATCTAGGGAAATCCTTGATTAGAGGGAAAACCCTAGTAGGGATAGTACCCACAAGATGATGTACTAATATAAATATTCCTTGTTAGAGGATAGACCATGTTAGGAGTTTGTTACAAAATTCAATACACATGAGTCCTTGTTAGGAGACTTTGAATCCATGTTAAGAGATTCTAGCCCTATTAAGAGTTGTGGAAGATAGCTAGACCCACTGCCTAAATAGCTTCAAGGGCAAGACCAATGAACCCACTATCCAAATGATCTTTTTATTATTCCTTTTAGATTAATAGAACTAAAATGTACTTCCATCCTCTATCTTTATCCTATCAACTGAACATCTTCTTCCTTAGATCTTGTAACTAGATTTTAAATCTCACATCCAATAATCCCTTGGATCTCTTTCACACATTTAATAAGCACTCTGCTACTTTTCACACTTTGCACTTGAACAATGATCACAATACACATTATACTTTTCAATCAAGGAAAAAATATTTCCTTTATACCATATCTTCATAACAATTCCTTGAGTCAACCTTAAGGCTTTTCCAATCAATTAAAATAAGATTATTTATTTAATTATAATTACAATAGCACTGTCAGCTCACAGTCTATACAAAACTTCACACATGTGATACTAAGTCTTGCACACTTACTGATGTCATCAAATGACTATCCTCTATCACTTCCTAACTATGCATCACTTCATTACATCTAGGATGTAAGATAGATAAAAATCATCATACTCTATCTCTAAACTGCTCTTTATAAACTAGGTACAACTTTTGTATGCCATCTACTTAGACTGTACACACTTAACCATGTAACCAGGATATTGTGTTATACATGTCCATAATTGTGCATGACTAGACAATAAAATCATTATTTGTACCATCAAGATCTCTATCTTCTACTCTATCAAACTTTACATAAATAATGTTATGTTGACATAAATGACAAACACAATCATGAATGCAACATATCAATACTCTTCAATGTTATGATACTCTCCCAATATAGTATCATCAAAATTCATGTTAACAATCTCCCCCTTTGGTATTGATGGAAACATAGATAAAAACATCTAAGTTGTGAGAATACCAAGTAGAACTCTACTTCTACTTATGTTTTCATCTCATGCATATTCTCCCCCATGCTTTAGGAAGTGATTTTCATGCATATTCTTTCCCCCATTGACATCGATGTCAAAGACCTCAATTGTTAAATACCAATTGTTAATCAGCTATTATGATTCATCAACAAACTCAAGTGTCCAAAGAAACTGTTCAATACCAAGAATCCTAAATTACTCATTACTTACCAAATGCTCCCCTATATAGGAAGCATCATCATTCAGTCCAATCAAATAATAGTTATTTGTACCACTAGACTAATGTACTCTCTACATCAACTATTTAGAAATGGGTAGGGGAATAACCCCAAGCATATCTCTTAGCTACTCAAATGTATCTTTAAACAAAAGTTTTGTAAAGATATCTACAATCTGATCCTTAGTACTTACATACTCCAATTTGATCTCCTTTTCTATTTCTTTCTCTCTCAGCATATGATACTTAATAGATATATTCTTTGTCTTAGAATGTAATACAAGATTCTTAGACATACTCACTATACTTTAGTTATCACAATAAATAATAATAGGTTCTTCAATCTCAATTTTGATATCCTTCAACATCTACTTCATCCACATAATTTGATTATAGTTATTTGTTGTTGCAACAAGCTCTACCTTAGTAATGCTCTATGAAATGTAATCTTGCTTCTTACTTAACCAAGAAATCAATATTCCTCCAAGAAAGAATGCTTCACCACTGGTGCTCTTTCTATCATCCATATAGCCTACCCAATCAGCATCAGTATATGCGCAATGTGTGAAATCACTTGATCTTTCATACAAATTCCACAATTAGATGTCCCTTTCAAATATGTAAATATTCTCTTAACTACTAGAAAATGATATTCCTTATGATCAGCTTGAAATCTAATTACAATCCCAACTGCATTTTCTACATCTAGCCTTGTGTGAGGCTAATACTGCAAACCTCCAATCATTAATCTATACTTATTTTCTTCATTTTAGGTGTCTCATATTTGCTAGATAACATGTGGCTAGTTATCATAGGTTTACCAATGGGTTTAAAACTTTGCAAACCAAACCTTTTCAACAAATCTTTTAGATAGTTTTTGAAATGAATAAACCATCATTATTCTACACAATCTGCAAACCTAGTAAAAAAATCATTTCTCCAATCATGCTCATTTCAAATTTATTCTTCATCTCCTTAACAAATGTATCACTAGCTTCATCATTACCTCCAAAAATGATGTCATCAACAAATATTAAAATGATCAAAAAACCATCTTCAATTTCTTTCAAATTAAAGTTATTGTCTATCGTACCTTTAGCAAATCCATTTTTTTCCAAGTAATTGTCCAATCTTCCATACCAGGTTCTTAGTGCTTGCTTCAAACCATAAAGAGCTTTATTTAATATACATACCATGTCTTTGTCTTTTGATAAAGGAAAACCTTATATCTGCTCAATATAAACCTCTTCTTCTAATTCTACAGTCAAAAAGTAAGATTTCACATCTATCTAATAAATCTTGAATTTCTTGTTCATTGCATAAGCTATGAACATGCTTACTATTTCCATTCTTGCTATAGGTGCATATGTTTCCTCATAATCAATTCCTTCTTGCTATGAATAAAATTTACAAATAAGTTTGGCCTTGCTAGGAAAAACCTATACAAATAAGCTATGAACATCCTTACTACTTCCATTCTTACTACAAGTGCATATGTTTCCTAATAATCAATTCTTCAAAACCTATTTTGTTCCTGTCACATTATTGTCTTTTGGTCTAGGAACTAAATCCCATGTATCATTCTCTACTATCTAATCCAATTCTTCCTTCATTGCTTGGATCCAATTATTATCTTTGACTTCTTCATCTATACACTTGGGTTTAACTTGAGATATCAAACATATCTCCTCATTTACTTTGTTCCTTTTCATAACACCTTTGTCTTTACTTCTAATTATCTACTCAAGAGGGTGATTCCTTGTCAAATTTTTATTTGGAGTAGGAGTTGACATCTCAATTCTTATCTCTTCTCTAGGTTTAGAACTCTATTCTCCTCTATGCTCAAAAGTTAGCACATCATTTTACAAGTCATTGTTAGTTTTAAACAAAACTTTAGCATTCTGCCTAAAAATTCTAAGGTTACTCTCTTCTTCATTTGAATTATAACCTATCATCTTTTCATTAGTTCCAAAGTTTTCATCAATCCTTAAATTTGTACATTAACCTCCTATTGTCTTAGTTCTATAGTTAAAGCATCTATAAGCCTTACTTTTCAATGAGTAGCCAAGAAACATACCTTCATCAGTTCTTGGATCAAACTTACCAATGTCATCATCTCTCTTAATATAACATCTCGCCTCAGAGGACACAGCCAACTCAAACTCAGGGGAAGTGCGCGTTGTGAAATTTGTCAAGTCTGAAACCCCAAAAGCCAAACCCTCTCCTTGCTTCCCTAGCAAGAAGAGCCCCAGGTGCCCTCCCCCTAACCCCCCTACCCCTCATCCTAAGGAGTCTAGTGATGAGTTAGATACAGAGTCGGAGGAGGTAGATTTGGTGGAGGAGAAGGAAAGTGAGTTGGAAGATGACAAGGAGAAAGATAATGACAAGAAGGAGGTGACCCCCTTGGTAACCCAAGATAACCCCAAGAAAAGAAAATTGGACTAGACCCCAACCCATGATCATATCAGTGACTTCGCTGATTTTCCCCCCAGCCCTACTGCGCCCACCTCCCCCCTAGAGGTCCCCATTTCGCCTCCAAAAGAGATGATAGAAATCATGGTTGAAAAGGGGGGGGAGGCCATCAGGAAAAATAAGAGAAGAGCCTAGAGAAATTTCAATAAGGATAGTGTCAGTATGGGCATTGTTAGAGAACTTGCTAAAATCCAAGTGTTGGGGGATCTCGATAGTAGCACCCACTATGACGATCTCCTTGACCCGACTCTTCTAGTTCTCTCTGACAATGTTCGTGAAACAAGTTTCAACTTTCTCAACAATGCAAAGAACAGTCTGATTGACAATTTTTGCTCCATTAAGTGTATTTTTCAAGAAATTGAGACTCTGAAGGATAGGTCCAACTAGACCAACAACAGGGGAGATGTCAAGGATCATGAGGCCAAAGGTAGTAAAGACCAGGTGGGTAGCTAGGAAAAAGATAGAAGCTAGGACCCCAGAGACAATCAAGAGGATAGAATCACCCAGCTCGAGCAGAAGGGCCAAAGGCTGGATTTCGTCCACCAAGTTGTGACTAAATAGATTATGGATACCCTCCATACCTTGAATGAAAACATTGTTAATCTAGGGGACTATCTGACCAAGGCCGGCCTTGTGGGGAACGTGGAGCAGAATACAGAGCACAGAACCAGTCGAGAAGATCCTTAGAAAGAGATTGGAATCCAAGAAAGTCAGGGGGACCAGATGCATTTCCTCCCCATGATCCAGGAGGAAGAGGCCAACCAGAAGGAAAGTGACACTGCAAAAACCCTGCAGGCAATGGAAAAGAAGGGACACTAGTCTACCCGCCAGGCTTTGTTCCTGGCCTTTGTTTCTCAGGCTTCGGGCCTTTATGTTTCTGGCCTTTTGAGGTAGCTTTTTTTTTTTCTATCTTTCCTGCTTAAAGTTGTTTTATGTTGTAAAACTTTGGGTTTCAGGATCCCTATAAAACCATTTTTCCTAATCAAAAACATTTGTTCCCAAATATCCTAAAATATTTGACTGATGGTGAA
Source organism: Cupressus sempervirens (assembly GCA_028749045.1). Classification (NCBI taxonomy): domain Eukaryota; kingdom Viridiplantae; phylum Streptophyta; class Pinopsida; order Cupressales; family Cupressaceae; genus Cupressus; species Cupressus sempervirens. The sequence continues at coordinate 227,871,092 of CM053788.1, forward strand.
TGTTTAAACCATAGTTCATAAGTTTCCTTGTCCATACCTTTTCTTATTTGTACTTTTTTCAAAATAGATATCATTTTATTAACTGATTCTCTCTAGAATGTCTTAGAAACATCATTCTCAAATAACATTTCTCTAGTTGCTTCTCCTATAGACTTATTTCTTCTCTCAACAATCCAATTTTTCTCAGGTGTTCTAGGTTTAGATAGTTGTCTTTTGATTCCATTTTCTTCACAAAATATGTTAAATTCTCTAGAGGTGAATTATCTTCCTCTATCAAATTTCAAACACTTAACAACAAATTCATTCTCAATTCTATTCTTAAATATCTTAAACTTCTCAAAAGCTTCATATTTCTCATTAAGAAATGCTACCCACACCATTCTAGTGAAATCATTAACAAAAATATAAAATACCTTTCACCTTAGAATCCTATTTTTCTAGAAGGACCACTTAGATCTGTATGAACAATCTCTAGCTTCTCTATGGTAGCAAACTTCTTGCTAAGGAATGATTCTTTCTTCTCCCTAGCCAAAATACATTCCTTACACACAACATCAATAGGCTTGAAAATCTTAGGTGAGTCTTTGACTGCAAAAGTAGTACTAATCTATTAGAGTGGGGTTGTCATTGAACCAAAAGAATGATTGGTTAATCCCTTATCATGAATCCTAAGGGGAGTACTAAAAAGTTTCTAACAATCTCCCCCTTAGTGTTACCTAAGGTTTTGAGGATTAAAAATTGTGAACAAGCTTTGATACCATTATTTAGATTGGGGTTGTAATTGCACCAAAAGATAGACTTGTCAATGCTTAATACAACCACTCAACTTATAGTACATAGGAGGTAGTTAATCCCTTGTCATGAATCTTGAGGGGAGCACTGAACAAATTTCTAACATAACCTTCATAACATTATCAAAGTTTATGTGACAAAATCTTCTATGCCACAACCAACTATTATCCACTTTAGCTACCAAATATGTCATCTTAATAGGATTTAACTGAAATATATTACCTCTAGATCTAGTGCTAGTTCCAATCATCTTACCATCTTTGTCCTTGATAGTGTAGGTCTTCTTAGTGAACTACAATAGAAAACCCATGTCCACCTGTCCAACACTCAACAAGTTATACTTCAATCCATCAACAAAATTGACATCATCAGTGTTAGTTTTACCATTAATTGTAATGGATCTAATTACTATTATATGATAGGCTACATTGTTTCCAACTCTAAAAATACCTCCATCATGATTCTTAAACTTGACAAAATTATTCATATCACTAGTCATGTGATGTGAAAAACCACTTTCAATTATCTATTCAAAATTCTTTTCCACTTGGGTAACCAGAGCTCTTTCTTCTCTAATTTTTCTATCAAGATCATCTTCCTTGATGGCCATAAATCCTAATTCATCATCACTCTCACTTTTACCTTTCTCATTAGATTCTTCATCTTCATTCACATACAAACAATTTATATCTCTATCTCTTCTAGAATTAAACATTCCTTTATACTTATTTTCTCTTAAATTAGGAAATTTAGATGCATAATGACCAAATTCATTATAAGTCCAAAATTTAAATTATTTTTTATCATCTTTTTCTCTTCTCACTAGAAGGGTTATTCCTTCCTCAATCTTCTTGTCTTCATCAGTTCTATTACTACCAGCAAAATCTTCATGATTTCTTGAACTTCTTGTCAAATTAGGTCGAATGTTAAGGGCACTAAAGGTTTCTTTTGTTAGAGTAAATAATTATTTATTTATTATTTATTCTATTTACTTAAGCTTACTTAGGTCAATGCATTCTTTAATTAGTTTTAGTCTAGGAGTTTGTTATAAGTTGTTGACAATATGGGAGTTTGTTCTCTCCTAAATCGTACTTACCTTTTCACCTTGTTTGAGGAATTTTCACCTCATGTGGATGTATGCTTAGTTGTCACACTTATCTCCTAGCGTCTTTTAGCTTGTTCTAAGAGATTCCTTGAGCTCTTTATATTCAAGCTCTCTCATTGTACAATATCATCACTTCTTGCATATTGTAAATACATATTTTCTTGTATTGCAATATCTTGTGGTCTCTCATATCCTTTTAGGGTTTTTCCCTTGCTCCACGCTCTTCCTTCCTTGGCTTTCCTTTGACAGATTTTTGCATGTAGGTGATCTTGGGCATCTTCAAAGTTGGATTTCATCAACTCCAACATGGTATCAAAGCCTTCTTGCTACTGCTTCGTTGAAGGATTTTTGAAGCCATGATTTGAAGTCACAAACCCTAGTTTGTTTATGCATTTTTTCTTCAAATTAGAGAATCAGCAAATTTTTGAAGCACTTTGGACCCAAATGGATGTTTCCATTGAATCTAGAAGGCCTTTTGAAGTTAGGATTCATATAAAACTTTTCAATTTTGGAGACAGAGCTCTGGGAGGCAAAAAAAAAATTAGTTGCAGGAGGTTCCGTACAGATCGTATGGATTTTTGAGCAAAAAAAATTTTAAAATATATATATTTGGGTGCATCACCGTGACACTACCCAGCAGCCACTGCGGGGCTGCCTATGCTCTACTCCTCTGGTCATGCCTCTAGTTCCCCACTATAGGGCCACCACTTCCTACACACCACCTGTCACCGGTGGCACCCCTTGATCTAACCACCATAGCCTGTGTTCATCACCTATGGCCACATCAGTATTTTTAGCCCCGTCAGCACCTATTAGGGTGTGACACGTGGTAGGTCTACGATGTGGCCCCTGCCACATCATCTACTTTGCCACATGGCTGCCATGTGGCACCTTTTTTTGTGCCGACGAGTCCTAGGCCATCAATTTTAAGACAGTGAAATGCTGACATCAGCATGACATCAACACTACATTAGCATACCTTGCTTGCACATCTCCAGGGTTAGTTTTTGACCTACCTTCATTTTTTTGGCCATAACTTGAGCACACAGAGATTTTTTTAATCTGAAAGAAGCACCAGAAAGCTGGTTCCAAGATGGAGACATTGGTGTTGGTATTTTTAGGTTTTGATGCATCTTTATTGCTTATTTTTTAGTCAAAGTTTAAAGTCTTATTTTTGACTCTGACATGCATATCTTTTGCGTTCCATGTCAATTTTTTGAAAACTTTATATTTTTGGAAAGCTAGTTGTGTCACCCTTTCAAAAATATAGTCCTTTTCCTTAAATTTTGGCCTGTGCTCTTTCTATCATTTTTTGGATTTTTTGCTATATGGTGGATATCTTGAGTGTTTTAGGCCCAAGGATCATTTTCTTGGCATGGTTTCTTTTGTTTTAGGCTATCCTATCTTTTGTGTTAGCTTTTTTCCTATTCTAATCATTGTAGACATCATTTGTAAGAACTTTTATGTATACACACTAAGATAAAGTGCCACTCATGCATTCTGGGGGTCATGAATGTTGTTTTTGAGTCAGTTGTACATGAACTATTTTTATAAAGCACCATGGGGGGGATAGGTGTTTTCTATTTTAGGCCTTCTCCCTTTTTCAAGTGAGTGTACCTTCCATGACATTTGCCCCATGCAGAGTCAGTTTGACCATGTCTTTATAGGTGTCTGTACCTCTTCCTCTCTCCTCGTTCTTGGTTTGTCTGCAGGAGACTTTGGCTAACCCTTTCAGTTGCATGTCATCTCACCCCATCTACATTAAGGGGGGGTTATGCTATTGTTCTAATGCATCTGTGATTCAATGGTTTGATAGTGTAAACTATGTATTCAATGGTTGATCCTATATACAAGGCGATTGCAGTGGTTGGCTACCTATGAATTTTGGTGAGATGGATCATCTACCATATAAACACGCTCAGTTTGTGCCTTCTTCTTCCACGGATGTTCTTCAGATCTGTAGTTTCTTCTTGATGGCAGATTTTGTGGCTTCTTCATGCCTCATTGATGCTCTTCATGATCACTCCTTGTTCCTATTTTAGGGGGCATTCCCCTAGTTAGAGTCTTATTTAGTTCTTCACTAGGTTCTTACCTCTTTTTGGGGGAGGGCTTTTCTCATGTGGTTTTCCCTCTTTCCCCATTTTTAGAGGTTCCATATTTTGCATTTGTACATGGGTACCTAACATGTCCTTGTTGTTGGGACCCATTCTACATTCTGCATTTCATGTTAGTTTTGTGAGCTTAAGGCATTTCCCTAAATTGCACTTAAGGGGGGTGTTAGAGTAAATAATTTATTATTTATTATTTATTCTATTTACTTAAGCTTACTTAGGTTAATGCATTCTTTAATTAGTTGTAGTCTAGGAGTTTGTTATAAGTTGTTGACAATATGGGAGTTTGTTCTCTCCTAAGTCATACTTACCCTCTCACCTTGTTCGAGGAATTTTTACCTCATGTGGATGTATGCTTAGTTGTCACAATTATCTCCTAGTGTCTTCTAGCTTGTTCTAAGAGATTCCTTGAGCTCTTTATATTCAAGCTCTCTCATTGTACAATATCATCACTTCTTGCATATTGTAAATACATATTTTCTTGTGTTGCAATATCTTGTAGTCTCTCATGTCCTTTCAAGGTTTTTCCCTTTCTCCGCACTCTTCCTTCCTTGGCTTCCCTTTGACAAATTTTTGCATGAAAGTGATCTTGGGCATCTTCAGAGTTGGATTTCATCAACTCCAATTGCTTTAACTCTTACAAGTTCTCCAAACTATCTCAAATTTTCTTTAGTTGATTCTAATATTCTAACTATATTTTCCTTAGTGAAATCCTTAGTGCAAGGCATCACTAGCTGAATCATCTACACTATTGGCTTAAATGATGATGGTGTCAAACTTTTTAAGATCTTCCATATGACTTCATCATCTTCTTTGGTTCCACTATGAGATTGAATACCTACAACCATTTCTAATATTCTACCAATATAACTTCTTACAGATTCATCTTCCATCATTCTAGCATCTTGAAATGCACATAACCAATTCTTTAATCTCATTCTTTTTACATGATCATCACCTTCAAAAGTAGATTCTAAAGATTTCAAAATTTCATGAGATGTTACAAGTGATTTTACCTAAGTGTACTCATTCTCTCAAAGTTTTGTTAGTAGGGCTTCTCTTGCTCTCATGTTGTACATGAATAGATCTCTTTCTTCTTCATTGCATCCTTCAAGCTTTTCTTCTTCAACAATTATCTTCTAACTTATTGCCAAAATCCAATATCCTAGACCCATACGCAATAGATGAGTCTTCATCTTCTCCTTCCAACTATCATAGTTGGCCCCATCGAATCTTGGACTATCCTTCCTAAACATATTTTCCATTGATCTCCCAAAGTTGTTAATCTTTTTCTTCAAGGACCTAAGGCTTTGATACCAATTGTTAGAATATGTAGACCACTAATATAACTGAGAGGGGGGAGGGTAAATCAATTATCCAACTAATATGAGTAATGTAAATTGAAACCACAATAAGATACTCATACACAATAATACTAGATATGTTAACTAGGGAAACCCTTGATCAAGGGGAAAACCCTGGTGGGGATGGTACCCACAAGATGATATACTAATATAAATATTCCTTTTTAGAGGATAGACCCTATTAGGATTTGTGTCAACCCTATTAGGAGATATGGAAGATAGCTAGACCCATTTCCCAAATAGCTTCAAGAGAAAGATCAATCAACCCACTATCCAAATGATCTCTATATTATTTCTTCCACAATAATAGAACTAAAATGTACTTCCTTCCTCTATTTCTATCCTATCAACTGGATAACTACTTCTTCATATCTTGTAACTAGATCTTGCATCTAATAATCCCTTGGATTGCTTATACACATTCAATAAGCACTCTACACATTTTTGCACTTTTCACTTGAACAATGATCATAATATACATCATACTTTTCAATAAAAGAAAACATCTTTCCTTTAGACCATATCTTCATAATAATTCCTTGAGTTGGCCTTGAGGCTTTCCCAATTAATTAATATAAGATAATTAATTTAATTATAATTACTATAGTACTATCAGCTCATAGTCTATACAAAACTTTGCATGTGTGATACTAAGGCTTGCACACCCGTAGATTTCATCAAATGACTATCCTCTATCACTTCTTGACTACACATCACTTCATTACATCTAGGATGTAAGATAGACAACAATCATCTGGAATTGCTTTCCTAATACTCTGTCTTTTAACAGCTCTCTATAAATGATGTACAATTTGTGTACACCATTGACTTAGACTCTATACACTTAACCATGTCATGAAGACACTATGATTTACATGTCCATAACTATGCATGACCAAACAATCAAAATATTATCTATACCATCAAGGTCTTTGTCTGTTACTCTACTAGTCTTTATAGAAATATTGCTATGTTGACATCAATAATAAACACAATCATGAATGCAACATATAAATATTATTCAATGCTCAAGAAACTCCCCTAATGTATTATCATTAGCATTCATGCTAACGTGCCTCTCCCATGGGAAGATGGAATGAACTAGTCTCTGAGTGCCATCTCTTTGCTAGCATCATCAACAACCCTTTGTTCCTCTCACCTTAGGCATGAATATAATGTTGTAGACCCCAATCCCTATCAAGATCTCCTACTTTTCAAAGGTCATCTAATGATACAAGGTCAAGCTTTTTGGTCTATGGCCCCTCATCTGCAATAGGAGTAGGTCCTCTTGCATAATCATATGTTTTTTGTCAACCTTTTATGGCTTTCTACCAAGTCTAATCTACTTTTGACCCAAGTTTGACTTAGTTTGACCTAGTGTCACCTTAGTTTGACTAGGTTTGACTTTTTCTAAACATTTTTAACTAGGTTGACCTATGTTTTGAACTCTTTGTAGGGTTTTGAACATGCCTACGAATATTTGGGTCATTCCAAGTTCATCTACATTGGTTTTGACCCCCTATCTACCTTTCTATCAACTTTGACCCAAATCTAACTTAGGTTTGACTAAGTTTGACTTTTATGAACATGTTTGACTAGGTTGACCTATGTTTTGAACTCTTTTTAGGGTTTTGATCATGTAGACCAAGTTCTGGGTCATTCCAAGTTGATTTGTACTCTTTTCAACCATTTGCATTGCTCCTTGTCAGCATTTTACCAAGTTGTCCTAAATCTAACCTAAGTTTCACCAACTTTGACCACTTTTGACCATGTTTAACAAAGATAACATGTGTTTTGACCTTTTTCCAATGGTTTTGGGCATATGCTCCAAGTTTTAGGTTGTTCTAGGCCCATTTGGATTGTTTATCCTAAATCACAATTAGGGCCCCCAACTGCACTCAATGCACACTTGGACATGCCAAGTGCACTCAATGTACACTTGGTCACTTCAAGTATTTTTAATGTGTACTTTAGTGCATTATTAGTGTACTTGGTGTATTTTGATGCCCTAGTCGGCCCCTAGGACCCTGAGTGGGCCCTATTTGACCCCTAACTGACACTGAAATACATCAAAGGCATAAAGTACACAAAATAGGCATCAATGTACATCTCACCAGTGGCCCTACAACTACTTGATGGTGGTAAGTATGCACTCATTCTCCATGATGTTTTTCCCTAAGTAGTTAGTCCATTCTTCTTGCTTCAAAGCTCTTTCTTCCAACTAAGAGGGTGAAAATACCTCCAAACCCTTTTATAGCCCTATTATTTCCTAGATGGACATATGAGAGGCATGTTTTGTGTTGCTCATGATGATTTTTTTTACCCTGGACTATATAACTTTCACAGTTGATCTCTGATTTGTGATCTATCAATTGTTATGGCTTGGTCTTCTCATTGTCAACAAATTGACCTATCAGTTGCCTTTTTTGATCAATTTCTCGAGGGGGCACCCATATATACCACCTTTACTAAGGAATACTCTTATGGTTTTTTTATTAGTGTTCTTTGACACAACACTCTAAATCACATTGTATCAAAGAGGGGCAAAATATAGAATCTCAAAAATTGTTCGTGTCTACTGTTTAATCACATTTTCATACTAACTCATTCTATTTTATCATTTCACTAATTTTGATCTTTTGGCCAACTTGATTATCATTTGAACATATTTCAACAACATCCTTCATCATTTGTATCCCTTTTTCAAATTAATTTCAGATCACTTTGAAATCGATTCCCATTATCCAATTTTTTTGGAATCAACCCAAAACCATTTCAACATCATCAGAATCATTCCAAATTAACTTGGAATCATCCCAAGTCAACCTATAATCATCCCAAATCAGTCCTAATCAACCTAAAACATGTCAAATATATCAAATCAATCATCATCTATCAAAACCTAGGCATTTTTTGTGTCCCTCAGTGCCATGGTAACCTATCAAATCTTATCAAACTTCTCAAAGATGACCTTACTGGTGTCATGTCCTTTAGCACTAGATCAAATCTATCATTCTTATCATCTGATCATTGACATTTTTATGTTCCTCGGCTCCTTGGAAATCTATCAAATCTTATCAAACCCATCAAATATAACCTTAGTACTATCATGTCCCTCTACACTATGTCAAATCTATTATTCTTATCTTCTAACCATTGATATTGTCAAGTCCCTCTATTTCAGATTGTGACATTATCAAATCAATTTCATAACATTGATAATGTCCATCAATGTTATTATAATCAACCCTATCAATAAATTGCAATCTTATTGCATTGAAAATTTCTATTGAATGTCACATGTTCTTAATCCATGTCATGTTATTAATCCTAATTAGTCATTCAATTTCATCATGGCTTTTAGCTACACACCATCATCCTAGTCAATTTGCATAATCATTGCATTTCATCAAAGGATATTATCACATTAATTTTCATCAAATTGACCAACCATCTACTAATTTGTCCTCTTGTATTAGTTAACCCATAATCTAATCCTATGTCAATTCAATCATTTTCATCTTGTGTTTACTAATTATTCTTGTTAATTAACTTTATCAATTAATTGATTTTTATTATTTAATTGATTCATCTTTGAAAACTATGGGAATTCTCAATTTCCTAAGTAATATTTTCTGCCTCTAATTTCCATTTTACTAATTTCTATTTGTGTGGATATATGAATTTTCAATCCAAATATTCTACCTATTCTTGACACATGGACATGATGTGTCATAGATATTATCCCTACACTTGGCTAAAATATGTCATATTTGATATATTTTATTCCTTACACATGTCTATAATAGTCCTCCATAATCATATATTCTTGGCTAGAGGTGGCCTTGAGGTGTCATATGCACATCATAGATTCTCCTCCACTTTTAGCCATGTTGACTTTCATGCATCATAGAATCCTACAAGTGGCTTTGAGGTGTCATATGCACATCATATATTCTCCTCCACTTTTAGCCATGTTGACTTTCACGTGTCATAGAATTATACATTTGGCATATTGTTTCATGGTTTTCATAGATATTCTAAGGAATATAATGCCAAGTTGTACATTCAAAGTGACAAATGTTCATCCTCTCATTCAATTCTCTCCCCTTGCACATTGGCTATAAATTGAGCCATCTTGCTCTAATTTTTAATCTCTTAGAGTCTTTATTTTCACATCATACCTAAACTACACTTCTAGTACTCTCAATAACATCATCATAGCATAGTCATTTTCTTTCAATTTTATAGGCACTATAGACAATTGGAGCTACATCAAGTTGAGAAGAAAGAAGGACATGGGAGCTACAACTAAAGAGGGAGTTTTATTTGTTTTATTTATTTTATGCTTCAATTGGTTATTATGGTAGATTTGAAGGGTTTAGTGTATTTTTATTGATTTTTGTGGTTTCTCATAGTATTATAGGTTCTAACCCATTTCTATTCCTATATGAATAATTTCATAAATTGGTGATGAAACCTAAGCTTATTTAACTTGAAAGTGTGAAAATTGCTAGATATATGCATGGACTAAGGATTGTCATTCAATATGAACTTAGTTTAACAATCCCTACCATAGTAAACCACTATTACCAATTGATACTCAAGGTTGAAGCAAAGTTCAAGAGAAGAAATGAATAAAGTGGTAGAAATAAAGGGAAGAATGATAGAGGAAAAGGAAACTATGGAGGAAGAAGAACACAAAACAATAGGACACAAGGAGATTCCAATAAATATAACACCCAAGGAGAGAGAAATTCAAGAGGGAGATACATAGGAAGGAGAATTAATGACAAAGGAAAAAATGGTGGATGAAACAATGGGCATATCAAATGCTACAATTGCAACCAGATAGGTCACTATACTAACAAGTGTACTGAGAAGGAGAATAACCAAGGAGAGAGAAGAACAAATATTTTGACAATTGTCTTTATGTAGTGATGTAATTGTTTTCATTAATGGAAAAACATGATGTACTTACTTGCAGAAAACCTTGGTAACAAAGATACTTAGCTTTTGGTACTCAAAAAATTGTCTAAGTATGAAATTGGTTTGTAGCAGTACATTGTTTTATATGTAAAATGTTTTTGACATCATATTATGACTAGTAAATTTAGATGGAGATTGTATACATGTTGATGATGATTGTATAACCTTGGACATTAGTACTGATAGTAGGAAAAAGAGATATTCATTATTTACCAAGTGCAACAAAATAGCAGAATTAAAGGAAAGGAATTATTTTATTTACAAAATAGTTACTTGACCAATTAGGGCTAACATCCTAGATGTTTTTGTTGGAAATATTCAAGATATAATAGGTTACTGAGAGGGAAGTGGTGAATCAGTAACAACAAAAAATTTTAAGTCAACCATAAACAACATTTACTTATCTATCCTGCTGCATAAAAACTGTTAAACATTAAAACCATATATGCACAGAGATTTGGTGACCTAGAAACCTTCCAAAATAGAAAGTAAAACTGGGGTGGGGATGATACCCATAAAGCTTCATTACTACAGTATGAATTTGGCCAGTTAAGGCTTACAATGATCACTTCTGGTGATCTGCCCTGTTAGGAGCATAGAGGATTGCTAGATCCACCTTGTTAGAGGATTTACAAACATACTTTATAAGTATGCACTCTATTAGGAGATTTGAATAAAGATGGTTAAGTCTACCCTGTTAAAGGATTTACAAAAATGATTCACTTGTTAGGATGAACCAACAGATCAAATTACAATTTGACTGAGTTCTTTATTGTAGATCACCTTCTGTGATTGATGAAATCATTTTTGCTCCTGGTAGACCCTACTGAGTATTCTTTTTTGCTGATGAATTCGCACTATCATCCAGATATCTTGTATGTCTTCTTTAATGTCTATCACCTTGAATGTCTATAATACATTACATATATATACCATTCCAATAATTATTTATGCAAGGTCGACCAAACACAAGTAAACAAAATATAACTAAGTCGGCAAAATGGTAAAATAGACTCAGGTTCTTTAGATAGACTTGATGACCTTCTGATACACGGCATCCACTACATTACTCGAAAATGTCATGCACTCGGTAGAGGTAGGGGCTCAATTCATACTAGTCATACAATGTTGCCTGGAACTCGGTAACCATTGGTGACTCGGTAGATATAGTGTCACTCGGTAGAAACTAACTTCTTCGATAACCTCCTGAGCTTGATTATCACTGAGTGCTTCCTCACTCGGTCATCACTGAGTGCTTCCTCACTCGGTTAATACTAAGTGCAACTTTACTTGGTTGACACTAAGTGCAACTTTACTCGGTTGACACTAAGTGCAACTTTACTCAGTTGGCACTAAGTGCAACTTCACTCGGTTAAAATTGTGTCTTCAGTGCTCGGTTTGAACTGTGTCTCCAGTGCTCGGTTTGAACTGTGTTGTCATCATTCGGTCTACACTGTATTACTCAGTTTGAACTGTATTACTCAGTTAGAACTATATTACTCAGTGTGAACTGTATTACTCAGTGTGAACTATAAGATGAGTGTTGTCACTAATGGCAAATAACTTTATACCAACAATCTCCCCCTTTGGCATTAGTGACAAAAACAATTATGTGCAAAAAATAGATATATAGTTCTGAATTTTCAAAATTGTTCTTTGCAAGTCTTATTACACATATCTTTCTTACATGTATCTCCCCCATACAATATGCATAGTATTTACAAGTTATTACACATATCTCTTTCACAATTATCTCATGGAAGTGTGCTATCTCCCCCTTTTTGACAATAATGCCAAATTAAACAATATATATTTACACAGAGAGTCCAAAATGAGAGATAAACTCAGAATGTACCTTGAGAATAAGAGACAATGTCTTATCCCAATTATCTTGTAAAAGTTTGTTGGTGGAGAGTGCTGTTTGAACTTCTGCAGAGAGTTCAATCATATGATCTGCAATTGAGAAGTTTTTGTCATGAATCAATATTTTGGAATGGGAAATATGCTTCTACATTGTGTCCATGATAGGAAGGATCATATTTTGGATGTCAATCAGGGTACACCTAATCCTTGCTTCCTCTCTCAACAATTCTGCATGTTTCTCTGACAAAAATATTATTCTAAGATGATGGGATGAACTTGAACTGTGGTCAATCTGCAACATTTGTGCACTGACCTTCATATCCTCATCAATTTTATTCAACTTTTCTTTGATTTCCTTAGTATACTCGGTAACATCACAAAGTTTTCCAAAAAAGTGAAGTTACATTATTAAAAGAATGTTCAAAATTACTCAAAATTGTAGACAGTTCTACCTGTTTCAATGCAATATGCTGAGCAATGTGCTCAAGCACCTTATTGTCAAATTTCTTCTCTACTTTTTCAATCAATTTTTCTTGGCCGGAGGTATCCTCATTCAATTTATATACAGCCTCTTCTAACTGATTCAAAATGTGTTGAGTAGAATCTACTTCAACACCTATAGCCTCTGTTAGAATATTCTTAGCGCTTTCAATAATATTATATTCCTGGTCTCTCTCATTCCTCAGTTGTTTTTGCCTTGCCTTCTGATCTAATAGCTGACTGACCATTCTCATTTCATCAACTGATGCATTATCCAGATCTATCTTAGGAATGATAATGTCCTTATCCAAGTCTATTTCCTCATCCACTACCTTGCTGGAAATCATGTATCTTTTTTCTCTTCCTGCAGTGTCTTCACCTTTTCCCTTTGAGGCTGAAACAATAGTTGATGAGGCTGGACTGGCTGACAAAATTGGAATAGGACTAGCTAGAGTAAAACTGAGAGAAGTGCTAACAGTATCAAAAATTGATGTTCCTCCCAAGATTGATGTACAGGTTGGAATGGGAGAACTAACAGATGCAAAAATTGGAGCAGATGAAGTTGTCAAAATTGAAGTACTAGTGGGTACACTTACTGAACACTCTGCAGTGGAAGTTGATATGCCTGATGAACTTACTGTTGTAGCTGATGATGCCTCAGTCAATGAAGATGGTTGTAGCTCGGTTCATGAAGTGGTAGACACTTTCATAGATGGTGTTCGAAGCTAAGAGGAGATAGGTGAAGATTGAGCAATTGATGAGGCTATTGTGCACACAATCTCACTAGTAGAGGCTATCTCCATAGTTGATGTAGCTACTTTAGGTGGAGAGTGAGGAAGAGATGCAATGACTTTGGTTGCAATTTTTATAGGATCATCTTCCTCCTTAGCTTTATTAGTTTCTTCTTCCTCATCTTCCTTGTCTTCTTCCTCCATTTCATCTTCCTTGAATTCTTCCTCAACATTTATCATCATTGAGTGCAGATCCCCTGGAATATCTTCAATATCATCATCACTGCTATCATTGTCCTTAATTTCAAAAATATCCTCACTGGGTTTATGTAGATGATATATATGTTTCCACATGTTTTTTGCATCATTGACAACATTCTCAATGTCTTTGATGAGTATCAAACAAGTGTGAAATCTAATCATCATATTACCTTCATGATCTTTCAGTGATTTCTTCACTTCTATATCAGTGAGACTCGGCAAGAGATTTTTTAGGGTTTGTTCAAAGATATCTTTGACAGTTTTGGTTGCAATTTCCCATCTTGGTTGCAACCTCTCCAATAGCTCTGTAGGGATCTAAGAGGCAATCTCTTCAGGAGAGTATTTCCATCTTCCCATTTTATTCAATACCAATTCTTCAATCTGCATTTTCTCCTATTCTGTTCTTGTCTCAAACTTTAATGCTTTGAAGTTTTTGAAGCTAGTACCTTCTTTAATTTGCTTCAACCTTGCTTCAAATGTGAGTGGAGGCTTGAAAAATATAGGTTCCTTCTTCCCCTATCTTGTCCTCCTGGAGAAGACTGCAGTAGTTTGCTTTTTAGGTTTGGTGATAATCACCTTACCTTTCTTCCATTGAGGCTCCTCTTCTTTTTCTGACTTGGTTTCCTCTTCTTCTTCATCATCTTCTCCTTTCCCTTCAATAATCATCAAAGGACCAAGTTCTATTTTTAGCTTTGCAATCTTCCTCTTTCCTTTGCTAATGACTTGAGGGATTTTGATTGAAAGCTCAATTCTGGCTTTAGCTTCATCATAAGTTCCAAAGACTAGTTGCTTTGGGTCTACTGGTTCATTCACCAGTGCTTCTATGATTTCTTTGGTTTCATCAATATTAACCTCATAAGGTAGAGGTTTCACCCATGCAACTCGGGGCCTGACTACCTATATGTATACTTTGTCACAATCTACCATAAAGCATACATCTTCTTTATATTCCTCAACCAGTTTTGGTGGAATCCAGAACCTATTGTTCATTCTTTCCTTAAAATCTTCAAAGTAATTATCCAAAACACTATCAAAGTTTTCACCTAACACTGCAATAAACACATTTATTTGATAGAGAATGGGAATATTCTTTCTCCATACTACTGATCCTTTTGATGGAAAAGACTTTTGAACATAGAAAAATAGATAGATCAAAAGTAAACCAAATTTGTAGGAATTGTTCTTTGAAGTCCTTATGCTTTCCATATTTTTATTAAATTGAAACAAAAGCAATTCAAACAGATCAAACTCAACATTCTTCTTTACTATCTTATATGCTAAATCTACTGCTTCGCAAGGTACACTGTTTGGATGGTTGGAACTATAAATTTTATGAGCAATGACATGAATACCAAATCTTAATTCAAAGTTAGTTACTGTACTGAGCTTAAGTCCTCTACCATCCCATTCTGCTTGGGTTAGCCTTTGCAATTCTTCCCGACCTAAGGTTTTGGTAGTCTTAGCTTTTCTCAATATGGGAAGGCCAATAATTTTGTTAATCATTTTCTTTGTGATAAGCACTGGTTGCTCTAACCATAATTGCCCGTTGTAAACCTGGCTAAGTACATGCCTAACCCATTCAATTTGAAAATTTCTTGGCAAATGTGAAATGTGGGTTAACCCTTTTGTTTCAAGATGCTTATGCTCAGGTTTCAAATTCCTATCTACGCTCATTTCACCTAGGGCATTATCAATTTCTAGGTTTCCAAGCTCTTGAATGGAACATTTGAAATGAGAGCGAATGTCATTTATAAGGAGTACCTTTGGAGGAATTTGATACTGAGCACCGTTAGGGTCAAGTGATTCTACAATTGCTGGTGCCAATTTGAAGGTCGGCACCTTCCATTCCACACCTTTAACCAGCATTTCTGAGCCTCTTTTTGCCTTGGAGCTGCTGCTACCGGATGCCATTGCTGCTGAATAGATTCTTCGCTCTTAAAAAAAATTCGCTCGAAATTGCTTTAAGCTTGCTCTGGAATCGTAGAAGATAACTTAGCTTAAAGTTCGCAGTGAAGAATGAGATCAAATTTTTCTCTTTTTGATGAAACATTTGTCATAAATGCTTGGTACATCGGTAGATGAAATGACAAGTTGTCATCCACTTGCTCGGTAGATACTATCAACTCGGTGATCAAAACAAAGTATTGATGTATCGACCTAACTTGGTAAGGTCATGAACTGACCTCGCTCGGTAGATACAACTCGGTGAATGAAACTTTGTTGCACCTGACCGAACTCAGTTGAGTCTTGAACCGATTTGGGATCGAAGTGTATCTGCATCCTGATCTAATCATTTTTCTTCCTTTGGAACTACTTAGGATGATTCTTGGAGGATGCAGTTCCATACTTTCTTTTATGAATATTAATTGGAAAGGATGGAGTCACTCATTTCTTGAGTGGCATTACCATTGCTTGACTTATCTTGTTCAATATATTTAGGAATCCATTGTTGCTTCATTTGCTTCTGGATGTTGTCTGCTTTGATTTTCTTTTCATCTTCAATTCTTTCTATATTCATACAATTTCTAGCTATATGACCAAGTTCTGTACATGTATAGCACCTTACAGTAGTGTCCTTCTTCCTTAAGTGATGTCTTGCACAATTTATGCCAGTATGTCCATATTCTCCACAATAGTGACATCTGCACCAGGTGTTGTAGTCCCATCCAAATATGGCTTTGACAAGTTGTTCAGCTGGATTGAATGATTTGGATCTGCATTGGAATGCCTTGTGACCATGTTTATTGCATTTGTGACAGTTGCCTTCAAATTTTGGTTTTTCTTTGCACTCATTTGCTTTGTGACCATGCTGATTGCAATTGAAACATTTACCATTGAATTTTTCTTTTCCATTGCTCCAGCATTTGTTTGATGTATGACCTAACTTTCCACAGTGATTGCAAGTAGGTTTTTGATTCTTTTGGGTACTTTGTTTTGAAGATTCACCTTCTTCATTCTATCCAAGACCAACTTTACCTTTTTGTCTATGAACATTCTTCTCATTTTGCAAATTCAATTGATCCATATCTGCTTGGGATTTCATCATTCTTTCATATACTTGCCTTTTAGAGATTAGATCATTTTCCAAGATTTCATTTATTTTTCTCTCAGTTCTCAGATCACTATGTAAACTTACATTGATTTGTCTCTCAGTGATTAAATTATTTCTCAAACTTTCATTCTCAGATCTTAGAATCATGATTTCTTCATTTGCATTAGATAGTTGTCCTATAAGATCTTCATGTTGAAGGGATAGATTATTCCTTACCTCTAAGTCTTCATTTTCTTTGTTTCTCTGTTCCAAAACTTCACATAACCTGATGGATTGGACTTCTTGTTCTCTTTTGAGCTTTCTTACCTCTTCTTGCAGAGATCCATTCTTTTCTAGAAGTTCTTTGATTGCCTTGTCAGCTTCTTCTGAACTACTTGATGGTAACAAATCTTCAATCTTTTCTTCAACATAGTGATGGTCATGCATTTGTCTTGCAAGTTCCTTTCTTCTTTTTAGGGATTGAGAAAGATTCTCCTTTGCTTCTTTGAGTTGAACCATGGCCATTTAAAGATCTAACTTTTCATTTTCAATAACTTTCTCCAGTCTGAATATCTCCATAACTTAGATCTTTGCTCAAGATGTCAAACTTTGTCCTGAGAACCAAAAAGCTCTGATACCAATTGTTGGAAATATTCAAGATATAATAGGTTACTGAGAGGGGAGGGGTGAATCAGTAACAACAAAAAAATTTAAGTCAACCATACACAACATTTACTTATCTATCCAGCTACATAAAAATCGTTAAACATTAAAACCATATATGCATAGAGATTTGGTGACCCAAAAACCTTCCAAAATAGAAAGTAAAACTAGGGTGGGGATGATACCCACAAAGCTTCGTTACTGCAGTATGAAGTTGGCTGGTTAAGGCTTACAATGATCACTTCTAGTGATCTTCCCTATTAGGAGCATAGAGGATTGCTAGGTCCACCTTGTTAGAGGATTTACAAACATACTTTATAAGTAGCACTCTGTTAGGAGATTTGAATAAAGACGGTTAAGTCTACCCTGTTAAAGGATTTACAAAAATGATTCACTTGTTAGGATGAACCAACAGATCAACTTAAAATTTGACTGAGTTCTTTATTGTAGATCACCTTCTGTGATTGATGAAATCATTTCTGCTCCTGGTAGACCCTGCTGAGTATTCTTTTCTACTGATGAATTCGCACTATCATCCAAATATCTTGTATGTCTTCTTTAATGTCTATCACCTTGAATGTCTATAATACATGACATATATATACCATTCCAATAATTATTTATGCAAGGTCGACCAAACACAAATAAACAAAATATAACTGAGTCAGCCAAATGGTAAAATAGACTCAGGTTCTTCAGACAGACTTGATGACCTTCTGATACGCGGCATCCACTACGTTACTCAGAAATGTCATGCACTCGGTAGAGGTAGGGGCTAGGTTCATACTATTCATACAACGTTGCCTGGAACTTGGTAACCATTGGTGACTCAGTAGATATAGTGTCACTTGGTAGAAACTAACTTCTTCGATAACCTCCTGAGCTCGGTTATCACTGAGTGCTTCCTTACTCAGTCATCACTGAGTGCTTCCTGAATTAGTTAATATTAAGTGCAACTTTACTCGGTTGACACTAAGTGAAACTTTACTCGGTTGACACTAAGTGCAACTTTACTCAGTTGGAACTAAGTGCAACTTCACTCGATTAAAACTATGTCTTCAGTGCTCGATTTGAACTGTGTCTCCAATGCTCAGTTTGAACTGTGTTGCCATCATTCAGTCTGCATTGTATTACTCGGTGTGAACTGTATTACTTTGTTAGAACTGTATTACTCAGTGTGAACTGTAAGATGAGTGTTTTCACTAATGGCAAATAACTTTATGCCAACAGTTTTCTCTAATTTTGAAAAGTATACATATTATGGTCTTAACTAACCTAGTAGAAATTTATAAAAAGGCATGGTATTTATGCAAAGACATCTTGTGAAATCAAATGTGATGTAATGCACAATTGTATTATGACAAGTGATATGCAAAATTTTTGTGAAGAAATATATTTGAAGTTTTGCAAACCTGATTTCATAATCCAAGATCAAGATAAGGATAGAGATTATTCAAGAAAGAAGATACAAAACCTATATACCTAAAGACTAATTACTTGTTTTGGGCAATGAGCTCTTCTTGCATCTACTGTACTACAACTCTTAACAAGGTTGGAATCTCCTAAAAGAGATTCAATGTCTCCTAATAGGGACTCTCTATATTGAATTTTCTCATTGATTCCTAATATGTTCCATCCTCTAACAAGGAACTTATATATTAGTATATTATCTAGAGGGTATCAACCCCACTAGGGATTTCCCTTGGCCAAGGTTTCCCTAGTTAACAAAATATGGTGTTATGAGTTCTCTTTATGCATGATTATTACTATTGTTCAATGTTACATATTTACTTTCTTATGTGTGGTTCAAAGTATTTAATAATATCTAGTTAGTGACAAAATTTTGTAGAATACGGATTCCCCCACCCCTCTTAGTATTCCTTACTTCTAACAAAATCTTGTGCATGGAAGATATTGTACTGTTGAAGAAGGGGATACTCTCATGATGAAAATAACTTTGAGCCAAGAACCTATACTAGTGGAGCCTCCCCAAAGGAAGACTCTCTTTGGGACTAACTACAAGAGTCATGGAAAGGTATGCAAAGTAGTCATTTCTTTTGTTTCTACTAAAAATCTTGTATCTAAAGAAATGATAGACAAACTAAATTTGTACAAAATACCACACCCAAATCCCTCTCATGTATCTTGGTTGACAAAAGGACAACAAACCCTTATAAATGAACAAGCTTGGGTAGATTTTTCAATTAAATAATATAAGGATAAAGTCCTTTCAAATGTTGTAGACATGAATGTCTATCACCTTTTGATAGGATGTCCATGGAAGTATGACTTAAAGGCCAAAAATGATGGTATCACAAAAAAATACCAAATCAATTTAGGTGGGCATAAGTATAACCTACTACCTCTTCTCGATCCTCACCAAGAGAAATCTTACTACCTCTTCTCGATCCTCACCAAGAGAAATCTAAGGAATAGCTAGTCATTATGGCAGGAGAACAAGAAATAATAAACATCATTCAAGATTATGAGATAGGGTGTGCCCTAGTCCTCAAACCGAAGATGAAAGAAGTGCACAAAGAAGTACCCAAGGAAGTAGATTGTCTATTGTAGAAGTATAAGGGAATACTTGTAGGGGACACACTAGATGAACTCCCACCATTAATGGACATCTCTTGCCAAATAAACTTCATATCAGGTGCTTTCGTACCCAAAAAAGTTGCTTACAAACTCAAACTTGATTTGAATGAAGGGGTTTCTAAGAAAATTAGTGATTTTTTGGAAAAAGGACTCATACAACCTCAACTCTTGTGCAATCCCTAGTGTTTTGGCCCCTTAAAAGGATGGAAAATGCAGACTATGTAGTGACTCTAGGGAAATAAACAAAATAACAATCATGTATAAGTTACCTATACCCAGAATAGAAGATCTATTAGACCAATTTGGAGGAGCATGTTATTTCTCAAAGATAGACCTTAAATTAGGCTATCATCAAATAAGAATAAGGAATAGATATGATTGGAAAATAGCATTTAAAACCACTAAGGAATTGTATGAATGGTTTGTAATGCCATTTAGTCTAAGCAATGCCCCTAGAACCTTCATGAGGCTAATGAATGAAGTGCTTCATGATTTCATAGGCAAGTTTGTAGTGGTCTACTTAGATGACATATTGATCTTCAGTAGCACCAAGGAAGAACATTTCAAACACTTAGAAGAAGTCCTCCAAAAGCTATATGAGAAGAAACTAGAAATAAATCTAGAAAAATATTCATTTTTGTAGATAGAGTTGACATTTTTGGGTTTTATCATCTTAAAGGGTACTTTTAAAATAGATCTTGAAAAGGTAGAGGCTATCCTCAATTAGCCAACACCTAAGACCTTAGGATAAGGTAGGAGCTTCCATGGATTGGCAACCTTTTATATAAAAAAATTCAAAAATTTCAGTCACATTTGTGTACCTTTACTTGATACCATCAAAGGTGGTAAGAAAACAAAATTTCAGTGGACTACACAAGTAGATGAAGATTTTGAATATTTGAAGGGAAGAGTAGCAACCCCATCTTAGACTGATGCTAGAAACATAGCCATAGGTGCATTCCTTAGTTAGGAGGGAAGACCAGTGGCCTTCTTTTGATGCAAGAAGAAATACAACACTTATGAAATAAAACTATATGCTATGATTCAAGTCCTCAAGAAATGGAGGTACTACTTGCTTCCTAAAGAATTAATTTTCTATACAAACAACCATGCACTAAGTTTCCTTAACAGCCAAGATAAGTAAAGTTGTAGACATATGAAATGGGTTGAGCAACTCCAAGCCTTCACATTTTCTAGAAAGCACTAGAAAGGTACTATAAATAAGGTAGCAGATGCTCTTAGTAGGAGAGTTATTTTTGGTTAAAGAAGTGTAGGTACAAAGCATGGGAATTGATGCCCTCAAACACCTATACAAAAATTATCTATATTTTGGTGACATCTGTAAGTTTTTCTCTACTCTATTAGATGCCTATGATAGTACATATTCTAAATACTTGTTGTAGAATGACCTTTTGTTCAAGGTAGGGAAACTTTATATTCCAAAATGCTCCATGAAAGAATATATGATTAGACAAAAGAATTATGGTACATTAGGAGGTCACTTTGGGATTGATAAGACACTAGAACTCCTAAGAAGAAACTACCATTGGCCTAAACTACTTACCAATGTTAGAAAATTTGTGAAGACATGCACTATTTTTTGACAATTCGCTAATAGAGATATGAAATTGTTGTCATTTATGGCAACACATGATGTACATGCTCATAGAAAACCTTAGAAATAAAGATACTTAGTGTTTGGTAATTAGAAAATTGTCTAAGTGTGGAATTTGGTCTACAACATAGTATTGTTTTGTTTATAACTTGTTGTTGACATCATATTATGACTAGCAAAGTTAGATGGAGATAGTATACATGTTGGTGATTATGTGTATAACCTTAGGAATTAGTAAAAACTATATGAAACAAAGATAATCATGTTTTACCAAAATAGAATAGTGAAATTGAAGGAAAGGATTATTTTGTTTACAAGATAATTACTTGTCCAATTAGGACCGGCATCTTAGATGTTTACTCTAAATTGGAAAAGTGGATTGTAGTCTTAGTCGACCCAAAAAAAATTTGTGTAAAGGCATGGTATTTATGAAAATGACATTTTATAATGAGAAGCATGATTGGGATTGTGATTACAAGTATTATCTTGTAATTGTGATTTTATGCAAACTTTTGTGAAAGTGATATACGCAAAGTTTTATATGAGCTATTTTGTGATCTAAGATTGAGCTAAAGATCATAGATTAGTCATGGAAGAAGATATTGTACCTATATTCTAGAATTTTTATTACTTGTTTGGGAAGTGAACTCTTCTTGTAATTAGAAGTGCATGTTTGGGTAGTGGGCTCATCTTGCATTTATTATACCACAACTCCTAAGGGATTGAATCTCCTAACAAGGATTCAAAGTCTCCTAATAGGAACTGCTTATACTAAATTAGCTCATTGACTCCTAACAAGGCCCATCCTGTAACAAGGAACTTATATATCAGTATATTATCTAGTGGGTATCATCCCCACCGGGGTTTTCCCTTGGCTAGGTTTTCCCTAGTTAAGAAAATATGGTGTTATAAGTTATCTTTGTGCATTGTTACTATTACTATTTAGCATTACTTTATTGCTTTTTTATGCATGGTTTAAAGTAAGAAATAATATCTAGTTGGTGACTAATGTTTGTAGATTATTGATTCACCCCCCCCCCCAGTAATCCCTATTTCTAACAATTGGTATCAGAACATAGTTACTTTGAAGAGGCTTAATAGATTAAGTGAGATCCCTATGGATATGGAACAGTTGATGAAGAACCATGAAGAAGCTCTTGAACAAACTGATCTCCTTACTAAAGAAATAGATAAGCTAAAGGAAAAATATGAAGATTCTAAAGTATACATTGATCAATTGAAGGAAAATATTGAACATCTCAAATCTATTCCTAAATCTACTGAGTCTGGAACTAGCAATGATGATTATTCAAAGTTGAAGATAGAGTACAAAATCTTGAAGCATAAATTGAAGATTATGAATCTAAAGTTGACTTTGAGAAATGAACCTAGCAAAGTTAAATTTTATTTGAAGACTGAAAATGTAGATCTGAGAGAAAATCTAGCAAAGAAAACATCTAAATTTGAAACATTGAAAGAAGATCATGAAGAACTTCATAAGTACAATACTATTATGAAAGGTGAATTAACTCAGTGCAAGCAACAACTTGAGAAGTTTTTTTCTAGCAGAGAAAAACTTGATGATTTAATGTCAATACAAAGACCTACTTATGATAAGACTGGTCTTGGTTATATAATTAACATGGTTGCAAAGGAACTTGAGATTAGATCTGATCTAAAAGAAAAAGACAAATTTGATGATAAGATTGAATCCAGTTGATCTTCTAATAAATCAAAAGAAATTGAGCAAAACAAGGAATTTGAAATTTTGATGAACCAAAGCAAGTGGAATCTCCTAAGGAAACCAGGTATGAATTTAGAGGTAAGTTCCTTTTATGTAATGAAATAGGTCATATGAAAAGAGATTGTACAAATAAGTCATTTAGTCATGTTAAGGACTTTTTTTGTCATAATTTTCATGGTATGGGTCATAATGCAATTGATTGTAGCAAACCTAAGTATGACAATAATAGAAGGAATAGTAAATTGTCTAGAAATACTAACACTATAGATAGAAGAAGATCTAACGAAAGGACATCAAGAGAAGGAAGATGTTATGAGGATAAAAGACAAATTGTGTATTATAAGTGTAACAACTTAGCATAGATTGCTCAAAATTTTCATGCACCTGATGATTAGTAGAATCCTAGAAGAAGAGCACTAGTATGTTAGCTATGCAACAACATCAGACATACAACAAAGTATTATAGAATGGACATAATCTATAGAGATAGAAGGAAAAATGGAAGAAACTTTGGGAACAGAAGGAATGGTGGAAAGAACATTAGAAATGATAGAAGGAACCATGAAAGTGATTTTGAAACGAATAGAGACAATCAAGAACAAAGAAACATTGTTAGTGAACTTTGAGAAGAATTTAATGAAGCATTTGTAAAAGGAGTAGATATCTCAAAGAAAAAGCTAGATGATGATGAGAGAGGAAGATCGAAGTTAGTTGTTGAGTTTGATTCAATTAAGTTGAATTAAGCTTGTTCATAGCATCATAATTTTAGAACTTCATCCAGAAGCCAAATTAAAGGTAGAGAAGTTGGGAAAAGGTGTATCAAGATAATTTTAGGTAGTACCTAAGCTTTCTTGTAATTTGGAGCTCATTTAAGAAAGTTATGAAGGAATTTAGAGTTACTGGTATTATAGAAAAAGGATAATTCTATAGTAGAAGATGAAAAGTATTTTTTTATAGAGAATTTTGTGATGCAAAGTTTAGTAGAATTTTTTCATGATGGAAAATAGCTATGGAAAACCTCAGGTAGTATTTGAAGATCAGATAGATGATCTTAAATAGTTATTTGATTACAGAATGTAATTGATAGGTTTTTTTTATTTTCAAAGTATGCAATTAATGCAAGTTCAAGTTGATGGAATAAATGAAGTATAGAATTTATTTTCACTTCATTGTGAATACATCCAAACTAGAGAGCACTCAAAAGAGACTTTTCAGAGTGATTTTGAAGCAAACCCTATTTTTAGAAAGAGTTATTTTATTATTTTTCCACAAATTAGTAAAAGTTATTGTTTGATAGAATCATGAATATGTTAGTAGTGCACAATGTTGAGAATGAGGATAGACTTAAGTTGAAGATTATTTCTGTAAAACCTACTGAAGGAAACCCTAATTCAGCATTGTCTATCACTCTAAAAAATGTAGTATATCTTGATGATGTAGGAAGTTATCTGAATAGTAAGTTTGAATTGATTAGTAGTGAATTTATGAATAAAGTTATAGAATTAGTTTTCAATCATGATATGACTATGAAGCTCAGATTTGAACATTTAAGGGAAATAGACCTATTCAAATATCACTTCTACCATAAGTTAGACATAGATGAGTGGACATAGATCATATTGAGTAGGATACACGATGGTAAACTATGGATGCAAGATAATGTAATTAACATTCCTGCTAACCTTATTCATGAGTTAACTAGTCTTAGTAAAAAAGGTAGTGTACCTATAGGTGAGAAAATGGTCAAGAAGAAATTTTGAGAGTTATACTAAAGCAGTGTATAATGGAAAGGCTATGGTGATCAGCACCATGAAGCAAGATGATGTAAGATTTTTGAGTAGAATCATTGCCTATTTTGTATGTACAAGCTCAAAGATTGATAAACTATTAGCCAAATTCATCTATGTAGCTTATAAGATATGTGTAGAGAAGGAACAAGTGAATCTCAGTGAAATTCTAACAATGCAACTCTTAGAAAACCTAGAAAAGATCAAGAGGACAATGAATGTTGTGTTTAGATTCTAGTCATTGATCAATCACATATTATTTCATGTACTTAAAATATTTCCTTATTTATTAGTCACATACATAATGAGTAGTGATAGATGTACAATGAAAAATATTACAGAAGTATGTAGAAGGCATCCTACAGATAAGATATTGGACAGTGGCAACCTAATAATGAGAACATTTCAGAATGAAATGAAATAGAGATTCAAAATTGCACCTACAATTGTTGATAGATTTAAGGAATAAATTTATATTATGGTTGATACAGTATTTACCTATATATATTCAAGTAGTGGAACCTCGAGAAACATTTCTTGATCCCTTGGGTTATGAATTAAATGATGATATAGCAATTGGTTATACTAATTTATTATTGAATTTAGATAAGGACAAAGAAGAATACAGATTTGGTACATATGATGAGATTACCCAATCAATTCATCAGGCATCTATGGAGAAGGCATCATTGTTGGAAATATTCAAGATAAGATAGGTTACTGAGAGGGGAGGGGTGAATCAGTAACTTATAAAACTTTTAAATAATTCAGCATTTTAACCATTCATTATTCATTCATCTAATCTACTACATAAATGAAAGATCAAACATTCATTACACATGTACATAGAGATTTGGTGACCCATAAACCTTCCAAATAGAAAGTAAAACTAGAGTGGGGATGATGCCCACAAAACTTCAATACTGTAGCATAAAGTTGGCCTGTTAAGGCTTACAATGATCACTTCTAGTGATATGCCCTATTAGGAGCAAGTAGGACTACTAGATCCACCTGTGAGGATGAAGCAGTGGATCTGCTTACAACTATTTTTTGATAAGATCCTTTTTGCATTGATCACCTGATGTGATAAATATAACTTTTTTGCTCCTATGTTGACCTTGTTGTATTCCTTTTACTCTGCTGCTGATTTGCTTTCACTTTTCTCAAAATATAGCAATACCTTCTTCACATGCAAACATCACTCTCTTTTTATTTTTATATGTATCATCATACTACAAATGATATCATACATTACATATATACCATTCCAATATTTACAATTGCAAGGTCGGCCAAAACACAAGTGAACAAAACATTACTGAGTCAGCCCAATAGTAAATAACTCGGGTTCACTGAACTAACTTGGTGACCTTCTGATACTTGGCATCCACTACATTACATGGCATCATCATGCACTTGATAGGAGTAGAGGCTCAATTCATACTAGCCACACAACATTGCTTGGAACTCAGTGACCATTGGTGACTCAGTAGATATAGTGTCACTCGGTAGAAACTAACTTCTTCGTTTACCTTGCTTTACTCGGTAAACACTAAGTCCTTCATTTACCTTTTTCACTCGATAAACATTGAGTCCTTCATTTACCTTTTTCACTTGGTAAACACTGAGTCCTTTTTTTACCTTTTTCACTCGATAAACATTGCTGAACTTCTCATTCACTCGGTATCCTCTGGAATGCTCGGTGAGAACTATTTACCTGTTGAACTTATAAGGTAACCACTTAATGCTCGGTATACACTGTAGACTAAGTGATGAGCTAGATAAGCATTTAGAATTGAATAAGTGTTTGAACTAATGAAAAATATATCATAATTCTAACAATCTCCCCCTTTGGCATTAGTGACAAAAACACTTATGAGCCAAAACTGATGTGCAAAATTTGACGTACTGATTGACATATATCTCCCCCATACAATATGCATAGAGTATTTATGAATATCTCTATCTTTACACATGGCTTCCTTATTTACATATATCTCCCCCTTTTTGACAATAATGCCAAATTACACAATATGTATTTGCATAGAGACACCAATATGGGAGATAAACTCAGAGTGTACCTTGAGAATAAGAGCCAAAGTCTTATCCCAATTTTCTTGCAAAATTGTGCAGGTGGAGAGTACTATTTGAACTTCAGCTAAAAGTTCAATCATATGATCTGCAACTAAAAAATTGTTGTCATGGATCAAAGCTTTGGACTAGACAATGTGTTTCTGCATTGTGTCCATGATAGGAAGGATCATATTCTGAATGTCAATCAAGGTAGACCTGATCCTTGCTTCCTCTCTCAACAATTCTACCTGCTTTTCTAACAAAAATTTGATTCTAAAATGATGGGATGAACTTGAATTGGGGTCAAGTTGCAGCATTTGGGCATTGACCTTCATATCCTCATCAATTTTATTCAATTTTTCTTTGATCTCCTTGGTGTACTCGATAACATCACAAATTTTGGCAAAAAGCAAAGTTACATTATTAAAGAAAGTTTCAAGATTGGCCAAAATTGTGGACAATTCTACTTGTTTTATTGCAATGTGCTAAGCAATGTGCTCAAGCACCTTATTATCAAACCTTTCAGCCTTTTCAATCAATTTTTCTTGACCAGAGGTATCCTCATTGAATTTATTTACAGCCTCTTCTAACTAAATCAAAATGTGTTGATTAGAATCTACTTCAATACCTATAGCATCTATAATTATATTCTTGACATTCTCAATTATTCTATATTCCTTATCCCTTTTAGACCTTAACTACTTCTACATAGCTTTGATCTCTATTAGTTGACTAGAAAACCTCATCTCTTCAATGGTAGCATTTTCATAGTCAATCTTTGGAATCACTATCTCTATGTCAATCAATATCTTCTAGAATTTCCTTTCTAGTGATCAGAAGTCTTAATGGATGCTTTTGTTTGACTTCTATGATGACTGGTTTGATCTTAGGAATAGACACAATAGTGGAGATGGAAGGACTAGTAGTAAAAACTGGGATAGGACTTGAGGATTGAATGCCAATAGAAGTATTTACCGGATCAAAAATTGGAATACTTTCCAAAAATGAAGATACACTTCGTATAGCAGTATCTGAACTAATTGGATTTGAAGTAGATACAGATAATGCTAACAAAATTTTGGAACTTATTGTTATACTGACTGATGATGATGGAGCTAAGGAGGCTAGCTCGATAGCTGAAGAAGAGGTTTGTAGCTCGATAGATGAAGTGGTAGACACTTCCATTGATGATACCTAGAGCTATGATGTGGCAAGTGCAGATGATAAATCTGATGTAGATGCTATCAAACCTATTGAAGCTTACTCCAACCTTGATGATGTGATAGTTTTAGGTGGAGAGTGAGGAAGGGATGCAATAACTACTACTGCAATTTTTACTGGATCATCTTCCTCCTTATCTTCCTCCATTCCTTCTTCCTCCTTGTCTTCTTCCATTAGTACATCCAGCTCTCCTAGTGAGACTATGATGGATGGAGTGCCATTAATTTCATCACTGTCACTGTTGTCATCATCCTTGATTTCTAATGGGTCTTTACTAGGCTTATGCAGATGATAGATGTTTTTCCACATGTTTGTTGCATCATTTACAACATGCTCAATGTCTTTGATTAAAATCAAACAGGTGTGAAATCTAATCATCATTTTACCTTCATGATTTTTCATTTTATTCTTTATTTCTGCTCCAGTGAGACTTGGTCTAAGATTATTCAGAGATTGCTCATAGATATCTTTTATTTATTTTGGTGGCTAACTCCCATCTTGGTTGCAATCTCTTTGATAGTTCTTTTGAGATTTGAGAGGCAAGCTGGTTCGAGGAGTATTTCCATTTACCCATCTTGAAGAGTACTAGTTCCTCAATCTACATTTTCTCAGCATCTATTCTTATTTCAAATTTCAATGCCTTAAAATTTTTGATGCCTTCTCCTTCTTTCAATTGTTTGACCCTTTCCTCAAATGTGGGTGGAGGCCTGACCAGTATAGGTTCCTGCTTGCCTTTTCTGGTTCTTCTGGTGAATACTACAGTAGGCTTCTTTTTAGGTTTGGTAATGATTTCCTTACCTTTCTTCTTTGGAGGTTCTTCTTCAAATTCTTGTTCTTCTTTTTCTTCTTCTCCTCCTTCTTCATCATCTTCTTCATCCTCTTCTTTTCCTTCTGTTAGCATGAGAGGACCGGTTGTAGTTTTTAATTTAGCTATCTTCCTCTTGCCTTTTCTTATGGCCTGTGGTAGCTTGATTTCAAGCTCAATTTTGGCCTTTGCTTCATCATAAGTTCCAAAGGTAGGGATGTTAGGAATATTTGGTTCATTCATCAATGCCTCAATGATATCTCTTGCTTCATCAATATTTAATTCATAAGGCAATGGTTTTACCCATGCCACTTCGGGTATGATTCCCTGTATGTACACTTTATCACAGTCAACCATGAAACAATTATCATCTTTATAATCCTCAACAAGCTTAGGAGGAATTCTAAACCTATTATTCATCCTCTCCTTAAAGTCTTCAAAATATTTATCCATGACTTTGTCAAAATTTTCACCCATTTCTGCTATAAACTCATTAATCTGATATAGAATTGGAATGTTTTTTCTCCATACTACTGTTCCTTTTGATGGAAAGAATTTTTGCACATAGAAAAATAAACAGATTAATAGAGAACCAAATTTACAAGGATTATTCTTTGAATTCCTTATACTTTTCATATTCTTGTTTAACTATTTCAACAGTAAGTCTGCCAAGTCATATTCCAAATTTTTCTTTACTACCTTAAATGCTAAATCCACAGCCTCACACAGTACACTATTCAATCTGTTGGAACTGTATAGTTTATATGAAATTACATGAATGCCAACCCTAAGTTCCATGTTAGATATATTTTTAAGCTTCAATCCTCTACTATCCCATTCTGCTAGGGTTTTCTTCTGCAACTCATCCTGACCTAGGGTTTTACTTGTTTTCGCTTTGATGAGCATAGGAAAACCCATGATCTTATGAATCATCTTCTTGGTTATCAATACAGGTTACTCCAACCACAATTAACCATTGTGTACATGGCTCAGAACATATCTCACCCATTTAACTTGGAAATTCCTTGGTAGGTGCAGAATGTGGGTCAAGCCTTTTTCTTCTAAGTGCTTATGCTCAGGTTTTAGGGATCCATTAACACATTATTGTCCTAGGGCATTGTCCATATCCAATGTACCAATTTCTTGAACAGTGCATTTGAAATGAGCACAAATATAATTAATAAGAAGTACCTTAGCTTGAATTTGCAATTGAGCTCCATGTGGGTCAAGTGATTCAGCAATTGCAGGCACTAGTTTGAATTTTGGGACTTTCCATTCGACTCCTTTCATGAGCATTTCAGAACCCCTTTTCACCTTGTTGCTGCTAGTGCTTGTGGATGCCATTGCTCCTTGGTGGATGATAAATTCTTCAAAAAAATTCTTCGTAGGAAATTCACTTCAAATTCTTTGGAATCACTAGCGTGCAACTTGAAATCTTTTAGTTCTAAGTATTCTTAAGTCATGGTGAAAAATGAAATTGAATTCTGCCCTTTTGATGAAAATACTATCATTAATGCTTGGTACAAAGGTAGTTGAGATGACATAGTACTTGTCAGTCTATCATTGATTTACTTGGTAAAACCTTGTAACTCAGTGGTCGAACAAAATCTTTGATACTCCTGACCTAGCTCGGTAAGGTCTTTAGCCAACCTTGCTCGGTAGATGCAACACGGTGAATGATAACTTTTCTTTGATCCTTGTATCTGAAATACTGATTTTATCATTTGCATTCTTTCACTCTAGAACTACTTAAGATATGGCTAGAAGATGCAGTTCTCGATTCTTCTTAAATCTAATTGGAAATGGTGAAGTCACCCATTTCTTGAGTGACATGACCATCATTTCAACTGTCTTGCTTCGTAGATTTATGAATCCACTGTTGTCTCATCTGCTTTCGAATGTTATCAGCTTTAGCTTTCTTTTCATCTTCAATTCTTCCAATATTCATGCAATTCTTGGCTATATGACCAAGTTTAGTACATGTGTAACATCTTATGGTTGTATCCTTCTTTCTTAGGTGATGTCTTACATAGTTTATCCCAATGTGTCCATATTCTCCACAATAATTACACCTACACCAAGTATTGTAGTCCTAACCAAATATTGCTTTGATAATTTGTTCTGCTGGATTGAATGTTTTTTATTTGCATTCAGATGCCTTGTGACCTTGTTTCTTGCATTTATGACATTTTCCTTCAAATTTTGGTTTTTCTTTGCATTCATTAGCTTTGTGACCATGCTAATTACAGTTGAAGCATTTACCATTGAATTTTGTCTTTCCATTACTCTAACATTTGTTTGATGTATGACCTATCTTGCCATAGAGATTGCAAGTGGGTCTTTGATTCCTTTGTGCATCTTGTTTGGAGGTTACACCTTCTTCCTTATATCCAAGACCAGCTTTACCTTTTTGTCGATGAAGATTTTGCTCATTTTGTTGATTCAATTGATTCATGTCTATTTGAGATGTCACCATTCTTTCATTGACTTGCCTTTCAATGATCAAGTCATTTTCCAAACTTTCATTGATTTGTCTTTCAGATCTCTAATCATTTTGTAAGCTTGCATTGATTTGTCTTTCAATGATTAAATCATTTCTCAAACTTTCATTCTCAGATCTTAGATTCATAATTTCTTCATTTGCATTAGATAGTTGATCTACAAGATCTTCATGTTGAAGGTGTTGGTCTGAATTTTTGTGTAATAGAAGTCTTTTGTCCAATTGTAGAAAATTCAAACTTTCATTTCTAAGTGAAACATAGGGTTTTTGGATAATCCTTGCATTGGCTAGCCTAAAAAAAAAACCTTATGAAAACCCTACGTTCTTTCTATTCGTAAAGTGTCGGGCACAAAATTTTTGAATCGTCAAATAAGATGAATATTCTATCGCCTTTTGTCTTATGTGCCCCCGAGATACCTTTCCTCTCATATTTCCCCAGTCGTTCGATCTAAGTAGATCTACCGATGTCATTACCTCGCTATGCAAACATGGGCACTTTTATGTATGGCGAGGTAGCGAGTGTTGAATAATTTACAAAATGGGACCACAAAATGAAGATACGACGGTCAGAGCTTTGTTTTCTAACTGATTTATTATTTAGGTACACATTGAGATTACCATCAAAATAGGAAAGGGGACCTAGCAGAAGCAGTCTTAAGTTTGAGCCAGAATAATGATTTTTTTGATACTTTGCTACCTCGCTATCAGAAAACTTGGACATCTCGTCGTTAGCGAAGTAGCGAGGCCCCTTGAAATTGAAGAGTCGGTGGGACCTTTGGTGATGTGGGATGATAATTAGGACTGAAGTAAAATCTTGAAAGGCGCCAACTGTGCAAAATTCTATATTTCATCAATGCCCTTCTGATCAAATGTACAAAGAGATCCTAAGCATCATATTGGAATGGAATCAACAGTCCTCGCTACCTCACTTTGAAAAGTTGCATGCCCTTTAAGCTATGCGACGTAGCGAGTATGAATAAAAAGACTACGTGCAGTTTCCTCACCTTTGATTAAATCTATGATCAATGGTCATCGTCTTCTCGCTATGAAGAGTTGCGAGGGAGATATTTATAGTGACATAGCGAATAGGGCCCACTACCTTCTTTCTAAGCAGGCCCAATAACATATCATCTGTCGATTTCAGATCAGATCAATGGTTGTCGCTACTTCGCTATGGCAAGGTGCTCATTTTTTATGCATAACAAAGTAGAGACATGCTGACATGTGTCCTTAGTTACCAGTGGGTCCGAATATAAGCACCATCAAGGAAAGAGTTATGTATGTGGTAAGTTCTCATTGGGTGAATTGATTAACATGTCAAGTACAACGCCTAGTTGTTCTCTCTGTATCACATGATCGTAGGATTCTTGAAGATCGACGACGTAGTTTTAAATACAAAATGTAATGCCACTCTCTGTATTAATTAGACATGAAAGCATTGCGTGTGAAAAAATAGAGTATAACATAGAATATTTCATCAGTTCATCTTACATGAGCAAAGATTTTGAGCCATTCTTGTGCAGAAGAAATTACTGAAGGAAAGTGTGCTGAAATCTGGCAGAAATTTTGAAGTTGTCTGTTCACAAAAAGTTTGCAAAAATACAGAGGAAAACAAAGACAAAATTCAAGTAGTACTACCATAATCTTCATAGGCTTTTCAGTTCTGTAAAAAATAGTCCAAGATGCCTCCGAAGAAGGGATTTTCAGGTCAAATAAACTATTTGGATAGAAATGTGCATGATGATTTGCTTGAGTTGCTTCATGAGTCTACTGTAGAGATAGTGCAAGTTAAAAGGTTAACCTCTTTGAACCCTAGGCTAAGGATAGCTAATGGATTGTATGATAAGGGTAATTGGGTCCAGGATGCTCAAACTTCTCAAACTGGTTTGAGTTTGTTCAAAAAGTGGTTTGCAGAAAGGAAATTATATGCCCCTCATGCCAATATATGGAATTTGATCTTGGAAAGCTAGTTGTTCCTAGTGTGTTTATGGATTATGACCTTCTTGAAGCTGTAGCAAAAATTTATGATCAAGCCACTAAGGTAGTAAGAAGAATGGATGGTGAGGTTTTAATTACCATCAGTCCAGAAGAAATTAGGGAAGTTTTCAATCTGGGACCTCTCACTAGGTATTATGTGCCCATTGATTTGATAGAGTTAGAAAAAGAATATATGTCCAAAAGGGATGTAGTTAGACAAGGTGCATTGAAGGCCCACATAGGCAGAATTGGAAACCTATCAGCAATAACATCATCTTCTAAAGAACCTTTCAAGAAACCATGCTTTAATGCTAGGGTAGTAGAGATATATAGGACCTTGTCCAGAGTCTTCGGAGAGGGTGAAGAAGATTTTATTCATGTGAGCTTCATGTATATGATCACCCAAATATCCTCTTTCGGTGTAGAAATAATTTTTGATTTTGCATCTTACCTAGCTAATGAGATTCACAATGAACTGGTGGGGATTGCAAAGGGCAAGGTGGAAAAGGTTTGGGGTCAGTACTCCCTATTGATGCATATGTTTCTATTTAAGGGGGTTACATATTTTGGTAAAGAAATGGTTTTAAATAGGGAACAAGAGGGGGAAGCACTACCAGTTTAGTTATGGAGTGCAGACATGACTGGGGAAGCAGAAAATGCTAGTTTTGTTAGATTTGATAGGCACTTTGCTTATAAATTAAGATGCCTCATATTGAGTGACAATCCCAAAATTCCTAAGGCACTAATGCACCTTGTTAGGCCTATGGATAGACCCCATAGTCTAAAAGTTTCACATAATTGGGGAGATATCATCCCATATCCAGTCTCAACTATCATTAGGATTTATGGATTCAAAGGGACACCCCATGTACTACCCTATCAGGTGCCTTTAATGGTAGGAGTAGCTAAATTTTTATGGTAGTTGGGAGGAGTGGAGGAGACCTTTTTGCACAAAAGGGGAACAGGATCAATTTTTCCTACTTGCATTGTAGCTCACTAGTTTGTAATAACTAAAGAAGGGTGGATCTTCCTCTACAAATTTTTGGATCATTATAAGATGGCAGTATCTCATGCTCATTTTTGTGACACAGAAGATTTCTTTGATTTTGCTCTTAGACATAGGATCAAGCTTCGTCCAAGTCAGCATGAATTCTATTCCCCTGAAGATATAATAAGGAATGAATATTCTCTCCAGGAGCAAGAAACAAAGAAAGAGAAATGGAGAGTATTTTCAAAAGTTTTGGAGTTTATTAATTATTTTAACAAGGATTACAGTCCTCTTAGTAATGTTGCAACTAATGCAAATAGAATAAATAAGCTCATGAGTACATTCTCGAAAATAATGTAGGTAATGAATGAGAAGAAACAACATTTTATTGATTCTTTTCCAGATAAAGCAAGAGAAGTTATGAGGAAATTGGGTTTCATCCCTAACATAGGGGCAGGTCCACTGGTTGTGCGAAAGAGGATAGGATACACTGTTATTCAGGATCAGATGCCCATTGTAAACAAATAAAAATAGATAATTGAATCTACTAGTATTGTCCTTGAAGAAAGACCCCCTAAAACTTCTCCCAAAAGAAGAAATATAATAAGGGAAGAGGAATCCCATGATGAAGGTTACTCACCTTCCCAAACTCCAATGAGAATTGAGGAAGAGCAGCTCACCAATGAGCAAATTGAACAAATGGGGTCACAAGGAGGAGTTTTTGTTACTCAAGCAGAAATCAATGAAGGGAACCCCCAGGAGCCTCTTGTGCTGAGTTTTGAATTAACTGTAGCAGATTTCAGAGGAAGGGAATTAGACCCTATTTTGGAACAAGCCAGTCAGCAATTTTTGTCTTTCTATCAGTTTTGTAAAATCTAGGGCTTTCTATCAGTTTGCATGGAGGGCAAACATGCACATTTTTGAACAAAGATGTAGGAATATGAAAACAGAGCATCCAAAAGTGGATGAAGCCTCTATTCAAAATCAAATAAAGGAACAAATGATACAAGAGTTCCAGAATATAACCCCTGACGAGGGTAGACAAATGGTGAAAGATGCAAATATTTTATTATTGCCCAATTGGGATATTGCTGATGCCTTAATTTTTAATTCTATGTCAAATAATTTAGGATTATAGGATCTAGATAAAGAGGAATTCTTGGGAATAGCATTTAGTAATGATCAAGCTGCCCTTGTTATGTGGTCATTAAGAAGAGGATCCAGGACTACTCCATTATAGCCTGATGATTTAGGACTAACATGGAGTATCATTGTGAGGAGGGTCGATGATACTTCACATGTATAGGCAGCCCACATGAATGTGGACTATTCTAAATTTGCCTTGGCCACTGCAGAAAAAGAAGAAAAGGAAATGACTAATCTACAGAGTAAGTATGAAATAGTGGTGGATGCCTACAATAAAGAAGTAAAAAAGAGAATTGAGCTGGAAAACAAGGTATCTCAATTGGAGAAGATACTTGGGAAAAGAAAGGTAGGAGAATCTAGTACACTTAAAATTGCATACCCTTCACAGTCATTTGTTGGATCAACCCCTATCATTGAAATACATGACACCCCTGAAAGGCCCCAATTCTATACTGCAGAGGACTTTGAAGTAGAAAAAACCAAATTACATGAGTTGTAGATAGAATTTAGAAATCAACAGGAAGAAAAATTAAAGTAGGGTGTGGTATATTTGAGGGATAAAATAAAATGGTTAACTTTTTATGATCATTTGACAAGAATTGTAACCCTCACGGATGAGTTGAACAGAGATAAGGATAAAATGACTCTTCTTGCACAGAAATGGAGGGAGAGAAATAATGATATTACAATCATATGTATATCTGTAGTCCAAATGCCTTATCATCAAGCTGAGAAGATTTTTGATTTATTAAATAAGAAAGAGAATTTTGATGATGAAAGAGATTCTTTACAGAGAAGATTAACACTCTATTTTTCCCAATATATTCCTGAAAAATTCACTTTATTTCCTTGTGCTTTAGAATCTGTTGATAAAATAAAGGAAAAGGAAAAGTGGAAAAGGGATTTGGATGAGTTATTTAATGAAAGAATAATAAACATCATGAGTGAGACTGGCCACTGGTTCTGGGCAAAGACAAATGAAGAGCTAGTAAAAATACAATTATTTTATACTGCTATGAGAAAAGAATTTGATGATTTAGAAGAAAGTGCAAATTCTTTAATAAATATACAAAGAGAAGCTCTAAGTTTTGATTGGCCAGATGATGATGCTTTTAATAAATGGAAAAATTAGTTTATGGAACAGATGTCAGGAGACGATGAGGAGGGAGATGCAAAAGTAACAGTTACCCTCGTAGTTAGTAATGAAGACATGGAAGATCCCCAAGTTAAAGTAAGTTTGCAGGTAACTGAAGATGATACATCACTTTTAGAACTCATGGCTATGTACTCCAAAGATGAATAATGATTGTAAGATTAGATCATATTTTCTTGTCTCAACAACTGAGAAGCATAACAAAAAGGGACCCACCAAAGAATTGTTTGATGCAATAAGCCTTTCTGTTATTGTGTTCTTGTCTTTTTGACAAAAGTGTATGTGAGTGCCTTTTTAAAAGGACACCTATCATTTATCTTTAGCCTAAAGCTTGTTGCATCTTACACTATTTAAGTGAGATCCCAAGGCTAAAGAATGGTCTGAATTCTATTTCTTTTAAGTATTATGCTTAGTCTAGTTTTTGGTCCAAATTTTGAAAGCAAGTTTGTAATGTATTTTTCTATCAATTCTCTAAGAATACATGAATATAGAATGAGCTGTGTTTCTTTCTTAAGGCCATTCTAAGTCTATTGTAAAGGATATACCATTTTCAAAGGAAATGAATACAAATTATGAACTGTCCCCATATCAGTTCTTTCTAAATTTTGTCTCCTTTTAAATACTTAGCTACCTTGATGTTGTATGAGTAAAAGCTTGTGCAATTGAATGCAATCTAGTTAGGTTGTATATCCATTTATCATTGCTATTAATTCAATGGATTAAATAAAGGCTTTGATGAATGTGATGAGATTTCTTAAGTATTGAAAAGGATTTTGAATGATAAGTTCTTATAAGAATTGTTGATAGAATTTTTTGTAAGGCAACAAATTAGATCTAAGAATTTGCTATAGACTCTGAACCCCAATGGATTAGGCACTGATCAGGTTATTTCAGCTGAAGGAGAAATATATTATAAATGGTTATTCAAATGCATCATCAAATAAAATTTTACTTTTATTTCCTATAGATCTTCAAAGTTGGCCAGCACTTGTCTGCAAGGAATGTTTTAGCTTCAGTTAGCCATTGTTGTTAAAAACATCTGCAGATCTATAGAAGCATTCTTGGCCATATCTGTTTTATGGAATGTGTTTACCAAGTTAGTGAGAATTATGTATATGTTTGAGGATCTTGAAATGAGAATCAGAATAAAACTAAGAATAATCCTCATACAGTTGTTCTAGTTTTGAACCATCCCTGGGTATACCAACCCTGGTTTTGCAGAGCCAAAAGAGTAGAAAACCATCTGTGGTTTTGTTGAAGTTGGGTCCAAATACCTTACATATGCAATTGTTAATAAGAATAGGCTAGTCTTTAGATTGTATATGTACTGTCATTCTGGTATTAAGCATTTTGTCACTTAGTAGTTTTAGTACATTTTAAAACACCAACAAAAGGGATTGATTATTTCTTGCCTCTAAGTCTTCATTTGCCTTGTTTCTCTATTCCAAAACTTCACATAGCTTGATTAATTGGATTTCTTGTTCTCTTTTAAGCTTTCTTACTTCTTCCTACAGAGAACCATTCTTTGCTAGGAGTTCCTTGATTGCTTCATTAGCTTCATTTGAACTGCTTGATGGTAAAAGGTGTTCAATCTTTTTTTCAACATACTGATGGTCATTTATTTTTCTTGCAAGTTCCTTCCTTCTTTTTAGAGATTGAGAAAGATGCTCCTTTTCTTCTTTGAGTTGAGCCATGGCAATTTCCAGATCTAGCTTTTCATTTTCAATAGATTTGTCAAGTCTGAATATCTCCATTGTCCTTGATCTTTGCTCAAGCTGTCAAACTTTATCCTAAGAACCACAAAGCTCTGATACCAATTGTTAGAAATATACAGGATAAGATAGGTTACTGAGAGGGTAGGGTTGAATCAGCAACTTATAAAACTTTTAAACAATTCAGCATTTTAACCATTCATCATTCATTCATCTAATCTACTACATAAATAAAAGATCAAACATTCATTACACATGTACACAAAGATTTGGTGATCCAAAAACTTTCCAAATAGAAAGTAAAATTGGGGTGGGGATGATGCCCACAAAACTTCAATACTGTAGCATAAAGTTGGCCTATTAAGGCTTACAATGATCACTTCTAGTGATCTCCCCTGTTAGAGCAAGTAGGACTGCTAGATCCACCTATTAGGATGAAGTAGTGGATCTACTTACAACTGTTTGTTGATAAGATCATTTTTGCATTGATCACCTAATGTTATAGATATAACTTTTCTACTCCTATGTTGACCTTGATGTATTCCTTTTACTCTGCTACTGATTTGCTTTCACTTTTCTCAAAATATAGCAATACCTTCTTCACATGTGAACATCACTCTCTTTGTATTTTTATATATATCATCATATTGCAAATGATAGCATACATTACATATATACCATCCAATATTTACAATTGCAAGGTTGGCCAAAACACAAGTGAACAAAACATTACTGAGTCAGCCCAATAGTAAATAACTCAAGTTCACTAAACTGACTCGATGACCTTCTGATACTCGGCATCCACTACATTACACGGCATTGTCATGAACTCGATAGGAGTAGAGGCTCAGTTCATACTGGCCACACAACATTGCTTAGAACTCAGTAACCATTGGTGACTCGGTAGATATAGTGTCACTCAATAGAAACTAACTCTTCGTTTACCTTGCTTTACTCAATAAACACTAAGTCCTTCATTTACCTTTTTCACTCGATAAACATTGAGTCCTTCATTTACCTTTTTCACTTGGTAAACACTGAGTCCTTCGTTTACCTTTTTCACTCAGTAAACACTGAGTCCTTCATTTACCTTTTTCCCTTGGTAAACACTGAGTCCTTCGTTTACCTTTTTCACTCGATAAACACTGAGTCCTTTATTTACCTTTTTCACTCGGTAAACACTATTGAACTTCTCGTTCACTCGGTATCCTCTAGAATGCTCGGTGAGAACTGTTTACCTGCTGAACTTATAAGGTAACCACTAAATGCTTAGTATACACTGTAAAATAAGTGATGAGCTAGATAAGCATTCATAATTGAATAAGTGTTTGCACTAATGAAAAATATATCATAATTCCAACAATCACACAAAAGATAGAATCTATTATGAAGAAAGCACTATCAGAGGCCATTATGTCAAAGAGTGAGTATGAGGTCATAAGGAAAATGATGAAGAAAGGAATACTGAAAATTCAACCTTTATTAATATCTATTGTAGAGACATCTTCAAAATAGAGAAGATAGATAGAGAAGATCAACACAATTATGTCTAATGAAGGTAACTTTGTTCAAATGAATAAATTTTATGGTTTGTATAACATTTTTGAGAAGGATCAGATTGATAACTCTACTATAAGATATATAATGGAAAGAAATCTAAAATTGAAGGATCTTGAAGAGTTTAATTAACCAAAATATATATGAAAGACTCATTCAAAAGAAGACTCCTACAAGGGAAGAAGACCTAGAACTTTGAAAGTTTATGCTTAGAACTATTTGCAAGATTGATAATGAAGAAGAGATTAAAATATTGTTGAATAACCTCACATCATATTTAAGAAATAAAGTGAGGCCATTTCTATTTATGGTGGTGAAAAAGATAAACTAAGAAGTGAGATTGTGGGAGCAATTAGTTAGATGTTGATAGAGTCAAAGGCAACATCTCCTCTAGCATCTAGAACCTTAGAAGTGTTAGTAAGTGGTGACACTATGCAAATTGATCAAAATGGTTACCATTAATATTGATGATACCAACTCATTTGAAGGTTCTAAACTTAATGAACTAGATATTGAAGATATTGAAGATAAACTAAGACAAATTGAGGTTACTTGAAGAATAGAAAAGGAAAATAGAAGAGGCCAAGCAAAAATTGCTTGAGGAAGAGAAGAGAAGAGAAGAAAGGAAGAGGAGGAAAAGAAGAGATTGGTAGAAGAAGAAATGAGAAAGAAAATAGGGGAAGATAAGAAAAAGAGATTGGAAGAGAAGATAGAAAAGGAAAGAGAGGAAAGAGAAAAGAAAGAGGAAGAAGAGAGAAGAACAAAAGAGGCAACTAAGAAAAAAAGGGAGGATGATACGAAACCATCTAGTTCATCCACTCCATTCTCTCTTGCTAGTTTAACTACTGATGATGATGATCAAATAGATTTGAACTCATCCCTATCCAAGCTTATAAAGAAGAATAGAATAGTGAAGAGCTTATAGAAAACCTTAATGGAAGTTACTAATAGACTACATAGTACTTTGGTAGTATAGCACACTAAATCAAATCTTGAAAAGAGGGAAAAATTAGTGCTAAAAGAGTTTACTAATTTGTTAAATGTTGCAGAAGCAAAGGCATAGATTTCCCATGATGCTAAGTTTCTTTAGCACCATCTATCAAAACATTAAGAATGATTTGGTTAATCTTGATACTTGTATCAAGGAACTTCAAAAATGCCAATAGGATGGAAAAAAATTGTATATCAAGAGTAACTTATCACACAAGCTAACCAAGGAAATCAATAGTTAGATAGAAGGAAAGATGAGTGAGATGGAGGCTTTATCTAGCTGGATCCAGCATCCATCTTGCAAAGTTGATTATTTTGAAGGACAAGTGGCCAGTATCCATGATGATATCAGGAAACTAAAACTTTAGAAGGAACAAATTTTGAACAGGATATCAAATTTTAGAGGATCTATTGCTCTAAAAATATCTTTTGTCAAGAAATAGTTGGAGGAATGTGTCAAGGCCAAGGACACATATTCTAACTTTTTGTAATTAGATCATAATGCAGTTGAGATTGCAGTATATACTTTATGTGCAATTCTCACCTCAATTGAATCCACCAAGGAAACATGGACTAAAGGTATGAATGGTCTTAAGGAAAACTTTGATGATTGCATGAAGATCATATCAACATAAGGAAGGATGACATTTTTGGACAGTTTTTTGGATAGATTCTTGACATTTTGACCTTTGTCATTGATGTGAAAGGGGGGAATAATTACTAAAAATATTAAAGTATACTATAAGGGGGAGCTTAAGTAATGTTGGAAAAATTGTAATAGATGTAATGTAAGGTGTTATTTATTTTTGTTGTGTTAAGTTTTTGTTACTTAGCCAATTTTTCCTATTTTGTTGCCATCAATGCCAAAGGGGGAGATTTTTAACAATTGGCTAATAGAGATATGTAATTTTAGTCATTTATGGCAACACATGATGTAGATTCTCGTAGGAAACCTCATAAATAAAGATACTTAGTGTTTGGTAATCAAAAAATTGTCTAAGTATGGAATTTGGTTTACAACAAAGTATTGTTTTATTTAAAACTTGTTGCTAATGTCATATTATGACTAGCCAAGTTAGATGGAGATAGA
The DNA here is from genome assembly GCA_028749045.1 of Cupressus sempervirens. Classification (NCBI taxonomy): domain Eukaryota; kingdom Viridiplantae; phylum Streptophyta; class Pinopsida; order Cupressales; family Cupressaceae; genus Cupressus; species Cupressus sempervirens. The sequence continues at coordinate 227,913,438 of CM053788.1, forward strand.
ATACATGTTGGTGATGATGTGTATAACCTTTAAAGTTGGTATGTACTATATAGAACAAAGATAATTATGTTTTAGTGAAAGAGGACAGCAGAATTGAAGGAAAGGATTATTTTGTTTACAAGATAATTACTTGTCCAATTAGGGATGACATCCTAGATGTTTACTTTAAGTTATAAAATTGGATTGTGGTCTTAGCTAACCTAGAAGAAATCTAAGTAAAGGAATGGTATTTATGTAAAGGACATTTTACAATGAGAAGCATGATTGGGATTGTGATTACAAGTGTTTTCTTGTAATTGTGATTGTAATTTTGTCGTTGACTCCTATCAGGGTTCATCCTCTAACAAGGAACTTATATATCAGTATATTATCTAGTGGGTATCATCCCCACCAGTGTTTTTCCTTAGCCAGGGTTTCCCTAGTTAACAAAATATGGTGTTATAAGTTATCTTTATGCATTATCCACAATTAGATGGATAGACTGGAGTGGTAAAGAGGTCCTTAGGTAGCCTTCTAAGGTGTCTAACCAAAAAACATGGAAAAATTTGCAATGCTATCCTCCCTCAAGAAGAATTTTCCTATAATGATTTAGTAAGAAAGTCAATGAGGAAGACACCATTCCAAGTGAACTATGGACTTCATCCTAGAGGAGTCATGGAGTTAAGAGATTTACCTAATGACTTTAAGGTCAATTCACAAGGTGGAGAACTATCTACATGGATCAAATAGATTCATGACCAAGTTAAGGAAACCCTAAATCAAAATACAACAAGGTATAAGGCACAAGTGGACAAGAACAAAAGGCATGTTTCTTTCAAAGAATGAGATCAAGTATGGGCATACCTAAACAAGGCAAGGCTACCTAGGGGACACACCAAATTATAGATGAGAAATATTGGACCCTATCAAATATTGCATAAATTTGGGGAAAATGCATATGAAATCTCACTACCCCCAACCATTTATGTTCTCCTATCTTTAATGTTTGTGATCTCACCCCTTTTAAAGCTGATTTAGGATCTAATGATTTTATGCCAGATGCTGATGATATATAGGAAGAATGGGTTAAATATTTAATACCTACCCAACCACTATAGTTGGAAAAGATTATGGATTCCAAGGTGGTCAAAAAAACAAGGAAAAAGACCTATACAAATTACTTGGTAAAATGGAGGGGTCTTCTTGATATCAATGCTACATGGATGAGTGACAAATGTATTTCCAAGCATGGTACTTATGTTTAGTAGTTACTCTTAAGTGGAACTTGAGTTTTAAAACAATGGAGTATGGTGTAGGATCACATATAGCTCCACTCTCTAGGACATCCACTTCTACAAGGTCTTCATGATATTTACTCAAGGGAATTCATGCCTAAGAGTCTTGTATAACCTTTAGTAGTTATTTTCTCATTCTAATAAGCCTACTTATAAGGTCTAGCCACTATTGGTGTTCTATAAACCATTGGCTTTTGACTATGGTCATTGGGCACGTCTTAATCCTAGGATAGGCGACGTGTGTTCTTAGGCTTTGAAATATTTTTTAGGTCCCTAGGATACTAAATTAAGGTCCTAGCATGGAAAAGGGGAGCATTTTGCATAAATTGCAAAAAGCTACACATTCCAACAAAAGTTGCTTAGCAACTTTTGCATTATAACCTCCCAATAGTCAAAAAAATTGAAAATAAGTTGGATTAGTTGTAAAAGGTCTTTATATAGACCTTTTAGGTGGGTGGAAGATAGGGTATGTAATTTTTCAATTGAAATCAATAAAAACAAACTCCCTATTTTCCTTGTATTGGACTACAAAATGTGTCTGTACACACTAGTATGTATTGGAGGAAGAAAATGAATGATTTAATCATCATCTAGGATGATCTAAGAAGGAAATTCAATTGGTTTTAAGTGTTAAGGAGGTCTGAGTCAAAAGTTATCACAAAATCTCTCTCGAGTGCACCAAAACCCTCCATTCATTAGTAGTTTTTGGAAAAAAAAGTTCTAACTTGATTTTCCATAGTGGGAATTCCTTTCCACTCAAGAAATTTCAAGTTAGGATATAGTACTATAGGATTCTAGAAGGATAGGATATGGGGATTAAGTTTTCTATTTTTTCAACCCAACCATAGGCCAAACATCTCTATGTGTTTGCTTAAGGATAACAAAGATTGAAGTGAAAGAAGCACTTTGGGAATGGATAAATAAAGTTTGATGGTGGAATATGGACTCATATAGATCCCTCCAAGTATCTCAACTAGTTTCTAATCCTAGACATTGGAGTGGTGAAGGATTTCTTCACAAACCTAGCCAATTATGCCTAATTAGGTCTATTGTTGCACTTAGAGTTTGGTTCTCATCTTTTTGGTTGGGAGTCTCAAACCTTGGTGTCTAAAAAAACTTCTAAAAGGGTGTCTAAATAGCTAATTTTTTTTCCAATTCCTTTGGAGAATTTTCTAACTAAGACCCAATTTCATCATTTGTAGGGCTAATAGGCTACTAGGCCTAAAAGCCAAAATTGATGTCTAAGCTTTTGGGCATAGGCTAGGCTGTTGTATTCCACCACCTTGAGACCAATGGATGTGTTGGAACCTTTCAATTCCCCTCTTAACACCTAGTTTCCCATGTTAATCAATTACCAAGAATTTATTTATGTTTTGCTAAAAGACCTAGTAGTACTCATAAAGGAGTGTCTAGTTGGTGTTTTGTATGTTGGATTTTACAATGGTGTAGAACCCTCTCTCAAGCCTACTTTATGTGTAGAAGGAGATACCTAAGGCCACACCATAGTAAATTTTCCTATACAAGGGAGAGCTCTACATTAGATAGATTCAATTATTCTTTGTTTTTTAGATCAAATACCACTACATCTACCACATCCTTGTTTATGCATGATAGTGTAGACACTAAAAACTGGTTTGCATCTATGGTTTAATCACATTTTCATATTAACATGTCCCATTTTCTCTTTTCACTAATTTTGATCCTTTGGCCAATTTTATCATCATTCAAGCATATTGTGACAATATTCTTCATCACTCACCCCCTTTTTGATATCACTTGTTATGAGATGTCAAAGTTGGTTCTTATTCTACTTTTGCTTTTTCAATATAGAAGTATGTTTTCTCATAGACATGTTCTTCATGTATGCCACCTCCACTATAAAATTGATAGAAGTGGCATTTTGTGTACTAATCTTGGGCTGTTGTGCCTACAATTGTTGTGGTTTACCATATGATTTGGGGGAAAGTTGTGTAGTGTCTCTTTTTTCTTGAAATCTATACCTTATTTTATTTTGATCTGAGAGATACTTGTTACTCATGCAATTTTTACATTTGAGATGACCTAATTGTTAGATGTTATAATTTGATTTGTAGTATCATAGATGTTAGACTACTATGTTGTTTAGTTGATTATATATGCATGATGATGCCTTTTTTGAGATGACTAAATGTTTTATGATGATATCTAGTTATCTGATAGTTGAAAATATCCTAGATTATGTTTATATGTTGGATTTGATGTTATGGTTATTTATTTCATTCTTGCTTTGTGATGCTTTATGCAAAAGTGAGTGATGTAAATGGATTATTTTAGTATAATTAAGTAAATGGTTAAATTAGGCCATTTAATGCATTTATTTCTTCATCTATGTCATTATATGTAATTGCACTTGATCATGTGTTTGAGTGTGTAGGATTTATGTCCTTGGCAATGGCACATGGAGTTAGTGATTTAGTTAATAGTTGTTCATATTTAATTAATGTCATCCTCGTATAGTTGACGTATCCTATTTAAATTTTTTAAATTAAACCCTCTCGTGATTAAATAAATATATACTCATTTTCATTGTGTGATTAGACTTGTGAGCATGCCTGTGTAATTAGAGGTTTACATTTATCGCAAAAGCTATTGAAGAATTCTATGATTTTGGTTTATGGAATTTTTGGGCTTTATATTGTTTAATATTAATTCTTAGCAGCTTTTTTGTGGTTGAATTCAAATTACTTGGCATAGCCTATTTTTGATTGGGTTGAATTGGGGTTTAACTAGGTGTCCTAGTAATTTTCCCTAATCCATTATTCACTCAAAAAGTGAATAAGTATGAAGAAAGGAATTTTATTCCTCACTTCTCACTATCTGAAATAAGAAATTCAAAAGTGATTTCCAAATCCTCTTTTGTAGGATTGTGTTTCTGATCGCACTAGGAGCTATGAGCATGGGATCTTCATGAGATCAGTCTCATTGGATCCATCTTGAGGAACCCTTGGATTATTGAGATTTTTGGCAACTGCTACATAATATTTATTTTATTATTTAGAATCTCATTTTTTCCCCTTTGGGTGTTAGGTAGGGCTCTCTTTTTTTGTTGTTTTGGCTTAATTTCTACTTCCATTTCTGGTTCTTATATGTTAGGATGTTGAGAACTAGTGTTCCCCTCTACTTCTGATGGCTAGTTCTACCCAATTGGTTGGGTATGAAATTTTCCTAATTTTTGGGATGGGTGATTGGGATTTCACATCATTATGTTGGCCATTTTTTCATATGGTGTTTGAACCCAATTTTTATTGGATTTTTCAGGCTTGTTCATCCTTGGGTTGAATGGGCTTTAATTTCATTCATTTTTGTCAATGTTGATTTTTTGATGTTTTTGCCTCAATTTGTGTGTCACCCAGTTTTCTCAAGTTTTCTTGGCATGATGTTGGCCATGGATTTAGACTATCTATAGGATATCATTTTGACCACTATTGCACTTTTATATTACATTGGGATGCATGCTACATTAGTACGCCTGAGCTTGTATTATGTTGAGTGTTATTTTGCTTGTGTTCTCATCCAAACCTTATTTTAAGATTTTTATGACATCGGTGCACCCACACATGAGTACATACCGGTGCATTTTTTAGGTGCTTATGAGGCTTGATCTCCCAGTTGTTATTGGTGGAGTTATGTTCATTAGAGTTGGATTGGGAATATGCATTGCCTATGGGCAATCATTGTGTAATGAGCATGGCTATGTAGGGTATCACCATGAAGGGGCTTCTCTCGCAACCTTGGTGATTATTTCCTAGGTTGGTGTGAATAATTTCTAAATAAGTGATAATTAAATAAATTACTAGGTAAGAAATCTAAGATAATACAAAAGTATAGTGCGATAGCCTCCCTAGGGAGTTGAGTCCACATGATATTCAGCTTGGGCTACTTGATGCCAAGTGAATTACCCTCCATTGATTCCCTACATATTTGACCCATATGTCTAACCAAGACCTATTGTACTTGCATTTTCTCACTATCTTGGTTACAGTCATCTTTACTGTCTAGCATGAGTGTTAGCCATGGATGTTTTCTTTATGTTTATTTTTGGTTGGATCACTATCTCCATCAATACAATGGGAGTGGACCTATGGGTTCCTTGTGGGTGGGAGGAATAGCTACCTATACCACTACTAGGGATTTGTGTACAGAGATGATCTATTTCTAGTTGTGACCAATGCTTGATGTAAACTTGGTTTATCTGAGTTTCTTGAGTATATTCCTGGTGATTTATGCTTTATTTGGAATTCTTGGATATCATGTTTAGATGATTTTATCATATGGTTAGATGGTGCAATTCACTAGTAGTTGGAGTATCTATGCTTCATTAGATTAGTATATTAGATCTTCTCATTCTCACAATGTTATTATGTTGTAGTAGTGATGCCCTCATAGGACAACTCTGACTATCTAGTTGGTAGTTTGGCATTTTACATGCAGGGGATGGCTAGGTCCTTTGAGGTCTCAAGATGTTATTATGGTTGGAAGGAATCATGTGTGAGTATAGTTGTTCTTGTAGATTATGACATTGCTTTCTATATGGTTTTCATTTACTACTATGGATTAGATGGCTAGTTGTGTTTCTATCACGTTATTCTCATATTTGAGTGCCCAATCCTTGATTTATAGAGCAGTACTCCTCGGTGTGGAGGTTCTAAATATTTTCTCTCCCTCTAATTATTTATCAAATTGCTTCCTTACATCCCTAGGAAACAATGCTTCAACATTGGGCAGTATTAATAAAGTATCACATGCCTTAAGGAGTTCTATCATATGATATTGAAAATTATCCCACACCATCATATGATATTGGAATAATATCGCACAACTATATCCAACTCTATTGTATAGTCTATGAAAGTATTTCATGGTCATGTGAGAAAGGTCATACAATACTGGACAAGTATCGCATGGCTATTTTGAAATATCTTCTAGCTATTGTGAGAAATATTCCCTAACTATAGTGAGAAATATCACATGGGTCTATGAGAAAACCTTCTTGGGTGACCAGTAGGCACCTTTTCACTTGACCAAAACTTTTTAAGAGTTGACTTGGATACCCTTTATGGAGTTCTTGAACTCTAGTGTTTAACTTTTCAAATTTGGAGGCTTTCAAATTTGACTGTGATTCGTGGCCTTGGTAACTTTGTTGTTTTGGTTTTAGTATTACTTGGAAATTCATTGCAAGCCTAGATTAGTTGTTAAGTCTTCCATTGCAATCTTATGATCAATTGCATGTTGATGTTGTTTTCATTCCATGCTTTTCTAGAAAAATAATGTTTTGGCTTCTATTTATCCTTATTCCAAGGATCTCTGGGTGAGGCATTACATCTAGTATTAGAGCCCATGTTGCAAAATTGGGATCTTTGTGTTATTCTCCCATTAGGATTTTTTTTTGTGTACATTTTTATTGTATTCTAACTTATTCTTGTGACTCTTATGATTGTAACATATGGTTTTGACCCTTATCTTGTTGCTTCCTTAGTGATGCCTTCTACACATAGACCTAGTGGTCAGGGTAGTAACCAATGAAATAACCATGAAGAAGATGTTAGAAATAGAGATTACTAAGAGGAAGGGGTGAATTAGTAATCTACAAAGTTTAGTTGCCAACTGGATATTGTTACTTACTTTAAACCATGCATAACAAAGCAATAAAGTAATGTTGAATAGTAATAGTAGCAATGCAAAAAGATAACTCATAACACCATATTTTTCTAACTAGGGAAACCCTGGCCAAGGGAAAACTTTGGTGAGGATGATACCCACTAGATACCAAGGGAAAACACTAGTGAGGATGATACCCACTAGATATTATATTGATATATAAGCTCCTTGTTAGAGGATGGACCCTATTAGGAGTCAATGAGAAAATTTAGTATAAAGAGTCCTTGTTAGGAGACTTTCAATCCCTATTAGGATATTCCAACCCTATTAGGAGTTGTGTCAACCCTGTTAGGAGTTGTAGTACAATGTATGCAAGAAGAGCCTACTACCTAAACATGCAATTTCAACTACAAGAAGAGATCACTATACAAACAAATAGTTTACTATTATTTTCTTCTTTCCTTGACTAATCTTTGATCTTTAGCTCAATCTCAAATCACCAAATAACTTCACATATATTGCTTTCACATAGAGTCACAATTCGCAATTCACACTTGCACTTCACTTACATAATACCAAGATAGCACACTTTTTATTGCAAGAAATCCTTTGCATAAATACCATGCCTTTACAAAAATTACTATTGGGTTGGCTAAGACCATAATTCACTTTTCCAAGTTAGAGTAAACATCTGGGATGTCAACCCTAATTGGACAAGTAATTTTTTTATAAATAAAATAATTTTTTCCTTCAATTCTGTTTGTCTTGCATCATCAAAACATGATTATCTTTGTTTCATATGATTTGTAAAAACTTTTGAGGTTATACATGTCATCACCAACATGTATACTATCTCCTTGTAACTTTTCTACTCATAATATGACATCTGCAACATGTTATCAACAAAAGAATACACTATTGTAAACCAAATTCTATACTTAGACAATTTTCTAATTACCAAACACTAAGTATCTTTATTTCCAAGGTTTCCTATCAACATGTACATCATTTGTTTCCATTAATGACAATAATTACATATCACAATTAGCCAATTGTTAATAATCTCCCTCTTGGCAATAATTATATATCACAAAATAGGATAAATTGGCTAAGAGATAAAAACTTAACATAAACAACATATTACATCTATTACAACTTGTTCAACTTTACATATATGCATATGCTCCCCCTTACAATATACATTATACTTTTAAAATCTTCATATGTATCTCAAAAATCTCTCCTTTTTTCATGTATATAATTTTTACATCTCTCCCCCTTTAACATCAATGACAAAGGCAAGATTTTGTCCAAAAAATGTCAAGATTGCTAAAACTGTTATGCTGATATTATCTTCATACAATCATCAAAAATGGTCTTTAGATTGTCCATACCTTTGTTCCATGTATCCTTGGTAGACTCAGTTAATATGAGAATTACACATAAAGCATATGATGTAATCTCAACTGCATAAATAACTGAACACAAAAAGTTTGTATATGTGTCCTTGATCTTGACACATTCCTCTAGCTATTTCTCAACAAAAGATAACTTTAGAGCAATGTATTCTTTGAAATCATATGTTTTCTTCAAGATGTTCTCTTTCCAAAGTTCCAATTTCCTAATGTCACTATAAACATTAGCAACTTGACCCTGAAAATCATCTACTTTGCTAGATTGATGCTGGATTTGGTTGCATAAAGACTCTAGCTCATTCATCTTTGACTCTATCTAATTGTCCAAGTATTTAGTCAACTTTTATGATAAGGTATACTTAACATATAGAATTTTCACTTCTTGCTAATATTTCCAAAGTTCTTTTATGCATGTATCAAGGTTGACTAAGTCATTCTTGATATGTTGGCACATGGTGCTAAATAGGTTAGCATCATGGGAAATTTGAGCCTTTGCCTCTACAAAATTCAACAAATTAGAAAATTATTCATCAAAGAATTTTAGCACTATTTGTGCTCTTTGTTTAGAATCTGACTTAGTATGTTGAACTATCAAAGTGTTATGCAATCTATCAGTCACTTCCATTAATGATCTTTGTAAAATCTTCACTTTCCTATTTTTCTTTATTAGCTTGGTCAAGGATGAGATCAAATCTATTTAATCATCATCATCAGTAGCCAAACTTGTAAGAGAGAGAAAAGTAGATGAACTAGATGCTTTAATCTCATCCTCCCTCTATTTCTTTGTTGCTTCTTTTTTGTTCTCTCTTCCTCTTCTTTCCTTTCCTTTTCTTATCTTTCTCTCTTCCCTTTTGATATTTTCTTCTCTTCTTCCATAGTTTTCTTTTTCTTTTCTTCTTCTGCAAACCTTCTTTTATCTTAATCTTCCTTTCTTTTTCTTTCTTCCTTAAGAAATTTCTACTTGACTTCTTCTATCTTATTCTTTTCTTCTTCTAGTAATCTATTTTCTTCCTCAAATTGTTTCAGCTTATCCTCAATATCTTTGTTTTCAGGTACATTTGGTTCAGAACCACCGAATGGATTGGTGTCATCAATTTTAATAGTGAAATTGGTTTGATTGATCTACATAGTATCACCACTTACTGACACTTCTAAGATTCTAGGAGCTGGAGGAGATGTTGCCTATGACTCTGTCAACATCTTATTGATAGTTTTTGTAGTCTACTTTCTCAACTTATCCTTTTCTCCAACCATGAATAAAAATGGCCTCAATTTATTCTTTGGATATGGTGCAAGGTTATTCAACCATCATTTTATTTCATCTTCATCATCAATCTTGCAAATAGTCCTCAACATAGACTTTTGAAGTTCAAGGTCTTCTTCTATTGTTGGAGTCTTCTTATTTATAAGTCTCTCATAGACTTTCTTGTTCACTACTCCCTTAGTATGTTTCAGACTTAGATCATTTTCTATGATATATCTTAAAGTAGATATATCAATTTGATCCTTCTCAAAATTATTATATAAGTCATAAAACTTGTTCATCTGAACAAAGTTCTCCTCATTGGCAATTTTTATGTTAATCTTCTCAATCTTTGACTTCCATGGTATCTGAGCTTTTATGTTGCTTGCTTAGGTGGAGTCACCTTTTCAACTTGTTTGGTTTCCTATTCCTCCTCTTCTTCATCACTAGACCTAATTGTCAACAATATTTTTTTCCTCTTAGCTAGTCTGGTGGCTAGCTATTTGACTCTCTTAGTCTTTGAAGATACTTCTTCCACTAATCTCTCTAATTTTCTTTTCTGCTCACTGTGTTGAACATCAGATACTACTACATATGGTATGCTCATCTTCAAAATTGTCTCAATAATTAATACTGACAAGGTTTGTATGGTCAATACACCTTGCTTCAATGTTTGTCTCATGGCCTCAAATTCATTCTCTATAATTCTTGCCTCTAATAATGCCTTCTTCATAATAGATTTAGCCTTTTTACGTGATGCCTTCTCTAAGGTTTCTTGATGAGCACGTTGTGTGATCTCATCATAGGTGTCAAATCTGTATTCTACTTTGTCTTTCTCTAATTTTAACAAATTACCAATGTAACCAACTGCAACATCATCATTCAATTCATAGCTCAAAGGATCTAAAAATGTCTCTCAAAGTTCCATTACTTGAATATAAGTATGATCTATATCAACTAGAATACATATATCCTCCTTGAATCTATCCACAATTGCTGCTGAAATCCTAAATCTTTATCTCATTTTGGAAGGTCCTCTTAATTAGGTTTTCACTGTCGAATATTTTATCTTTAAGGTGACTTTTGTATACCTCTGTGATCTTCTCCATAGTGCATCTATCACTACTCATCATATATGTTGCTGATAAGTAAGGAAATCTCTTTAATACATGGAAGAATATGTGATTTATCAATGATTGAAATCTAAACACACTATTCTTGGTTCTCTTAATATTTTCAAGTTTTTCCAAGAGTTGCATTCTTAGTATTTCAATCAGATTTACTTTCTCTTTTTGAACACATATCTTATAAGTTGCATATTTAAATCCTTCTAAAAGTTCATCTATTTTAGAACTTGCACAAACTGAATAAACAATAATTCTACTAAGAAATCTCACATCATCTTGCTTAATGGAGCTGATTACCATGGCCTTTCCATTATATACTACCTTAGTATAACTTTCCACTTTCTTCTTAACCATCTTCTCACCTATGGATCCACTGCCTTGTTTTCTAAGACCAGTTACCTCATGTATAAGGTTGGCAGTGATGTCTACTACATTATCTTGAATCCACAATTTTCCATCATGTATCCTACTTAATATTTTTTTAGTCCATTCATCTGTATCTAACTCATGGTAGAAATGATACTTAAGCAAGCCAAGTTCCTTTGAGTGTTCAAATCTAGGCTTCATAGTCATGTCGGGGTTAAAGACTAGTTCCATATCCTTATTCATATATTCACTACCAATTGACTCAAAGTTGCAATTCAAACAACTTTCTATATCTTCAAGGTAAACTATATTGTTCAGAGTGATAGACAGTATAGAGTTAGAGTTTCCTTCATTAGGTTTTATGGAAACTATCTTAAACTTAGGTCTATCTTCATTCTCATCACTATGTACTACTAACATATCCATGATCTTTATCAAACAATATATTTTACCAACAAAAAAATTGTGGAAACAAATGATATAATACCTCTTTTTGAAAATAGGGTTTGCTTCAAAATCAGTCTGACAAATTACTTCCAAATGCTCTTTACTTCGAATGTGTTTGCAATGAAGTAAAATCAATTTTGTGCTCCATTTACCCCTCAACTTGAACTTGCATTAATTGCATACTTCACAAATATGAAAAAGTTATTATTGCATTCTACAATTAGTTAACTACTCAAGATCATCTATCTGATCTTTGGATGTCACCTAAGGTTTACTATAGCCTCCTTCCATAATGAAAAATATCCTCAAGATTACACATCATGAAATTCTCTACAAAAACTTACTTTTTATCTTCTATTATAGAATTAGTCTTTATTGTAATACCAGTAACTTTTAATTCCATCATAACTTTTTTAAATGAGCTCCAAATCACAAGCGAGCTTAGGTGCCATCTAAACATAACAAGATACACCTTTTCTCAATTCCACTACCTCTAATTTGATCTCTGACTAAAGTTCTCAAATTTTGATGTTGTGAACAAGCTTAATTCAACTTAATTGGATCAAACTCAACAAGTGACTTCAATCTTTCTATCTCATTATCATTTAACTTTTCTTGTGAAAAAAGTGTTCCTTTCATCAATACTTCATTAATTTTATTCAAAATGTTTCTTTTTTTTGCATTGTCTTTGCTAGTTCTAGAGTTCCTTTCATGGTTCCTTCTATCATTCCTTCTATTCTTGAAGTTTCTTTTATTGTACCTTCTATCCATTCTATAGTATTTCGTTTTGTGTCTGAAGTTATTACATAACTAACATATAGGTGCTCTACTTCTAAGATTTTGTTGATCATTACGTGCATGTCAATTATGAGAAATGTATCCTAATTTGTTACACTTATAACACATGATCTATCTTTTGTGTTCATAATATATCCCTTCACTTGATGTCTTTTCATTAGATCTTCTTCTATCTATAGGGTTAATATATCTAGACATTCTACTTTTTCTCCTATCATTATCATACTTAGGTTTTTTGCAATCAATTGCATTATGACCCATACCATGACAATTGACAACTATGACAATTATGACAATTATGACCCATACCATGACAATTATACAATCTCTTTTCATATGACCTATTTCATTACATAAAAATCACTTACCTCTAAATTCATATCTGGTTGCCTTAGGAGTTTCCACATGCTTTGGTTCATCCAAGATTTCAACTTCCTTGTTTTGCTTAACTTCTTTAGGTTTCTCAAAATATTGACTAGATTTAATCTTATCATCAAATTTGCCTTTTTCTTTTGGATCTAATCTAATCTTAGGTTTCTTTGTAGACATGTTAATTAGGTAGCCAAGACTAGTCCATTCATAAGGTCTCTATATAGATATTGAATCATCAAGTTTTTCTCTACTAGAATAAAGTTTCTCAAGCTATTGTTTACACTATGTTAATTCATCTTTCACAATGGTATTGTACTTAAGGATTTCTTCATGATCTTCTTTCAATGTCTCAAGTTCAGATGTTTTCTTTTCCAAACTTTCTCTTAGATCTGCATTTTTAGTCCTCAAATTAAACTCAACTTTTCTAGGACCATTTCTCAAAGTCAACTTCACGTTTGTAATCTTCAACTCATGCTTCAAGATCTTGTATTTTTTCTTCAACTTTGAGTAGTCATCATCACTAGTTTCAAATTTAGTAGATTCAAGCTTGGATTTTAGATGTTCAATCTTTTCCTTCAACTGATCGATGTATACTTTGGATTCTTCATATCTATCCTTTAGCTTATCTCTTTCTTCAGTATGGAGATCATTTTTTTCAAGAGCTTCTTCAAGGTTCTTCGTCAACTATTTCATATCCATAGGGATCTTACTTAAGTTTTTAAGCCTCTTCAAAGTAATTGTGCTCTGATACCATTTGTTAGAAATAAGGATTATAGAGGGGGGGGGGGGGGGGGGGTGAATCAATAATCTATAAACTTTGGTCAACAACTGGATATTATTACTTACTTTAAACCATGCATAACAAATCAATACAGTAATGTTGAATAGTAATAGTATCAATGCACAAAGATAACTCATAACATCATATTTTGTTAACTAGGGAAACCTTGGCTAAGGGAAAACCACAGTGGGGATGATACCTAGTAGATAATATACTAATATATAAGTTCCTTGTTAGAGGATGGACCCTGTTAGGAGTCAATGAGAAAATTTAGTACAAAGAATCCTTGTTAGGAGACTTTCAATCCCTGTTAGGAGATTCCAACCCTATTAGGAGTTGTCCCAACCCTGTTAGGAGTTGTAGTAAAATGTATGCAAGAAGAGCCCACTACCCAAACATGCAATTTCAACTACAAGAAGAGCTCACTTCTCAAACAAATAGTTTTCTATTATTTTCTACTTTCCTTCAGTGATCTCTTATCTTTAGCTTGATCTAATATCACCAAATAACTCTGCATATATTGCTTTCACATATAGTCACAATTTGCAATTCACACTTGCACATCGCTTACATAATACCAAGATAGCACACTTCTTATCACAAGAAGTCCTTTGCATAAATACCATGCCTTTACACAAATTACTGCTAGGTTGGCTAAGACCACAATTAACTTTTCTAAGTTAGAGTAAACATCTAGGATGTTAGCCCTAATTGGACAAGTAATTATTTTGTAAACAAAATAATTCATTCCTTCAATTCTATTGTCATGCATCATCAAAACATTATTATCTCTATTTTATATAGTCCATACAAAATTTTGAGATTATACACATCATCATCAACATGTATACTATATCCATGATACTTTTCTAGTCAAAATATGATGTCTACAACATGTTCTCAACAAAACAATATACTATTGTAATCTAAATTCTATACTTAGACAATTTTCTAATTACCAAACACTAACTATCTTTATTTTTAAGGTTTCTTGTCAACATGTACATCATGTGTTTCCATTAATGAAAATAATTACATATCACAATTAGCTAATTTTTAATAGAAGAACACCATGAGGAGGAACATTAAGATGGTAGGGAAGAATAGGGTAACAATGATCATGGTGGCATTGGGGCATTGATGCCTTTGCTGCAAGAGATTATAGCTTAGTTAGGACCTCGTGTAAAGGAAAACCAATGTGATCATGGCCAAGAGGAGGGATCTCACTATGGTGATTCCCATATGTTACATCATAGAGAGGAAGAGGAGTGTAAACATTCTTGTACACCACTTGGTGGCAGAGAGAACCATCAAAGAGGTCAAGACCATGTGATGAGGACAACAACCCAAGCACAGAATGGACACAACAGGAAAGGGAAAATTTTATTAACTATGAAAATATGCTAGTACACTTAGTACAGAGAAAAAAAACTCCAAAACATGCCCTATGGGCTTACAATAGCATAAATCTAGAGATAATTTCTTCTCCCAGTACCTTCTCCCAAACTCCACTCTGAACTGCCTTTTACAATGCCAAAAATGTCCTTAAATAGACCCCAAAGGGTTAAGGATTAGGAATACATTCTAGAAAGTTCTAGTTAGCATCTGTCAACTAAATAGAAGGCTCTAGAAGTCAGCACAAAACTAGAAGAATCTAGAAATGGTAACCGAACTTTCAGGAGGCATAACTTTTGAATCATAGCTCTGATTGACGAACCATTTACATTAAAGCTCTTGAAGTGCTCTATAGCCCTAGGGACAAGCATCACTCATCCCCCATTTTTGGGCCCTGTAAGAGGTCATTTAATGTCCTAAACCTAACTTTGAAGCATTCTTAGGAGGTCTCCAAAAACTAAAAAATTGTGATAACTTTCAAATCGTGCAACCTTTTGACTTGATTCTTTTTCTGGAATATTCTAAATTAAAATTTTAATCCTCCCTCCAATTTACACCTTATAATCCACCATAATTATGGCTCAATTACATAGTCCTATTTTTTTGGCACTTACATGTATCCCAAGGTGCTCAAATACTCTAACCTAGAACACTAATAGTGGAACTGTGAGAGTTGGAACCTTTATTTGACCCAAATCGATATCCAGAAATAAAAACACATGAAATAGAAACTAAGTCTAAGTACATTTTTTTGGGTGACACAGGATTGCCCTTATACCTCTAGATGCTCCTGCATCAGACACCTAGGGTAGATTGAAAAGTGACCCTGTCACTTTATGGATGGTGGAGGAAATCCCAAATGGGAAACCTCAGCTACCGATATCCAAGTTGAGTCCTTGATTGATCGACCTTTCCACTTAACCAAATACTCTTCATACTACCTATTTCTAGTACTCCTACCCACATGATGATCCAGAATGTTTTCTATGTCCTCCTTCTTAGAAGTGAGAATTGGACATGGCTCTAACATCAGCTCCTCATCTGCACCATCATCATGATACTCTGTCAAGTATGCAATGTTGAAGATAGGAGAAATGTGAATTCCATCTGGAAACTCCACCTCATATGCATTTCCTGAGTCATGTTTCTTCAAAATTTTGCAGGGGCCAAATTTCTTCCATCTTCAGCTTGTTGTAAGTACCTACTAGAAATCTCTCCTTTCTTAAGTGTACCATGATTAGATCCCCTACTTGTAAATCCTTATGTCTTCTCCTTTGATCAGCCCTAGCTTTATACTATTGATTCATCTTGATAATGGGTGCCTGGACCTCCTAATGTTGCTACTTCCATATACAATTTGGAATGATGATTTGCCAGTACTCCTATTTATAGAGTTATTGTAAGAAAACTATGCTTGTGGTAGAATCAAATCCCATCCTTTGGGCTTATCCCCAACTAAACATTTCAACAAATTGCCCTGACTTCTATTTACCACTTCTGTTTGGCCATCAGTCTACGGATGATGTGTGGAACTGAATTTCAAGTCTATTCTCAACTTCTTCCACAATGTTCTCCAGAAATTTAGTGTCTCTGTTAGAAACTATACTCTTTGGGAGGCCATGTAGTCTTACCACCTCTCTTAAAAACAAGTCTACAATATGGACAACATCATGATTTTTATGGCATGGAATGAAATGTGCCATTTTGGAGAACCTATCAACCACCACAAATATTGATTCATTACCCCTTTGTGTCCTCGACAATCCAAAAACAAAATCCATACTTATGTCCTCCCATGGCTTTGATGGAATAGGCAATGGTTGATAAAGTCCAGTATTGTGACTAAATCCCTTGGCCACTTGACAAACCTGATAACTCTGTACAAACTTCTTCACATCCTATGAAATTTGAGGCCAAAAATAATGTTCTCTAAGAATGGCAATGGTCTTATCTCAACCAAAATGTCCTGACATCCCTCCACTATGTTTCTCCTTAATCAAATTTTCCCTCATGGAACTCCTTGGAATACACAATTGACTGCCCTTGAACAACATACCATCCTAAATCAAATAGTCTAACCGCTTAGTTCTATCTACAGCAATAGGTTCTTTACAAGCTTTCCATGCTTCAGCAAAATCAGGATCCTCAAGGTACAAATTCTTGAGTTCAGTAAACCCAACTACTTCAACCTGCATTATTGTAAGCAACAACTATCTCCTACTTAATGCATCTACAACCCTATTAGATTTTCCACTTCTATGCTTCAACACAAATGTATAGCTCTGCAAGAACTCTACCCACTTCATATGCCTTTGATTCAATTTACCTTGGCTATTTAGATACTATAATGCCTGGTGATCAGTATATAAAAAAAATTCCTTTGGCAATAAATAATGCCTCCATTTCTTTAAGGCCTAAACTATTGCATAGAACTCTTGATCATAAACAGAATACTTCTTTTTCACGTCACTCAATTTTTCACTAAAATATGTAATAGGCTTACCTTCTTGGCTCAATACAGCTCTAATAGGACTGCCACTAGCATCACAATCCACCTGGAACACCTTTCTAAAATCAAGAAGTGCCAACATAGGTTGTTCTATCACCTTCTTCTTTAGAAATTCAAAACTTCTCGCAGCTGCCATAGTCCATTTGAACTCTTTTCTATCCCCTCTTATTGTGTCAGTCGGAGGTGCACATATGCCACTAAAATTCTTAATGAACTTCCTATAAAAACTAACCAGACCATGAAATGATCTCACCTCACTAGAAGACCTTAGAGTAGGCCATTCCAAGATGGCTTTTACCTTTTTTGGATCCATTTTAAGACCTTCAGGTGATATAACAAACCCCAAGTAAACTAACTCCATTTTTGCAAAGATGCACTTCTTCAGATTAATTAACAATTTCTCTTCCCTCAACCTTTGAAGGACACTACGAATATGCAATAAATGTTCTTCCAAAGTCTTGCTAAAAATTAAAATATCATCTAAATAGACAATAACAATTTTTTCCAAGAACTTCTTAAGTACCTCATTCATAAGCCACATGAAGGTGCTTGGGGTGTTCGTCAATCCAAAGGGCATGACTAGCCACTCATAAAGACCCTCCTTGGTCTTGAAGGTAGTTTTCCACTCATCTCCTTCTCGAATCTATATCTGGTGATAGCCACTCTTGAGATCTATCTTTGTGAAGTATTGAGCTCCACTCAAGCAGTCCATAAGATCATCCATTCTTGGCAAAGGAAATCGATACTTGATGGTTATCCTATTTATAGCTTGAGAGTCCATACACATTCTCCATTCTCCATTCTTCTTTGGTACCAATACTGCAGGTACTACACATGGACTCAAGCTCTCCTGAATCAAACCCTTCCTCAATAGCTCTTGAACCTATCTATTTAGCTCCTCAGTTTTAGTAGGAGTCATCCTGTGAGCATCCTTGTTAAGCAAACTAGCTCCTGGGATTAAATCTATCTGATGATTGATTTTCCTTACTGGTGGCAATCCTTTTGGAACATTATTATGATATCTCCAAACTCACCTAATAAATTTGAAACTTCAAGTGGTATTTTAGTACTACCTTCCTTATCTTTTCTAGGAATCAAAGCATAGCACATACGCCGATGTTTCATGCCATCTAAAAACTTTCTTCCATCAACAAGATAGATCCTAGCATTGTTGCATACCTTTTCACCTTCTTTTACCATGAACTTCAGTTTGTGGTGAACTCCATCCTTTGTTAGAGAGTAGGTGTTTGCATGACCATCATGTACTACACGCCTGTCAAACTACCATGGTCTTCCCAAAAATAGATGGAAGACATCCATTGGAATAATATCACAGAGAACTTCATCATGGTAACTCCCAATTTTTAACTTCATTAAAAATTGTTCACTTACCAGGACCTTATGATCATCCTTCACCCAAGCGATTCAATAGGGTTGGGGGTGTTTCTCCCTCTTGAGCTTCAGCTTAGAGACCATCTCTTCTAACACCAAGTTATCAGTGCTACCACCATCAATGATCACATCACAACATTTATTCTCGCATTTGCACCTGGCATGAAATAGACTCTTCCTTTGTCCTAGTTCAATCTCACCACTTAGTAGGACCCTTTAATTTACTAAAGTCTCTCCTCTTTTTACATCCTCTGAATGTGATGACTGTGCATCCTCATCCACATGAGAAACCCTAGCTTGGCCCTTAGCTCTCCTATTTTTTCTTCCTTGTCTCTTGAGGGCATTCAAAGGCATGATGGCCTTGTTCATTGCAATGGAAATAGGTACCATGAAAACCTCCTCTTCCTAAACCTTGTCCATGTCCTCTACCTCTTCCTCTCTGATCTCCAAAGTTTTGATCATAGGAGCGGTTGAAATCCTCATTCCTCTGGTTCCAGCTAGTAGCCACATCTTCATTTTTCCTTTGGGTCTCATTTTGACTTCCAGATGACCTACCACTGCCCCTTCCTCCTTGACCACACCCTCTTTGTCTCCCTTTAAAGTTTTTATTTAGCTTCTCTTCAAATCGTAGGGCAAACTGGTATGCCTCTTCAATGTTGGTCATTCTTACCAGACTTAATTCCTCCTGGATGCTAGGTCGTAACCCATTGATATAATGAACAACCTTCTCCTTATTTTATTTTTCATGCCCTGCTCTAATCAAAAGTCGATAAAACTCCTCCGTATATTTGTGGAGTAATTTTTCAGCTTGCTTTAACCCATGTATCTTCTTAAACAAATCAAGCTCGTAGTCGACAGGAATGAACTGCTTCTTTAGTTTGTCCACCATGCAATCCCACCTCGTGATCTTCTCCTTTCCTCTTCTATTTATTTCCAATTAAATGTCTTGCCACCAAATTTTGGCATGGCCTTTTAGTTTGGCCTTTGCAAACTTACCCCTATCTGGATCCTTGATATCCTCATACTCAAAGTACTCTTCCAGTTCATTGATCCAATCGATCAACTCATCTAGTTTTAGATTTTGTGAAAATACACCCACTTCAATTGTAGGTCTTTTCCCAAACTTAGTAATGGCCCTAAAAAGCCTCTCCTCTACATGATTCAAAACTTCCCCTTTTGGTCCAATTTCTTCTTCTTCATTGTCATCTTCACTTTCATCACCTGTAGCAACATTTGTTCCTCTATGAAGTTCCTCCTGCAACGCTTGAACCTGCCTTTGGAGGGCTCTAACCTCCTTAGGATTAATAGCTCTAGCCCTTCCACCATGCTCTCTTTGTGAAGGCATCTTCTTAACTCAAACCCACAATCACACAATCTTGTTGCAAACTGCCTCACAGTCGGTGCTCTATCTACACACTCGGGACAACCCGCTCTAATACCACTTGATGGGGACAACAACCCAAGCATATAATGGAAACAATAGGAAAGGGAAAATTTTATTAACTATTAAAATATTCTATTACACTTATCATAGAGAAATAGACTCCAAAACATGCCCTATGGGCTTACAATAGCATAAATTTGGAGATAATTTCTTCTCCCAGTACCTCCTCTCAAACTCCACTCTGAACTGCCTTTTACAATGCTAGAAATGTCCTTAAATAGACCCCAAGGGGTTAAGGATTAGGAATATATTCTATAAAGTGTTAGTTGGCATCCACCGACCAAATAGAAGGCTCCATAAGTTGCGTTAAAACTCGGTGCAAAACTAGAAGAATCCAAAAATGGTAATCGAAATTTTGAACCGTAGCTTCGATTGACAAACTGTTTACATTTATGGAAAGATCTTGAAGTGCTATATAGCCCTATGGACCAGCTTCACTTGTCCCCCATTTTTTGGCCCTAAATGAGGTCATTTAATGCCCTAAACCTAACTTTGAAGCATTCTTAGGAGGTCTCCAAAATTGAAAAATTGCGATAACTTTCAAACCGTGTAGCCTTTTGACCTAATTCTTTTTTTGGAATATTCTAAATTACAATTTTAATCCTCCCTCAAATTTACACTTTCTAATCCACCATAATTATGGCTCAATTACATAGTCCTATTTTTTTGGCATTTACATTTATCCCAAGGTGCTCAAATACTCTAACCTAGAACACTGATAGTGGAATTATGAGAGTTGGAACCTTTATTTGACCCAAATGGGTATCCACAAATGAAAACACATGAAACAAAAACTAAGTCTAAGTACTTTTTTTTTGGGTGACACAGGATTGCCCTTATACCTCTGGATGCTCCTGCATCACCATGATAGTGAGGATTCCATCTGCTTGGACATTTTGAAATCCCTTCAATAGTCTAAGCTTCTATACCATGATGGTAAGGGAGGTGGTCTTAGTACTAAGACATGGTTACTAGATATGGAACATTTCATTTCCATGTATCCATATACAACCAACTTGAGAGCCCATTGTTCTATCATGCAACTGAGAGACCACACATCTACTTGGTGAAACATTGAGGAGCATAAGCTCTAGATTAGTATAGTAGATCTCACCTAGGATATCTTTGATGAGAGATTCAAAGAGAGGTTCATATCCCCTTAGCTCAACTAGGCTCAAACTGATGAGTTCCATGAGATTAAATAAGAGAACATGTCGATGGATCACTACAAGATTAGATTCTTTAAGCTCAGGAAATACTCATGCTATAATCATGATGAGATGCTCCTTACTCAACATTTTTTCTAAGGTCTTAAAGACTCCATCATTGGAAAGGTTTGGATGCATCAACCTAGGACACTTATTCTTACTACAAAAAAGAAATGATTATGGAGAGAAACATGGCTAAGTAGTTTAGTAGAAAATTAGGCTCTTAGAGCCATAGTGCACAAACTTCAAGGCAAGATTTATATTTTCCTCAATTCTCTGAAAAGGGCCAAAACTAGTCAGCACCCTCGTAGGGTAGTCATGGTCACCGAAAGTGAAAAAAACCATTAGTGGTGGTTTAAGGGTGGAAATAATTTAAGTACCTTAGGGAAGAAAGGGGATGACCAGTAGTCTCAACAAAACTCTAGGAAGGGAAGTGCACCCTATTCTAGTGCTTCTTAGGGTGGACATGGATAGGGCCTCGATATGAGAGAGGCATCTTTTTCATGTGGTTAGCTTGGCCATATAGTAGTAGAATTTCCTTTGAAGACATCTATACAACCTAGTAGAGTTGTAGCTAGATCAAAGTATACTATGGGAGATGCAAGAAGAAACCCTTGAGTATTTACGATGATTGATAATCGTTAAGTTGAACACCAAGTACCATAGTCAAGGATACAAGTATATTGTATGGTATTTCATCTTCAATATTATTTGACTCAAGTGCTTTAGATTCTTTTATTTTACCATCTCTTATTCAACAATTTGGGCTAGTGGTAGCACATCAGGTTGATAGGTGGCAAGTTAAGTTAGCCAAAGGATCCAAAGTGGTTGTGGACTAGTTAGTCAGAGGATGTGAATTAGACTTGGGTACCTTCACCACCATAATGGATCTTTGCATCCTACCTCTAGGATCATATGATATTGTGTTGGGCATGGATTGATTAGCCATCCATCAAAAAAATATAGATTGTTGATGTAAGTCAATGCTTTGTGTTGATGATAAAGGTGGGTAGGTGGAGCTTTTAGGAGTCTAGTGACTAGTCTCACTTCAGATGATCTTAGCTAATTAGCTCAAGTAGAGTGTGTGGAAGGGATGTTAGATGTTTGTATTCTTTGTCAACAATCTTGAGAAGGCTAAGAGCCATACAATAACACTTGATAATCTCCTACTCCTTCGTGAGTATGCAGATGTTTTCTTAATGAGATAATAGGTATTCCACCATAGCATGATATTTATTTTTGGATCGATCTCATACCAAGAGCAGAGCTAAATTCATAAGCTCCATACCACATGAATACTTAGGAGTTAAGTGAGCTCAAATTGTTGTTGGAGGAATTTTTGGCCAAAGGCCATATTCATCCTAGTTTATCCCTGTGAGGTGCACTAGTCATCTTTGTGAGGAAGAAAGATGGATCATTGTGTTTATTCATTGACTGCTGACTATTGAATAAGGTGGCAGTGAAGAACTGGTATCATTTGCAGAGGATAGATGACTTTTTTCATCAAATGAAGGGAGTGAAAATGTTCTTGAAGATTGATCTTAACTCAAAATACCATCAGCTTCATATTCAAGAGTCTGACATTCATCAAACAGCTTTTTGTACATGTTATGGGCATTATGAGTTCATAGTTGTACCCTTTGGGTTGACCAATGTGACATCGATTCTCATGAGTCTGATAAATGGATTATTTTGAACATACCATGATTAGTGTGTCATTGTATTCCTGGATTACATGTTGATCTATTCTAGGACCATAGACGAACATGAGGTCCATTATGCCAAGTGTTGTAGTGCTTGTGAGATCATCAATTATATGGAAACTTGGGTAAATGTGAATTCTTCTAGTCAGAGGTGAAGTATTTGGAGCATATCATCACTGGTGATGGCATTAAGGTGGATCTAGAGAAAATTATAGCTATCATGGATTGGCCAGTACCCACTAATGTTTCTAAGGTTCATAGTTTCATGGGATTGGAGGGTTACTACAGTAGATTCATGAAGGATTTTTCACTTACATCCCATCACTTATCTTCAGTGAAAAGAGAAGAAGTATGTTTGGTCAAACTAATGTGAAGCAACATTTAATGCTCAAAAGGAGTGTTTGACAAGTGCACCAATCCTTATAGTGCCTAATCCCGTAGGTGACTTTATGGCTTACACAAATGCTTCATTGGAAGATATGGGTGTAGTATTGATGTAGGGTGGTCATGTGATTATTTATGAGTCTAGAAAACTTAAGGACCATTAGCTTAACTACCCCACTCATGATTTGGAACTTGTGACTATAGTGCATGTGCTTGTGCATTATGAACATTTCCTTTTTGGATATATGTTTGAGCTGCATAGTGATCATTGTATCTTGTAGTATATCTTTACTTAGCCAAACTTGAATGCACAACAACGTCACTAGATAGTGTTCCTATGTGAGTATGACTTTGATTTTTTCTATATTAAATGGAACAAAAATGTCATCGTGGATGCTTTGAGTAGGAGACAACATGAGATATCATTTTTGTCAATGGGAGTGGATTTGTGAGGTTGTATCTTGGAAGCTTTTCCTCATGACACTTGGTACTAGGAGGTGAGGGTGGAGATTGATTTTGTACATACCCTTGAGGGGAGGTTCTTACGTTATTTGCATGAATCTGATGGACTATTGTGATACTTGGGGTGTATTTATGTACTAGTGTTTGTTGATCTTCATACCTTGATTTAGTTAGAAGTACATCATGCATAATATTTTGCACATCCTAGTGTCAAGAAGATGCATGTCAATCTTAGATAGTTGTACTTTTGGGCAAAGATGAGGTGTAATGTTACTTATTTTGTTGCTTGATTCTCGATTGTTAGAGAGTAAAGATAGAGCATCAACATCATGCAAGTCTTTTGTAGCTGCATACCATCCTAGAGTGGAAATGGGATACTATATCTATTGATTTTATCACTAGGTTTACTATGTCATCATGATGACATGAGTGTATCATGGTGACAGTGGACAAGTTTTCCAAGGTAGCACATTTTCACCCATGAGAACATCCTACATGGTTTCTTCTATAGCCCATGTTTTCTTGGAAGATATTGTTTGATTGCATAAAGTCCCTTGTTAGATTATTTTAGATAGATATCTAGTGTTTACTTGAGCACTATAGATGTCTCTCTAGCATGCTTTGGGCATATAGCTCAATTTTAGTTTGGCTTATAACCCAAAGATCGATGGTTAGACTGAGAGAGCAAACCAAGTTTTGGAAGACATGCTTCATATGCATGTGATGGATAGGTAGGTGAAGTGGGAGGATTTTTAATATCTTGTTTAGTTTTCATATAACAATGGGTATCATAGTTCTCTTGGAATGTCACCTTTTCAGGCCTTGTATGGTAGACCATACCATACCCCTTTGATTTGGGTTGGTTTGGTGGATTGAGTACTTTTAGGTGAAAATATGCTTTAGGATTTGGAGTAGTAGGTTGTTCATATTAGAGAGCATTTGGTTACTACTCAGGATAGGGAGAAGAAGTATTCAGATACCCATAGGTTGGATTGTCACTTTTTTATCAGTCACAGGGTGTTTTAGAGAGTGCATCCAAGGAAGAGCCCCATCCATTATGGGAAAGGCTCTAAGTTAGCATTACATTTTGTCAGACTATTTGAGATCGTCAAGATTATATGTCCTACTACCCATCATCTAGCATTTCCACCTATCCTATCACACATCCATAATTTTTTCCATGTTTCTATTTTGAGGTAGTATATTCCTAATGTGACCCATATTCTTGATTGGGATTCTTTATGGATGGAGGATGGGAAAAAATTTTGGAGCCCATTTGTATCTTAAACATCAGAGACTAACTTTGAGAGGTCAAGACATAGAGTAAGTAAGGGTCCAATGGGACCTGAATGATGAGACTTTTGCTACTTGAGAAGATTCTATGCTATTGAGATATTTGTACCCCTATATTTTTGCAAGCTTCTAGGAGTAAGCTTATTCCTAATGGGGGAGGATGTAGTGCCTCCCATATTTTCACTTCATATCTTATTTTATTTTGATCCAAGAGATATTGATGTCATTTTTTCATTTGATATGACCTAATGGTTAGATGTTATACTTTGATTTCTAGTATCATAGATGTTAGACTACTATGTTGTTTAGTTGATCATATTGTTGACATATCAATCAAGTTTTTTATTAGTGACACACACTTATTCAGATTCTGTATAGCTTCCAAGTTTATTAAATAGTCTACAATGTTTTCCATGTAATTCAATAGCCACTGAGCTCTACAATTACTACCGAGTCTTTTGGACTAATCCCAATGGTTATCGAGAAAATTCAATTAGTGTGAAGTCTTGCAGTTCAAACTATGCATTTGAGTGTATACCAATTTTATTAGTGGTTACCAAGTTCATAGTTCATGTGATGTGAAGACAATGTTAAGCAAGAAATGCAATGTCTACTGAGTTCCCAGTTTATGTGATGAGAAGCCAGTGCTAACTGAGCTACTTCATGGTAACCAAGTGATTCAGTGTTTGCTAAGTTGCACAGTATCTACTGAGTCACCAGTGCAGATTGAGTTCAAGACTAATTGCAAGTGATGAGTATGGACTAAGCTTCTATGTCTACCAAGAGCATGATGATGCCAAGTAGTGATAGTAGATTTTGAGTATCAGAACCTCATCGAGTTAGTCTTTAAAACTTGAGTATCTTCATGTGGACCAACTTTGTAATATTTGTGTTAACTTATGTCATGGCTAACTTTGTAATTTTTTAATTTGGATTGGTATATATACATGTATTGTATCATATCCAATGAGTGTAAGAAAGAGAGATAATGTGAATATGTGAGCATATGTATTATAATGTGGATGTAAAAATTTCAAGTTATGATAGCAGTAGATAAAGAATTATAAAGGCTATATTAGTACAAGGAGCAGCAAAGACAAATCTATCATAGAAAGGTGATTAGTACACTATTGGAATCTCTATCAACAAACTCAATTGCAAATCAAGGATCTACTGCTTCATCCTAATAGGTGAACCAATCAAAACCCTTTAACAAGGTAGACCTAACATTCTTTTATAAATCTCTTTACCAAGTGCTTACTTCATTGTGTATTTGTAAATTTTCTCACAAGGTGGACCTAGTACTCCTATTTGATCCTAATAGGGTAGATCATCATAAGTGATCAATGTAAGCCTTAATAGGCCAACTTTATGCTGCAGTACTAAAGTTTGTGGGTATCATCCCCACCCCAGTTTTACTTTCTATTTGGAAGGTATTTGGGTCACCAAATCTTTGTATTCAATTTTTATGGATGGTTTCAAGTTGTCTTAATAGTGTTTCATGTAAAGCCATGGATTTGGTGTATAAATTGGCAAAGAACAACCTATCTTATGACATTGTTGAGCTATTGCTGAGGTAATTCAATAAGAACATGGAAAGTATTAGAACTTCAAAGAACAATCCATGAAAATTTGGTTCACTATTAACCTATTTATTCTTTTATGTTCAAAAGTTCTTCCCTTCTAAAGGCACTATAGTATGGAGAAAAGATGTGCCTGTACTTTACCAAATAAATGAATATATTGCAAAAATGGGTGAGAACTATGGCAGCATCATGGACAACTACTTCAATGTGTTCAAAGAGAAAATGAAAAATAGGTTCAAAATTCCAAAGAAGTTAGTTGAAGACTACATGGATGATGTTTTCTTCATGGTGTATTGTGATAAGGTATATATCCAAGAAGTTAAGCCTAGAGTTGTGTGGGTCAAACCTCTTGGCTATGAGGTGAATATTGATAAGACCAAGGATATCATTGAAGCCCTTGTTAATGAACTTATTGATCCCAATGCCTCATTATTTTGGAACCTATGATGAAGCTAAGGCAAGAATAGAGCTATAAATTAAGCTCCCATAGGCAATTAACAAAGGGAAGAGGAGGATAGCCAAACTAAAATCTAGTACACCTCTCTTATTAACTGAGGGCAAAGTGTTGAGATAATGGGTGTTGTACACATTGCATAATATTGTTATTTTATTATTTTATTTTATTATGTAATGTTGTAACTAGATGGATATGCAACATGTAAAGATTCCCATGGAATATTCTTGATGAGTTGTATTGTAACATTGTGATAATATTTCATGTAATTATTTAATATTGGGGAAAAGAATTAAATGCCCAATATTAAATGTGGGGTCAGTGGATTAGGTAGCACATGGTTTTAGCACATGGTTTATGTAATACCACTTGGTGGTTTTGTGGGACTTGTTACTATATAAGCAGCCACAAGGGTAGTTGTTGTAGAGAGAGAGTAAGAGTGACAAGGAGAAGACAAAAGGCAAGATTCGAGCAAGACAAGGCTTGACAGGTTAGCCAAGGGAGCATTTGTGAAGGTTGAAAGCATGGCATGGGATGTGTGGATTCATGCTTGTTCACATAGTTTTCTCGGTTGTGGCTATGGCCATGAAGGCTTCCATGGTTGTATGGAAATGGTATTTTTTGCTGAATAATACATGATGATGGATGCTTTTGGAGGCTGGGTTTTTTCCCTCAATGAGGGTTTCCCAGGGTATATCTTGTGTCACAATTTTATGGGTATGTTGTCTATTCTCTTGCATGTGGATTTTTAATTCCGTGTTTATTTCAGATTTATTATGGGTTATGTGGAAACGGTTATATTCTTTATTGCCAAGTTTCCTTACACAAAGGTGAGGATGAGGAATAGGTAGAGGATGAAGAAGAATCTAAGAAAGAAGAAGAACCTTTGAAGAAAAAAGGCAAGGTGATTATCACCAAGACTACAAAATTATCCACTGTAGTCTTCACCAGGAGGTCACAAAAGAAAAGAAGTGACATTGTATTCAGCACACCTCCACCCACCTTCCAAGAAAAGTTGAAGCAATTGGAAGAAGGAGATGGAATAACAAACTTTAAATATTTGAAATATGAGATCAAGATAGAGGTAGAATAGGAGTAAGTTGAAGAACTAGTGCTCAGCAAAATGGTAAGTGGAAGTACTCACCAGAATAGATTGCTTCTTAAGTCTCCAATGAATTACTAGAGAAGATCAAGCCAAAATGAGATTTTGCTATGTAAATAGTCAAAGACATATATGGAAAAACCCTAAGGCAGCTACTACCAAGCATATCAGATGTTGAGGTGAAAGAGTCTTTAAATAAAAATAAAGAAAAACTAACTCCAAGGTTTAATACTTGTTTAGTTTTGATTAAGGATATAGAGCATGTTGTTAAAAATGCCACAAAAACTTGGAAAAACATTTATCATCTTCATAAACCAAATGAATTTCCAATTGAAGTAAAGGATGTTGATGAAGAAGAAGATAAGGAGAAAGATGAGGAGGAAAATTTCAAAGAAGTGACTCATTTTGATAATGAATAAGATGAAGAGGATCAAGTTCTAGAAGCTACCAAGGAAGAAAAGCAAGATGATTAGGAGACTGACGTAGTCAAGATAGTTTTTGTAGTCATTGTTTCACTTCCTCACTCCCTAAGCAAACCATTGACTACATCAAGTATGGAGATAGCTTCAAGAAGTTTGGTTGTGACTACTACTAATACATCAAATTTCCAATCACTCTTTGCACCAACTTAGCTTAGTATATCATTGATAGATGTGACTTCTACTTCATCAACCAAGCTGCAGACTCCTTCTTCATCTATCAAGTTGAGTTCTTTAGTCTTCACTCCTCCAATTTTGACTTCTTCAATTTTGAGTACATCCATGGTAAGCTCTCTAGTTTTGTCTTCTTTAATTTTGGATTCTACAATTTTGACTTCGTGAATTTTGGATTCTTCAAGTATCTCTATAAGTATTCCATTAGTCAATACTATATCAATTTTTACTACAAGCTTGAGTATGTCCACTATTATTTCCATTTTGGGCACAAAAGCAATAAGTGTGAGGATAGTTGAACCTAAGGTTCAACTGAGTACAATATTTTTGAAAGGAAAGGAGATAGAGGAAGATATAGATTTGGATGAGGAAATAGTAATTTGCAAATGGGATATCTACAATCTTTCTATAGACCACATGCACATATTTGGTGAACTCCTCTAGAAAAAGGCCAAACAGAAAAGATTAAGAGAGGAGAGAGACAGAGAGTATAAGATAATAGATGATGCCAAGAATATGTTGACCGAGGCAATAAGAATTGAGGTTGATTCTTCTCAACCTATTTTGTTGTAGCTTGGAGAGGCAATCTAAAAGTTTAATGAGGACACCGAAGGTCAAGATAAGCTAGCTAAAAAGGTTGAAAAGAAATTCAACAATAAAGTGTTAGAGCACATTGCTCAATAAATAGCCATTTATCAAGTTGAGCTTTCAACAATTTTGGTCAATCTTGAGGCATCCTATTCAAATGTGTCATCACTTTTTGGGAAACTATGTGATGTCATTGAGTATACTAAGGAAGTAAAGGAAAAATTATCCAAAATTGATATAGATCTTAAAGCAAGTGCTCAGTAGCTACAACTTGACCCTAGTTCAAGCTCTACACATTTCAAGAAGATCATTTTTTTGTCAGACATGCAAGCTAAATTGTTAAGAGAAGTGTAGGACCAGAGAACGGGTTAAAATGCATAACATACTATGAGCAAATCACAAAACTCAATCAACATACGTTAGCACCCACTAGTCTACCATGAAAGCCAAACTAATAAAGAAAGCAATAGAAACCCCCTTTTTTGTTTGTAGCTCCCATGTCCTTCTTTCTTCTCCAAATGATTGTAGCTCCAATTTGCCTATAGTGCAAACAAGATTGAAGCCAAAGCCTATGATATGGATAATGCCATGAGAATACTAGAAGTGTGATTTTAGTGTGAGAGCAAGAAGTGTAAATGCAAAGAAGTGGGGACTCAAAGACTCAAGAATTTGGATTTTCAAGACTTAAGCATTAACATTCAAGGACTCAAGGGTTCAAGGACTAAAAATGAGAGAAAGAGTTTCCATTTTATAATCAACACTCAAGGTGAGAGCATTGGGTTTGTCACCCATAGATATGCGATGTGGCAAGAGATTCCTTTGAGAATCCATGATGCATATGACAAAATATGCTAATTGTAAGATTCTATGACACATGAAAGTCAAACTTGGCTAAATGTGGAAGAGAATCTATGACATGTCATAAGACACCTCAACCCACTTAAAGCCAAGAATCTATGACGAATAAGCCAAATAAAGACATGGGTAAGAGAATAAGAATATTTGGTTATGACATATCTTATCCAAATGTCAAAGGATAAATCCATGAGTTGTCACATCCAAGTGTCATGATGATGCAAAATTTCATGGAATATTCAAATTAAAAATCCTTTTATTCCACAAAATAAGAATTAGTAGAAAATGGAATTAATGATGGAAAATGGGACTTAGGAAATTAAGAATTCCCACAGTTTGAGGATAAATCAATTAACTAATAAAATTAATTAATTAAGTATGATAATTAGGAAGAATAATTAGAAAGAATAATAGGATTAAATTATGGGTTATTTAATCCTATAGAGAAAATTAGCAGATGATTGGCTAAATTGATTAAATGAATGCGACTGTTTCCTTTGATGAAAATGTGATGATGATGGATATCGAATAAGATGATGATAGATAGACCAAAGCCATGGTAAAATTGATTGATAGATCTAAATTGATAACATGCCAAGGACACATGACATGAATTGGTTGATATGTAACATTTAACCGACATCCTAAATGCTATAGGATTAAAATTGATTGATAAGGTTTGATCATAATAACATTGACAGACACTGTCAATATTACTAAAATGGTTGATGATGCCATTATCTAACATTGAAAGCTTAAACAACATCAAAGATTGGATGACATCAATGATAGTTTGACCTAGCACTAAGAGCCATGACAGTGCTAAGGTCAGATTGATAAGATTGATAGGTTGATAGGTTTCCAAGGTACTGAAAGCCACAAAAATACCTAGGATAAGATAAATTATGATTGATTTGGGATGTTTGATATGTTTTGGGTTGATTAGGACTGATTCTGAGTGATTTTGGGTTGATTTGGGGTGATTTTGAGTTGATTTGAAATGGTTTTGAGTTGATTTGATTTGATATGAAATTGATGTGAAAGGGGATACAAATGACAAAATATGGTCAATCTAGCCAAAAGATCAGAGTTAGTGGAATGAGAAAATGAAACAAATTAGTATGAAGAAGTGATGAAACCATAGATGCGAACCATTTTTGAGCATCTACAAAAAGAAGCAAGGATCTGTTCAACATTAGTTGATATACAAAATATGATCCTTCTAGTCATGGATGCTATGAAAAAACACATTGTATATTCAAAGACTATGATCCATGATAAAAACTTCTCTATTTTTGACCACATGATTGAACTATCAGTAGAATTACAAATTACCATTCATACATGCAAGGTATTGCAAGAAAATTGGGATAAAACCTTGGCAATCACCCTCAAGGTACACTCTGAATTCTTATCTCATTTTGGTGTCTCCATGTAAATATGTTAGAATAAATCTTTGGAATTATTGTCAAAAGGGGGGAGATGAGATATGGGAGAAAAATTATAGGGGGAAAAATATGCTATGGTGAAGAACTACTCTGTATATACTTACAAAGATCAATTTTGAAAAATCTCAAAAATAGATCGAGCTAGTATCACATGGTGATGAATATAAGGTATTTAGTTTTGGGCTAATAATTATTTTTGTCACTAATGCCAAAGGGGGAGATTGTTAACATATCAGTCAAGTTTTTTATTAGTGACACATACTTATTCAAATTTTGTATAGCTACCAAACTCATTAAATAGTCTATAGTATTTTCCATTTAATTTAGTAGCCACCAAGCTCTACAGTTGCTATCGAGTCTTTTAGACTAATCCCAGTGGTTACCAAGCAGATTCAATTAGTGTGAAGTCCAGTAGTTCAAACTATGCATTTTAGTGTATACCAAGTTTATCAGTGGTTACTAAGTTTGTAGTTCATGTAATGTAAAGACAATGTTAATCGAGCATTGTAGTGTCTACTGAGTTCACAGTTCATGTGATGAGAAGCCAGTGTTAACCAAGCTACTTCATGGTAACCAAGTGATTCAGTGTTTGCTGAGTTGCATAGTATATATTGAGTCACCAATGCAGACCAAGTTCAAGGCTACTTGAAAGTGATCAGTATGGACCAAGCTTCTATGTCTACCAAGAGCATGATGATGTTGAGCAATGATAGTAGATGTCAAGTATCAAAACCTCACTAAGTTAGTCTTCAGAACCTAAGTATCTTCATGTGGGCCAACTTTGTAATATTTGTATTAACTTGTGTTATGGTTGAATTTGTAATTTTGTAATTTGGATTGGTATAAATATGAATGTATTGTATCATATCTAGTGAGTGTAAGCAAGAGAGAGAATGCAAATATGTGAGCATATGTATTATAATGTGGATGCTAAAAATTCAAGTTATGATAGGAGTAGATAAAGAATTGTAAATGCCATATCAATACAAGGAGTAGTAAAGAAAAATCTATCATAGAAAGGTGATCAATACACTAAGGAATCTCTATCAGCAAACTCAGTTGCAAATTAGAGATCTACTGCTTCATCCTAACAGGTGAACTAGTCAAAATCCTTTAACAAGATAGACCTAATAGACCTTTATAAATCTCTTTACCAAGTGCACACTTTCTTGTGTGTTTGTCAATCCTCTCATAAGGTGGACCTAGCAATCCTATTTTCTCCTAATAGGGCAGATCATCAGAAGTCATCAATGTAAGCCTTAACAGGCCAACTTTATGTTGTAGTACTAAAGTTTGTGGGTATCATCCCCATCCTAGTTTTACTTTCTATTTGGAAGGTTTTTGAGTCACCAAATCTTTGTGTTTAAGTATTATGGATGGTTTCATGTTTTTAGTTTCTCATGCATGCAATTAGATCAGATGTGATGAATTAAGTGGTAATTGATTTATTGGATTAAGAATTGAAATTTTTAAAGTTTTAAAAGTTACTGATTCACCCCTCCCCTCTCATCAACTTAGCATAGTCTTGAATATTTCCAAAACATATTTGCATGATGATGCTTTTTTTTGAGATGGTAGTATATTTTATGATGATATCTAGTTATCTGGTAGTTGGACATATCCTAGATTATGTTTATAAGTTGGATTTGATACTATGGTTATTTACTTGATTCTTTCTTTGTGATGCTTTATACAAAAGTGAGTGATGTAAATGGGTTATTTCAGTATAATTAAATAAATGGTTAAATTAGGTCATTTAATGTATTTATTGCTTCACCTATGTTGTTATATGAAATTTTCACTTGATCTTGTGTTTGAGTGTATAGGATTTATGTCCCTGGTAGCTCTTCATATTTAACCAATGTTGTCCTTGTATGGTCAACATACCATATTTAAATTGTTTAAATTAAACCCTCAGGTTATTTAATAAATCTAAATGCATTTTCATTGTGTGATTAGACGCATAAGTGTGTCTATGCATTTAGAGGTTTGCATTTGTCATGAAAGTTATTAAGGAAATTTTTTATTTTGGTTTTTTGAATTTGTGGGCTTTATTTTGTTTAATTTTAATTCCTAACATCTTTTTCATAGTTGAATTCCAATTCAATAGAATAGCCTATTCTCATTTGGGTTGAATTACAGTTTAATTATGTAACCTGGTTATTTTCCCTAATCCATTATTCGCTCAAAAAGTAAACAAGTATCCAAAAAGGAATTTTATTCCTCACTTATCACTTTCTAAAATAAGAAATTTGAAATCAATTTACAAATCCTCTTCTATAGGATTTTTTTTCTATTCACTATAGGAGCTATGGGCCTAGGACTGTCACAAGATCGATCTCGTTGGATCTATCTCAGGGAGACCTTGGATTTTCATGATTTTTGGCAGCTTTTATGAGATATATTTTATTGTTTAGGATCCCTTTTTGGATATTATGTAGGGTTCTCTTGTGTTTTTTTTTCAACTCTTTTTTAGCTTCCATTTCTGGTAACTATTTGTTAGGAGGTTGAGAACTAGTGTTCCCCTCCATTTCTGATTGCTAGTTCTACCTGGTTGGTCTGTGATGTAGAGCTCTCCCTTATATAGGAAACTATGATGTGGTGTGGCCTTAGACTAATTTAAATACCCTAAAATGGATTCAAGAGATTTCTCTACACTGTTGGAATGAAGTTACTCAAAAGCATGGCCTAGGCACCCAAAAGAGTACAACTAGGTCTAAAAGCATAAAATCACAAGATACTAGATCTATGCTTGCAAAGGGAGCCTATTATTTCATATAGGAATGGAAAGGTTCCTAAAAATTCAATAAACTCAAATTGGTGGGTTTGAATAGCCTATCTTGCTCCCAAAGGCTATAGATAGAAAAACTTCCTTTTAGGCCTAGAAGCCCCCAATTAGCCTTATCAATGATGAAATTAGGGTTTAGTTTGATATTTTTCCAAAGGACTTAGAAAAAATTCATATATGGATACTCTTTTGGAGGAATCATTATATTCCAAACTTTTAGGTTCCCAACTAGTCAAATGATTCCCTCACCAAAAATACAACAATTACCCTTATTAGGCCTAATTTCTAGTGTTTGTGAAGGAAGTATGAATTAGGTTATTGACCAAGTTAAGCCACCAATTTGGAAACATATATAGATCTACTATAGATCATATTCTTGTTGTAAATATAAGAGGAGTAACTAAGCGGGGAGGGGTGAATTAGTTACTATATATATATATATATATATATATATATATATCCCTTAGATGTCAATAATTCTATCAAAACTTAATTATGTTGATGCTTGGCAAAAAAAGAAATCTTGTAACTTGGTAAGCACTAAGAATGCTTGGTATTTTAATTGACATGTAGATCTTAATATGTTATCTATGATTATCATTACTTTAACTTAGTTGCAAACATAGAAAATAAATATCATGAACACATTTGACACCAAGATCTAACATGGAAACCCAATTTGAGAAAACCCACCAATTGCAACTACTTATTGTTTTCATTCTTCTAAAGTGAGCTGTATTAGGAGACAACCCTATTAAAGGTTACAAAGCACATTTTTAGGTGTGACCCAATTAGAGTATTTAATCACCCTATTAGGAGTGGCCTTGTTAGAGGTCTTTAGGCAATTCAATAGAAATGCCACCTTGTTAGAGGATTTACAGATTGCTATTAAACCAATTTTTTTATGAGATTTAGATCACTAATACAATGGTTAGAGAGTAACAATAAAATGGTCTAATTAGGATGCAACTAAATTGCTGATTATAGATCTCTATTCTAGTTTGTACTTGATCCTTCCTAATCGAATGTATCCTTTCAGCTCCACAAGAATATTCCACTTATCCTTCTAATTAACTTCCTCTTAGCATTATTAAATCTTCAATGTATTCACATTCCACTTTTTTTGCACAATTTATCCCACAACTTCACCTTCTACTTATATCATTCACATTGTCAAGTTGGCTAGAATACAACTTAGAATAACTAATATTCATTTTTTGAGTCAGCTAGAACTAGTAGATAAATCAATTAAACTCAATATGCCAAAATAAGAAAATCCTTTGATAACTAACCCTACTCAGTAGACACTAACGTAGAAGTGATTTTCCTATGTTAACCAAGTGAATCTTGGTCAACACTGCATACTAGAAAATTCCTTTAGTAACTGAGTGAATTCAATGGACACTACCTTCTGAACTAGTCAAACTCTGGATTGCTCAGTAGCCAAAGAAAACTATATTCAATGCTCAAATGAGCTTGGAATATGCTAACTAATAATGATATGAAATTTGTGTAACATCAAAGACAATACATAGTTAATCAATTATATCCAACAATCTCGCTCTTTGGCATTGATGGCAACACAACATATCATAACACAATGAAATTTTTGGAACAAGAATAAAGTAAGGAACATCTCCTTAGTTTCATTATGATTCATATCCATGGGAATTTCCTTTGCGAGTATGAACTATTTCTATCTTCAATTTCTCCCTCTATCAGAAAACTTCTACAAGAAACCTCTTCTAATAGCAAACTTCTCCCTCTTACAACATGCTTCTCTATAAAAAAAATTGTATGAGATATGATAGTAAGCATCTTCCTTTTTGACAATACATGCTAAAGATAATGTTTAGTGGATCTTAGTGTACCTTAAGTACTGATTCATTTGCAATATGCCCATATCAATACTACACTAACTAATTAATTTTCAACATGCCCTAGTTGATGCATCACTAATCTTCATTTAGTGAGCTCTAGATAGGGGAATGACCCCTAGCTTACCTCTTAGATATAGAAATGAATCCTTAGGTAATGGCTTCATGAATATGTCTGTAATTTTTTCTTTTGTATTCACATATTTCAATCTGACTTCTTTATCTTGCACTAATTCTCTTAAGAAGTGATATTTTATAGCAATGTGTTTTGTTTTGGTATGCATCATTGGGTTCTTTGATATATTGATTGTACTAGTGTTATCATATTATATGACTACTAGATCCTTAATTTATGTCTTCATTCCTATAATCAATTTTTTGGACCAAACAATGTTCAAACAATTGACTACTGCTGCCACATATTCTACTTTTGTTATGGATTGAGAGATGTAATTTTTTTTCTTGCTTGTCCATGACACTATTTTTTTACCAAGAAAGAATGCTCCACCACTAGTGCTCTTCCTATCACCAATGCTTCCTACCCAATCAGTATCAGTAAATCCATTTAAGTCCAAATTGCCTCCCTTTTTGTACCATTGGCTATATTCTTTAGTACCTTTTAGATATCTCATGATTATTTTGATAGTTTTCATGTGATTTTCTTTGGGATTTGATGAGAATCTTGCCACCATACTGATTGCTAATGTAATATCAAGCCTTGTATGTACTACATACTACAATTTTTCAATCATTGATCTGTATGTGGTCTGGTCTACCTCTTTGAATTCATCATTTTTGGAAATTTTATGTCTAGTAGACATAGGAGTTCCAACAGGCCTTGAGTCTTCCATCCCAAATTTGTTTAGTATATCCTTGATGTATTTGGATTGAGTAATTTAGATACCATCTTTCTTCTGCTAAACTTGTAATCCAACAAAGAATTTTATCTCTCCAAACATAGACATCTCAAATTCCTTTCTCATTTCTTCTAAAAATGCCTTGCACAAGTCATCATTTCCTATGAATAATGTATCATTAACAAATATTTCAGCCAACACAATCTTCTTGTCTAGTCCTTCTTTGATATACAAACTATTATTATCATTTTTTCTTTGAAACCAATTTGTACTAAGTAATTATGTAGTCTTTCGTACAAGGTTTTGGGAGCTTTCCTAAGACCATATAATGCCTTGTGTAATTTTTAGACCATGTCTCTTTTGGTAGGATCTACAAACCTTCTGGCTATTCAATGTGGACTTTCTCATTAAGAATTCCATTCAAGAATGTAGATTTAACATCCATTTGATAAACTTTAAATCCTACATGAGATACATATGCAAGTAAAGTTATAACACCTTCTAATCTTGCAATAGGGGAAAAAGTTTCATCATAATCAATACCTTCTTCTTGAGAATAACCTTTACATACCAACCTTGCTTTGTTTCTAAATATTTTTCCATCTTCATTTAACTTGTTTCTGAAGACCCATTTTGTGCCAATTACCATTTTATCATTGGTTCTGGGAAAAAGAATCCAGGTTTTTTTCTTCTCTATTTGTTCTATTTCTTCATTAATTTCTTCAACCTAACTTTCATTATCCAATACATCTTTAATATTTCTAGGTTCAAATTTAGCAAGTGAACAGGTACCTTTCAATTTGATTCTTGTCATTGTTCCATCATATTTTTCTCCAATGATCTGATTAGGTGTATGATGCCTTCTGACATATCTTGCTAACATAGGTTCTTTGGATTTAGAATGAGTTTCACTAATTTTATTAAGTTCAAGTCCCATTGTCTATGAATTGAGTCCATCAGACTCAGTTTCCTCTTAAGGTAGCTTGGTAGCCTCTAACTATGACTTGAGTCCTTCAGACTATGACTCGAGTTGTATTGTTTGCAACTCAGTAACTATTGGAGATTTTAGGGACTTAGGAGGTGAAGCCTCTTTTATTTTAGATAGAATTGGTACTGTATTAGGTTCATAGTAAACAAGTCTTATGTAATCCTTTGGCTCTTTGTTACTTTCTTCTTCACTCTTTTCTACAAACTCATCAATTCTCACATGTGCACTTTCTATAATTTTGTCAGTAGACAAATTCAAACATTTGTATGCTTTACTTCTACAAGAGTATCCTAGAAATATGCCTTCATCACCTTTGACATCAAATTTTCCTTTTCTAGGTTCTTTCAAGTAATTTACATTAGGTTTGTAGACGTACCATAATTCATAAGGAGTTGGATTAGAATCTTTCTTTAGTAGTACTCTATTCAAGGTATGAACTAAAACATTGATAGCTTCCATCCACTATTTTATTGCAACATTATTTTCTATCATCAATGTTCTTACACAATCCATGATGGATCAATTTCTTCTTTCAGCTATACCATTATGCTCTGGAGTACCAAGGGCTAATACTTGTCTTTAGATTCCTTTTTCAATGAAAAATTCATTGAATTCATTTGAGATGAATTCACCACCTCTGTCTGATCTTAGGCATTTTAACTTCTTTCTAGTTTCTTTCTCTACTCTTGCCAAGTACCACTTGAATTTTTGAAAAGCTTCATATTTTTCTTTTAGATACATTGCAGTCATCATTCTAGAATAATCATCAACAAAAAGAATGAAAAACTTTTCTCCAGTATAACTTTGTATTCCAATAGGTCCAAATAAGTCTGTATGCACAAGCTCTAAGACTTCTTTGGAATGATAGTTTTTGCATTTGAAACTAGTCTTTCCCATCTTACCAATTTGGCAATATTTGCATAGACCCATATCATGTTTCTTCAAACTAGGTATACCTCTTACCTTTTTGTGTTTTCTTATCTTAACAAGATTATCAAAATTTACATGACATAACCTTTTATGCCATAGTCATCTTTCTTCTATATGAGCAATAAAACATGAACTTTCATTAAGATCAAGATAAAATTGGTTACCTTTTGTTTGTTTGCTAGATCCAACCAGATTTCCTTTTTTATCCAATAGTTTGGCCTTTCCATTCATGAATTCTACCTTGAATCCAATGTTATTCAACTATTCCACACTCAGTAGATTATGATTTATTCCTTCAACCCAATAAGCATTATCACATACAAGTTCATTGGTTAATAAGAAATGACCTTTTCCTTTTATGCAACAAGGTTCATTGTTTCCAAATCTTACACTACCTCCATCATAATGTTCCAATTAATCAAATTTTGTTTTATCTCCAATCATATGATGTGAACATCCATTATCAATAATCTATGTGTCATTTTTTCTAACATGAGAAATAAGTGTCATCTTATCTCCTTCATCATTAGATTCATCTTTTATAGCAATATACACCATTTCATCTTCACTGTTATCAAAATGTCTAGCCATAAAACAAGATTCCTTACCTTTGTCCTTGTAGTTCTTATAATTTTTGAATTCCTTCTTTATTTTGTACTTATGACTTTTCTTTTCATCCTTTCTTTCTTTGTTTGGACACCTAGCAGCAATATGACCAACTTCTTCACAAGAAAAGCATATTAGAAGAATTTTACCTTTGTACTTTCCTCTACCTTTGGAGTATTTCTTTGCAAGTAGGGATTCAACAATTCAAGATCACTATCAGAACATTCTTCAATTTCTTTTTCACTTCCTAATTGATTGGCCTATGATTTCTTTCTCTTTTCCTTGAGTGAAATTTTGGATTCAAATGCAAACTCAATATTTTTGGAGTTAGGAACATAGTTATCTAATTCAATAGTTGTCAATCTTTCAACTAGAGCATCCAAGGTTATTTTGTTATTTGGATCACATCTCATTTCTTGAATAGTAGCCACTCTAATTTCATATATAGGAAGAAGAGTTCTAAGTACCTTGCTTACAATAGTCATGTCATCAATGTCTCCTCTAGATGGTTTGATTGTTGTTAGACTAGCTTTGATTCTTTCCACATATTTTGCAATGTTTTCATCTTCTCTCATTTTCATTTGATCAATTTGTCCTCTAAGACTTTCTACTTTGGCTCTTCTTAAATTTCCATATCCTTCATATATGCCTTTTAGTTTGGTCCACATGTTATGAGCAATTTTACAGTGTTTTACCTCATCAAATTCAGCATAATTGAGAGCAGATGCAATATCAATCATCATGATGTTATGATTCTTCTTTTTAGAAATATCTTCAATTGGTAATGTTCCAGTGGGAGTCTTGTATTCAGTATCAAGATATTTACAATCTAAATCACTAATAGTAGCTAGATATAACCTCATAAATCCTTGTCATACTACAAAATTGTCTTTGTTCAACTTGGGAATCTCTCTTTTGTAAAACATCCTAATGTTTAGTTAAGGTCCTTGAAACCTTTTTTGCAAGCACCAAAAGATTTGATACCAATTTTTGGAAATTTAAGAGGAGTAACTAAGAGGGGAGGGGTGAATTAGTTACTACAAAAAAAAAAAATTCTTAGATCCCTTAGATGTTAATAATTCTATCAAAACTTAATTCTCCTGATGTTCAGCAAACAAAGAAATGTTGTAACTCAGTAAGCACTGAGAATGCTTGGTAATTAATTAACATGTAGATCTTAAGATGTTATCTATGATTATAATTACTTTAACTTAGTTGCAAACATAGAAAATAAATAGCATGAACATATTTGACACCAAGATTTAACATGGAAACCCAATTTGGGAAAAACTACCAATTGCAACTAGTTACTATTTTCACTCTTCTGAAGTGAGCCCTGTTAGGAGCCACCCTGTTAAAGGTTACAAGATACACTTTTAGGTGTGACCCTATTAGAATATTTAATCACATCTTTAGGGGTGGCCTTGTCAAAGGTCTTTAGACAATTTAATAGAAATGCCACCTTGTTAGAGGATTTACAAATGGTTGTTAAACCAACTCTGTTAAGAGATTTAGATCACTGCTACAATGGTTAGAGAGCAATAATAAAATGACCTAATTAGGATGCAACTAAATTTCTAATTACAAATCTCTATTTTGGTTTATACTTGATCCTTCTTCATCAAATGTATCCTTTCAGCTCCACAAGAATATCTACTTATCCTTCTAATTCACTTCCTCTTAGCATTATTAAATCTTCAATGTATTCACATTCCACTTTTTTTGCACACTCTATCCCAGAATTTGACCTTATACTTATATCATTCACATTGTCAAGTCAGCTAGAATATAACTTAAAATAACTAATATTCATTTTTTGAGTTAGCTAGAACCAATAGATAGATCAATTAAACTTAATATGTCAAAATAAGAAAATCCTTTGATAGTCAACCTTTCTCGGTGGACACTAACTCAAAGGTGACTTTCCTATTTTAGCTAAGTGAAGCTCAGTCAACACTACGTACTAAAAAATTCCTTTTGTAACTAAGTGAATTCGGTAGACACTACCTTCTAAACTAGGTAAACTCTGGATTGCTCAGTAGCCATAGAAAACTATCTTCAATGCCCGAATGAGTTAAGCATACACTAACTAATAATGATATGAAATTTTTGTAACATCAAAGATAATACACAATTAATCAATTGTATCCAGCAATATTCCACCTTTATAATGGTTTCATCCACTCCTCAAGTGCTTGTGGCACTTCAATACCTATTATCCTATACCAAACACATAGAGATGTCTATTCTAGGGCTTGTTAGCAATATTAGATGCCTTTATCTCCATCTCCCATCCTTGATGGGTCATATAGTGCATCCTCTAAATTTTATTTTGCCAAGTGGCATGAATTTTCCATAGTGGGAATGCAAGTTAGGGCATTTTTACAAAAACTAGTCACTAAATGGAGGGTTTTGGTGCACTTGAGAAAGAAACTTAGATAACTTTCATTGAAAAGAAATTAAAAACCTCAAACCACTTGCATTATTCTACTAAGATTTTTAGGATTCCAAATCAACCATTCATTTGCAAGTTCCAATCTATACCAATGTATACACTCACAAAATACAACATTTTACAAGGAAAATGGGATCTTTTATTGATTTAAATGGAAAAATTTTGTTGTATAGACTCATGAAATTTGAGTTACACTCCTAAGCTATGCTAGTTCTAAGATATTCCCTTTGACCATAGTCAAAACCCATGGTTTATAAAGCACCAATTGGGGACTAGGTCTTACAAATAGGCTCATTTTATAAAGTAACTATTTCTATCAATTACAAAGGTCTTTTAGGAACAAATACCCTTGATTAAAACTCATGAAGAGTTATCTATGAAGGATACTTTAGAGAGTGGAGGGATGGGTGCTCAAGCACTAGTCAGGTATGAACATTTTCCTAATTTTTTGGGTGGCAATTTGGGGTTTCACACTGTTATCCTAGTCATTTTTGGATTCGATGTTCAAATCCAATTTTTATTAGATTTTTGTGGCTTGTTCATCCTTGAATTGATTGGGTTTTATTTATGTTAATTTTTGTCAATGTTATTTTTGAGGTTTTTACCTCAATTTGTGTGTCACCTAATTTTCTTGGGTTTTCTTAGCATGATGTTGGTCATGGATTTGGATTTTCCATATGATGTCCATTCTGGTCATTATTGCACTTTTATGTTACATTTGGATGCATATCGCATCTATACTCATGAGCTTGTATTCAATTGAGTGTTAATTTACTTATGTTCTCATCCAGCCCTTATTTTATGATTTTTGTGACACTAGTGCACCCACACACAAGCACATGTGTGTACATTTGTGGGGTGCTTGTGAGGCCCAATCTTGTAGTTGTTATTGATGTAGTTAAGTTCATTGGGATTGAGTTGGGAATATGCATTGCCTATGGGCATTCATTGTGTGATGAGCATGGGTATATAGGGCAGTACCATGGTGGGGCTTCTCTTGCAACCTTGGTGACTATTTCCCAAGTTGGCATGAAGAAGTTCTAAATAAGTGATAATTAAATAGATTATTTGGTAATAAATCTAAGATAATAATAAAATTGATAACCTAATTTTGCTCAAAGACACTTAAAATGTGAGCACACAAAGTTAATCTGTGGACACAGTGTGAGAGCCTCCTTGGGGAGTTGAGTCCACATGATATTAAGCTTGGGCTACTTTATGCCAAGAAACTTACCCTCCATCAAGTCCCTACATAGTTGACCCATAGAGTGTCTAACTAGGACTTTTTGTACTTATATTATCTCATGATCTTGGTTGAAGTCCTCTTTACTACCTAGTGTGGGTGTTAGCCATGGATGTTTGATTTATGTGTGCTTGTGGTTGGATCATTATCTCCATCAGTATAGTGGGAGAGGGCCTACAAGTTCCACATGGTTGAGAGGCATATCTATCTATACCACTACAAGGGATTGGTGTAAAAAGATGATCTATTTCTAGT
This sequence comes from Cupressus sempervirens, assembly GCA_028749045.1. Taxonomy (NCBI): domain Eukaryota; kingdom Viridiplantae; phylum Streptophyta; class Pinopsida; order Cupressales; family Cupressaceae; genus Cupressus; species Cupressus sempervirens. The sequence goes on from CM053788.1 coordinate 227,957,373, forward strand.
TGTGACCGATGCTTGATGTTCACTTGGTTTATGTCAATTTCCAAAGTATGTTCCAAGTGATTTATGCGTTATTTAGAATTCTTGGATATCATGTTTAAATAATGTTAGTTTATTTGATGCATTCCTTTATTATGATGTTAGCATATGGTTAGATGATGTGTGATTTACTATTAGTTGGAGTATCTATGCTTCGTTTGATTAGCATGTTAGATCTTCTTATTTTTATTATATTATTACATTGTAGTAGTGATGCCCTCATAAGACAACTCTAACTATCTAGTTGGAAGTTTGGGATGTTACATGTGGAGGATGGCTAGGGCCTTTGAAGTCTCATGATGCTATTATGATTGCTAGAAACCATGCACAATTTTATTAGTTTTTGTACATTCCAATGTTTCTTTCTGCATATTTTTCATTTACTACTATGGATTAGATGGTTAGTTATGTTTTTTTCACATTATTCTTGTGTTCAAGTCCCCAAGTGTCAATTTTTTGATCTATTACTCCCTAGTGTGGAGGTTCTGGCTCTTTTCTCTCCCTCTGATTGTTCATTGGATTATTTCCTTACATCCTTGGGTGAAAATGCTTTAGCATTGAGTGATATTGGTAAATTATCACACGCCTTAAGGAATTTTATCATATGATACTAAAAATTATCACATGCATTAAGGAGTTCTATAGTATGATAGTGGAAGAATATTACATGACTATAGCCAACTCTATTATATAGTCCCTAAAATTATTGCATGAATTTGTGAGAAAGGTCGTACAATACTAGACAACTATTTTGCATGGTTGTATTGAAATATTGCCTAGCTATTGTGAGAAATATTGCTTGGCTATAGCAAGAAATGTCGCATGGATCTATGAGAAAACCTACTTGGATGACTATTGTGCACCTTTTCACTTGAATGATACTTTTTGAGAGTTGACTTGGCTACCCTTTATAGAGTTCTTGAACTATAGTATTTGATTTTTTGAATTCAGAGGCTTTCAGACTCGAATGTGATTTGTGACCTTGATAGCTTTTTCATTTTGGTTTTAGTGTCACTTGGATATTTTTTGGAAGCTTGGATTGGTTGTTAAGTCTTCTATTGCAATTTTATGATTAGCTACATGTTGATGTTGTTCTGGTTCCATGCTTTTCAAATAAATAAATAAAAATTTGTCTTTTATTTATTCATGTTACAAGGATCTCTTGGTGGGGCATTATAGGTGGTAACTTCCCAATTTGAAATTCTTGAGACATAGTCTATTCTCCACAAACTTTGTCTTTAATTTTGAGCTTTTCCTTGGTCTTATTGAGTAGTATATCCAAGTCCACATATTTAGAGGAAGTTGTGGGTTGTGCTTGATTATTTGTTGGGACTTGGTATGAAGTGGTTTCTCTTTGGCTAGCACAAAACTAAAAAGGATTTGGATCACCAAGGATGGCAACCTCCACATTTTTATAAGTGAACTTCAAACATTGGTGATATGTAGAAGGTACTACTTTCATTGCATATATCTAAGGATATCCCAATATCATGTTGCAATACATTTTGATATCTAGGACTTGAAACAATGTGTTATTCAATTGTAGTACCAACTCAGATAGGTAATATGATAACACCCTTGGAGAACTATTCACCATCATCATAGGATTTTATTATGATTCTACACAACAATTCCACATCTTATTTAGAGTAATGAAGACCTTTGACAACTTTTAGGTACATATGTGTTGGAAATATAAGGTAGGTAAGGTTACTAAGAGGGGAGGGGTGAATTAGGAACCAACTAAAATTTATCTTACTTCACCAATTAATCCTTCATATAAAATTTTGATCTAATTGTATACATGAAAGAATGAAAGCAAATAAATTCATAACACTTTGACCCAAGATATGGTGACCCACAAACCTTGCAAATAGAAAGTAAAACTGGGGTGGGGATGATACCCACAAGCTTTAGTATTGTAGTATAAAGTTAACATGTTAAGGCTTTCAATTAACCACTTCTAGTGATGTCATTTAACTTGAAAAATAGTGGAACAACATTATTAATAGAGGTTTCTAGTGAACCAAGAATAGTAGCTAACTCTACTTGATCTATTGTAATTTTTTTCCAAAACTTTGTTCTCAAACTTTCTTTCTACTCTTTGTATCAATTTCTCCTATTCATTCAAGTATTCATTGAATTTGTGAACAATTTCTACTAACTGGTCAAGAATAGGTTAAGTACTATCAAGCTCAATACTCAAAATATCAACAAAGATGCTCTTTATGTCTTCAAAAACTTGATTTTATTTCTTCTTCTCTTCTCTAAGATTTTTCTTCTTAGCTCTCTTCTTTAGTAATTCACCCATGGTGTCCATTTGATCAGGGGTGAAGGTAGAGATATCCCAATTTAGAATAATGATATCCTCATCTAGATCAACAACTTCTGCTTCTTTGCCCTTTTATTTCAAAATGGTGGAAATAATTTGCTTTCCTTTGTCTGAGTTTCAATACTTGGTTGAGGTTGGTTCTCAACTATTATTGTACTAGATATGGATACATTTGGGATAGAAATAACTATTGAAAATGATGGACTAGCAACAAATGTTGAAAGAGTACTAACAAAAGGAATGTCTTTTTGTTGCTTGGTCAAGCATGATGATGGAGGAACTTGTTGCTTGGCAGATGAAGTTTTTGGCACTTCAACCAATGAAATATTTAGCTAAACATATTTAGAGCTTAGTTGGGTGCTTGGTATAGCATTTTTATCCACAAAAAATTTAGTAGAAGTTATCTCTGAGCTAGATTACACTAAGGCTTCACTTGGAGAGTGAGGAAATGAGGCCATGACTACTACTACAATTTTCTCAGCATCTATTTCCTTAGTACCTTCTATCCCTAGAAGACTTCCTCTGGTAGCTTCATGTTCTTCCTCCTCATCATCTTTCTCCTCATTATCTAGATTTTACATCCTCTAATTCATTATCTTTAATTTCTACATTCTCTTCTTCGTCATCATATTTTTCATCAACATGAACAACAAAGTCACTAGGTTGATGCAACTAATAGATGTTTTTCCATGCATTTATAGCTACCTTAACCACATATTCAATATCTTTCAGCAATATCATATATGTGTTAAATTTAAGAGTGAACTTCTCTTCATTTTTCTTCAAGTATTTATTTACCTCCTTTTTAGTGAGATTTGGCATGAGTTACTTTAAGGTCTTCTAAAAGATGTCCTTGAAAATATTTGTTGCACTTTCCCATCTAGGTTTGATTACATGTAGAAGTTCATTAGGAATTTGTTGTGCAAGCTGAACTGGTGAGTACTTCCATTTGGCTAATTTTGACATAAGCATATCCTCAATCTACTTTTTCTCTTCTACATTCCTATTTCATACTTAAGAGATTTGAAATTTTCCATGCCATCTCCTTCTTCCATTTTCTTTAATATTTCTTGAAGTATAGGTGCATCTCTTTTGAATATTGTGTCCTTGACTTCATCTTCACCTAACTTCAATTTCTTCTTGGACTTAATTTCCCTTCTAGTGAATATAGTAGGGGATGGCTCGGTAGGTCTAGTTATGATAACCTTACCTTTCTTCCTAAGAGGTTGTTCTTCCTCAAATTTGGATTCTTCTTATTCTTCCTTTGCATCATCATCTTCTACGTCATCACCTTTTCCCTCTATAAACATAAGAGTGGAACTTGCTTGCTTTGTTCCTTTTAATATCTTCTCTACTCTTTTCCTTCCTTTATTCATTGCTTGAGCTAGCTTGATCTCAAGCTCAATTCTTTCCTTTGCCTCATCATATGCTCCAAAATATGTGGCTTTAGGATCCATAGACTCATTCAACATAGCCTCTATGATATCCTTAGTGTCATTAATGTTAACCTCATACTCTAGAGGCTTAACCCATCCTACTCTAGGTCTAACTACCTGAATGTATACTTTGTCATAGTCCTCCATAAAATAGATATCATCCTTGTAGTCTTCTACAAGTCTCTTAGGAATCCTAAATCTATTATTCATCTTATCTTTGAATGTTTCAAAGTAGTTATCCATGATGCTATCAAATTTTTCACCCATCTCTATTATATACTCATTGATTTGATATAAAATAGGAACATCCTTCCTTTATACTATTGTACCTTTGGAAGGGAAAAATTTATGAACAAAGAAAAATAAACATGTTAAAAGAGATCAAAACTTACATGGATTATTCTTTGATCCTCTAATTTTCTCCATGTTTTTGTTGAATTGGTTCAATAGTAACTTGGCAAGGTCAAAAGATAGGTTATTCTTCACAACCTTGTATATGAGATCGCCAACTTTGCATGATATGTTGTTTAACTAACTAGAGCTATAAATCTAGTGTGTAATTACATGAATTCAAAACTTCATCTCCATGTCTATTACACCACTAATCTTCATTCCTCTTCCATCCCACTTGGCAAGAGTCATCTTTTCTATTTTGACCCAACTTAGGGTTTTGGTTGACTTGCCTTTGTTTAGAATGGGAAGCCCAGTGATTCTGTGAATCATTTTCTTCATTATCTAAATGGATTGTTCCAACCAAAACTACCCATTATGTACATGACTAAGGATATATCTCATCTAATTGATCTAAAAGTCTCTTGGCATATGTGCAATGTGGGTCAAACCCTTGGTTTCCAAATGTTCATGTTCAAGTTTTAATGCACCATCCATACACAATTCCCTAAATACTTCACTCATCTCTAGGTTTTTGAGTTCCTAAATAGAATAGTGATAAAAGGTCATGCACAAGTAATACCTTAGGTGGAATTTGAGACTGAGCACCAGCTAGATCAAGTACCTCTGCAATCGCTAGACTCAACTTGAAATTAGGTGCCTTGTAGTCGACTCCATAAACCAACATTTTAGATCCTTTCTTTGCTTTGTTTCTTGAAGATGCCATGCTCATTAGGGTTTCTAAAAACATTAAGAATTCTTCAACAAAAAATACTCAATTTTCTCGGGGCTCTAAAATTGTTCTACAAAAATAGATCTAGAAATTTGTGATGAAAATAATACCTTTGATTTCTTCATTTTAATGATTTTTTTCTTCTAATCACCATTAATGCTTTTTACTTCATACTTGCTTGGTGACAAGTTATTATCCACTCACCTTATTCTTTAATGCTCAAGAGACATCTATAGCTTGATAGGGTCATCATCACTTGGTAGGAACTACTAATTTTTTGTCTACAACAATATGCAACCCGACTTTACTCAATAAGGTCTTGTGACCCAATCTACCACGGTAAGGTCTCCTACTTCTCATCATTTGGATATTTCTTCTTGTTGGCTAGAGTTGATGTTAGATTGCTTCTTTTGAATCATAGCTTCAGTGATTTCCATAGGGAACTAAGTTAAAATGTGTGAACCACCCAACTCATTGACTTGGGTGTCATTCACATCATGATATTAGTTTGCATTCTCTAGATATTTTGGTACCCATTGCTGCCTTCTTTTTTTTTTTGATATTTTCATCTTTGGCTTTTTTTTCATCTTCAATTCTACCGATGTTCATATAGTTCTTGGCAAGATGTCCAAGTTTTGTACAAATAAAATATCTTTTTGTAGTATCTCTTTTCCTCATATGATGCTTCACACAGTTTTCTCCAATGTGCCCAAATTCACCATAGTAGTGACATCTACACCATGTGTTGTAATCTCATCTAATTATTGCTTTCACAATTTTTTCTTTTGGGTTCCACTACTTGGCTTTTCACTCTGAAGATTTGTGTCCTTGTTTCTTGTAATTGTGACATTTACCTTCAAACTTAGGTTTCTCTTTACATTCACTTGCTCTAAGACCATGCTTATTACAGCTATAACACTTTCCATTGAATTTTTCTTTACCATTACTCTAGAATTTATTTAATATATGACCTATCTTACCACAATGATTGCAAGTAGGCCTTTTATTCTTTTGAGCACCTTGTTGAGATGATTCACTTTCTTTTTTGTGTCCTACTCTATCTTTGCCTTTGTGTTTGTATTGACTTCGTTCATTCAATTGATTTATGTTTTCTTGATATTTCATCATTATTTCATAGGTTTTCTTTTCAATGTTGAGATCATTCTATGACTTTTCATTCCCTGATCTTGGATTCATAAGCTCTTCATTTGCATTGGTGATTTGATCAATGAAGTTAGCTTGTTGAAGGGATAGATGTTGAATTTCATTGTTCTTTTCTTTTATCTTTTCTTTGGCTTTGCCTTTTTCTTCCATGGATCCACATAATCTCACTAATCAGATTTTTTATTCTCTTTTTAGCATTTGGACTTCCTCTTAAAGATTGGAATTCTTTTGTAATAGGTCTCTGATTGCTTCATTAGTTTCATCTAAATTTCTTTCTATATATATGTCTTCAATTCTTTCTTCAATGTAGAGATTGTCATTCATTTGTAAAGCAAGATCTTTCCTTCTTTTCAATTATTGAGAGAGTTGCTCCTTTTCTTTCTTTAATTATCTAATAGCCAATTCAAGATCCAACTTTTCATTGTCAATAGCCTTATCTAGCATGTATACCTCCATTGCCTCTGATCTTTTCTCAAATTGTTAAACTTCTAGTGTGGAAACCTAAGATGATCTAATACCAATTGTTGGAAATATAAGGTAGGCAAGGTTACTGAGAGGGGAGGGGTGAATTAGGAACCAACAAAACTTTATCTTACTTTACCAATTAATCCTTCATATAATATTTTGATCTAATTCTATGCATGAAAGAAAAAAAACAAATAAATATTCATAACACTTTGACACAAGATATAGTGACCCAAAAACCTTCCAAATAGAAGGTAAAACTAGGTTGGGGATGATACCCACAAGCTTTAGTACTACAATATAAATTTAACCTATTAAGGCTTACAATTGACCACTTCTAGTGATCTACCCTATTAGGAGCAATAAAGACAATGAAGTCCACCTTGTTAAAGGATTTACAAACATATAATGAAGTATGCACTTGGTTAGAAGATTTAGAAAAAATTGTTAAGTCTACCTTGTTAAAGGATTTGATTGATGCACCTATCAGGATGAAATAGTGGATGATCACTAATTTGCAATTGTAATTTGTTAGTTGAGATTCTTTGTATTGCAATGATCACATGATTGTGATAGATAAATATTTGTTGTCCCTTATACTACTTGTATCCTTCTCTAATTCACACTTTTTCTCATTATATTCTCTTCACATTCATATTTTGATATGATATAATAAAAGACATATATACCAATCTAGATCATAACTTACTAGAGTTGGCTACAATACCAATTTCATCATAATTCACAAAGTCGGCCCAACTACTGAAACTCAAGTTCTAAAGACAAACTTGGTGATGTTCTAATACATGGAAAAATTTGTCAATGTTTGAATTCTTTGGCACTCAGTTGAACTTGAATCTCAATCCATACTAATCACTTCCAAGTAGCTTTAACTCAGTCAATATTGTGTAACTCAATGAGCTCTAAGAAAACTCGATAGCAACTAGATCACTTAGTTAACACTACATGACTCGATCAACACTAGATCCACTTTATTAACCCTCTAAGATCAATAGATACCAATGGAAATGGTTAACACTATAGAGCTCATTTTACACTATGATCTTCTTCACTTCTACTAAATAGCTTGGTAGTCTTTGCTATGCTTGGTTTGCATTGTACATTATTTATGAAGCTTGGTAAACATTGTGTAGCTTGGAAAACACTGCAAATAGACTTAGGCACTTGGTAGAAACTATATATTGACTTCTTGGCTCATGAGAAATTGAATCACTTGGTTAACACTACAAACTAAATGATAGGCTCCATAGAAACTATAGACCTCAGCAGCAATGTAACCAATTAACTAAGAGTTGAGTCACTACTAGACAAATTGACCATAATGTTAATAAGAAGTTGACTCCTTCTCCACCATCTATCAAGAGATGTCTAACCTTAGTATTATGGATGAATACTTCAAGATAGAGGGGATCATTATGATTAGGTCTATCTCTATGGACATACTATAGTGAAAAGGTGATATGTTGTGATGTGGACAAGTTCCCAACCATGGCATGTAACTCAAAAATATTGATGTTGGGGGTATGCACGCAGAAAACATAGGATGGAATTTATGCGGTGATCTTACCAAGTTGGTCAACAAGTTTTCAATTAGAAGAAGTAGGAGTAGTAGATCTACTAGGGTTCTATTAGCCTAAATTTTCCCCCCACCAAAATATCAAATTCAAATAATGATCTATTTTAATAGTCACCTAGGGTTCTCATGAAAATGATTTAGCATTAGCCATATTCCTTATTTCATGTTATGCCTTATAATATTTTAAGTCATGATCGTGCAATTTTCATAGTTAGATTTGGTCAAGTATTGACTAAGGTCAAGGTGGCAAAGGCATGCTTTGTCTTATTTTTGCCTGATCACATTGTTATATCGACATGTTGTGGTTAAGTTATGATAGTGCAAAAAGGGGAAAGCCTTCAATGTTCAAAATATATTTCACACTGATGGATCTTTTAGATCTATGGTAGGCACATGATCATATCGAGTTAAAGGATGGCCAAATGTTGAGTCACAATCGAGCGGTTCCATTTGTTTCACTCTATCACAAGGGCTTGATAGTAACATCAACTTAAAGTGGTGATGGTGTAGATATGGTCAGATCTTAGCCTTTGCAAGGTCATGGAAGTTAGTAAGGAATGCTAAGGGTGAGACAGTGATGAACTAATGGTCTTGGTTTTTTGAACAGTAACTATTATCCAAAGAAGGTGGTGGCAAGGTTGTGATAACGAATGGTCAACAAAGGGTGTAGGGATTAAACTAATGATAGATTAGTATAATAATAAGAAGTATTTGGTCCATGTAGCAAGACACAATGGTTAAAACTCAGTTGATCAAGATTCATGGTCAAGTTGGAGGTTTTTGGTTGTGGAAACAATTCTTTGAATGATGAATTTGATCTTTTTGATCTCTTGTAACCACTCTCATTGATCCCTAAGCTCAATAAATGAAAAGGAGGTACTCCACCACCATTATTTGACCCATTCATTTAGTCAAAGATTAAATAACCATCACTCCTAACCTCTCAGATATATTTTTTTATGAAAGTGATCCTCTTATGTGTGGATTTACTCAATAGCCAGATCTTTTTAGTTTTTCAGTAACTATTCTCTGAAGATTTGATTGTAGTAGTTGATTTCTTTACCTTGTGAGGGAAGTCATCTAAGATATGTTGGCACTATAAAGGAAGATATTTTACTCTTTATGAGGGTCAAATCTTCTCTATTTTTCTCTAGTATTTCCTTAGCATACTATTATAAATTCCCTCTTTGCCTTTAAATTATATGATTGGCTCCCTTATCTCTTTCAACCTTCATCATATTATGCAAGATTTTCTACCTCTCTCAACATATTGTGGATACCTATAATCTAAATTTTCTATATCTCTTGTCCCACGAATGATAAGAAGTGAATCATTTTTTACTCATGCCACTCATGTGGTTTTCTAATCTTAATGTAGTTTATTGATTAAAGAAGTTTGAATCTATATATCCTTGGGTTGTCATAATGATAGTATTGTGCATGTATGGGTAGAGACTAGTCTAAACACCCTATTTTGGTGCATCACCTCATTAGAATAGATTAGATAGTTACTTTCATGTATTTCTTCTCCCTTTTCTCTTCAAGAATAGTTTAAGTGCATCTTAATAGTAGAGGAAGTCGGACTTCTTCAAAGACTCAACCTCATAGTTCAAGTCCCACAACTTGGAGGTTGTTTCCATGTTTCATGAGGTTTTCCTAAGGTAATACTTTGGATAAGGGTGCAAGCTTCTATGAAAAAAATTTTGGCATTCCTGGTGGGACATTATATTTAAAATATCCTAAGTTCACTAGCGTCAGGAAAAGATTCCTTGTTCATGCTAAGGAGATAGTACTACCTTCAGTATAAAGCCTTCAAGAGGCTCATTATTTAGAAGTACTTGGTCATTCTAAGCTTCAAACACATCTGATTTCTAGACCAAATTTGTTGTGATTAATGCCCAAGAGACACACAAGGGCATCTTCTAGAGGTAAGTTCCAATATCAAGAGCTTTCTCTCTCTAATTCAAGAAAAAATGTTAGAGTATCATTATCACCAGTTAGGAGTGTGGCAATAACACATACCCATGCAAGATCTATCTCCACTCCTCTCTTTGGTAGGTCTTAGCCTAGAATACCATCTATTCATATAAATAGAACACTTGTTTATATGGCTAGAGCTCACACTTTTTCCACCTTTAATGGTGGGAGCCCCCTCCTATTATCCCAAAGGCATGACATATCAGTATCAACTCTTAAAAGTGTACCTAAGTTTACAGGTGAAACCTCTACATCCCCTATAGAACATATTTAGGAGGTCTCTAATATCTTTAATATTCATGGCATCACCAAGGATGATGTAGCGGTCAAACTTTTGGCCTGATCCTTGAAAGGGAAGGCACTACAATGGCATAGAGGCATAATTCTATTACTAATTGGGATGGGTTAGGGGCAGCCCTATGCAAGCATTTTGAGGAAAAAAGTGACCACCTATCACTTTTAGAGTAACTAGCAACTATCAAGAGGGCCCCCCATGAATATATGACTAATTTCGATTATAGATTTTAGAAGATGTGGGGTAGAATACCTACTGTAGTGAAGCCCTCTCCTGATAATGCATTATTGTATTATCTCAGAGACTTCAATAGTGATATTGCTACCACTTTGCAATCTATGGGGTGGACACTTTACCAAATGCCTATGAGATTGCTATAAGAGCTGAAAATATCTTGATACAAGGAGGGAAGTTAGCTCCAAAGCCCCCAATTCCTTTCTTCCCTGACATGCCTAAACATCAACCTACTATGGCCCCTATTCATGTCTTTTCTATAAGTCAGCCTCTTGTTGTGGTTCCAATAGCTTCTACATCCTCTAGTGGAGTTGATAGGATTGAGGCTATGATGTAGACATTGATGCAAAATGTGGATAGAAGGATGATGGATCAAGAAAAGAAGATGGAGGAAAATAGTGCAGTAGTGCAAAAAATGGGAAATGAGTTGGTAACCATGAAGAGGCAACAAGCTTAGAATAATAAGCCTCTCCAACTCCAAAGTCAAGGTCTCATTCATGGTAGACCTCCAAGATAAATTCATTCCACCTACAATCAAAATAGACCTATTGATCACCCTCACATTCAAAATAGACCTATCAACCACCCCAGTCTTCAAACACTAACCTAAACAAGGCCTTAGTCCCTCAGAACAACCTTGCGCAAGATCAAGATTTATGCCCTTATAGTAACTACTCCTATGGATACTACATTTATAAAAAGGTAGAATCTTACTTCACTTTAACTGTACCAAAGTGAGTAGTTGTCTAGCAACACAATGCTAATTAACCTATTGATAGCTTTCAGTAGGATGATTTTTCTTTTATAAACCACCTAGTAGAAGAGCATGGTAACATAAACCAAGAATCATGTGCTTACAATACTAGGAGCAAGAAAAGAAATGTAGAGGAGATGGCTTGTCAACCTCTTAGTCAACCTTCCATATCAAGTGTAGCAACATGTGTACAAGCAGTTGCCTAGCAACACAATACAAATCAGCTTGACAATGCTTCTCAATAGCAAACGTAGGGTGAAAGTAAAGATAATGTGAAGAACCCACAGACTATCCCACCTTAGGTTCTACTTCCAAGGCTCCTATTAGAATATATAATGCTCCTTTTAGTTTGCTAGAGAAAATGAGGAAGACCAATGCAAATATTTCTATGTGGGATGTTGTAGTTCTACTGTGTCATCACAAAGGACATTACTGCAATAACAGTTGGAAAGCATTAAACTCAGAGATCAGCCACCTAGCATAGAGAATGTTGTAAGCTTGGTACAAACATCTAAGGAAGTGGAAATAAGAAAAAAGGCTAGACCTCCTCCATTTTACATTTCTCTAATTCAAGGAGATAAGCTAGTCCACAACTGTATGACTGATTCAAGGGCCAGTAGTTCAGTAATGCCCAAGTGTGGTGATGATACCTTAGAAATGAAATATGAACCCATTGTTAAAGATGTGTTTCAATTAGATGGTAGTACCATCAAGACCATGGGAATCCTTAGAGATTTTTAAATGGTCTTACATGCATGTCCAAGTTGCACCATAGTTCAAGATATATCAATTGATGAGGTCAAGCTACACTTTTCTTTTTGTCTCTCAAGCGACTTCACTACTCAAATAGGTGGCTACATATCTTCTGATTGGTCATATATGTTTTTTAGAACTAAATATGGAACCAAGGCTTCAACCAAATACAAACCATTAGCTCTCCACCACATTGATTCCTACACTCCTAATCTCATTAATATAAATTGTACCATCCTAGAAATAGATGAAAATGATACAACAAATGAGTTTGCCACTTCTTTAGTTGATACACCTAATTTCCTCTTTGAGAAGTCAAAGAAGACACAAGAAGAATATGGATGATGTATTTTGATGGATCAAGAAATTAAAATGGGTCAAGTGCTGGTGTAATGTTGATTTCTCTTGCATTAGAAAAGTACTATTTCTCATTTAGGCTATAGTTTAGTTGTATTAATAATGTAGCTGAATATGAGTTATTGATTCAGGGTCTCTTAATTGCAAACAAAAGAAGAATCCAAGAATTGAGTATGTATGGGGATAGAAAGATGGTTGGATCAAGATGGTAATGGAATATGATATGGATATTTAGATTTCCAAAATGATAAGGGGAAAAGGATTGTGTGAATAGATAATCTCATCTCATGAGACTAAAGAAGAGATTGTCCTAGTATTAGAAAAATAGTAGGAGGTAGGAAATGATAATCCAAGGATTTGGATAAGTGATATGAAGACCTTCTTAGCTAGGAATGGATATCGTCAAGAGTTAGACAAAGCTAAGAGGAGACAATTCAGACTATAGTTTATCCCTTATGCTAAAATTTACAATGTTCTATTTAGGAGAGACTTCAATGGAGCCTTGCTAAGATGTATTGATGTTGATCAAGTAGAGAGGATACTTAAAGAGCTTCATGATGGTCCTAATGGTGGCCACTTTTTAGCAAGAACCACTGCAATGAAAATCATGAGAGTTGGTTATTACTAGCCATCCTTGTTCCATGACTACTACAAGCATGTAAGGAAGTGTGGGAAGTGTGCCTTCTTCTTAGGTAAATAGAAGCTTGTAGATCTCCCACTTCACCCCATCCAGGTTGATAAACCTTTTGCTCAATGGGGATTAGATTTTATTGGTCCTATTAACCCACCTTCTAGCTTTTGTCATAAGTGGATTCTAACTACCATAGATTATATTACAAGATGGATAGAGCAATATCCTTGAAAGACTCTATAGAAACTTCAATTGTAGATTTCCTAAATGGAATTGTCACAAGGTTTGGTGCCCCTTCGACTATTTATTCAGATAATGCTAAATCATTCACATGAGCTTAAATTTGTGCATGGGCACTTGATCATGGTATTTACTTGAGCACATCTTCCAATTATTATCCTCAAGGAAATGGTTTAGCTGAGTCATTCAGTAAAAATTTGATCAGAATCATCAAGATAATTGTTGAAGATAACCAAAGGTGTTGGCACTAGAAATTGAAGACTACCTTTTGGGCTGATAGAATAACACCCAAGAGAGCCATAGGAAATTCTCCTTTCATGTTTGTCTATGGTAGGGAAGTTAGGCTTCCTATCTCACTAGATTTTCCTACTCTTGAGCTGGCTCATCAGCTAGAATTGATTGAAAATGATGCTATGTTTATAAGAATGGAAGATCTAATGGAGCTAGAGGAGAAAAGAGGTCAATAAATCTAGACCTTAGAAATACATCAGCAATAGATGAAGAAAAGTTTTGATAAAGAGGATAAGGCCAAAAAAATTAGGGAAGGCAATCTTGTGCTTAAGTGGGATCTAGATAGAGAAAAAGTAGGGAGACACTCAAAGTTTGATGTCTTATGGAGTGGTCCCTATGTAATCATAAGTTGCAAGAAATATAATGTTTTCTAGATGGGTAGGCCTAAAGGAAAAGTCTTGACTATTCTAGTCAATGTAATATATCTTATGCCCTATTTTTGATAGAGATTAATATTTTATGTACATAGTTAGAGTAGTTTTATTTTCTTGTCCTTTTATGTTTCCCAAGAAGTGCATAGGCACATGTTTTGTTTTGAAGGGGTTTTTTGTTTTTTCAAGTTGTAGAGGAAGAGGGCATGTTATGGCTCAAAATGAAGAAGAGGTGGTAAATTGATGAGTTTCATAGTTTTAGAGACTCTATAGCCCAATGGATATTTTTTATGATCATTGCTCATATGTTAAGTAGGCTTGCATCCACCTTGAGTCACTAGAAATGTTAGCTCAAAGTTTCCCTCCCACCAAAAGTAAAATTCAAATAATAATCTATTTTAATGGTCGACCAAGGTTCTCATGAAATGATTTAGCATTGGCTATATTCCCTATTTCATGTTATGCCTTATGATATTTTTTAGTCTCAATCATGTGATTCACATAGTAATAGTTGGTCAGGTGTTGACTAAGGTCAAGGTGGTGAAGGTGTGCTTTGTCTTTTTCTTGCCCGTTCACATGGTTATATTGATATGTTGTGATTAAGTTGCAATAGTGTGAAAAGAGGTAAGCCTTCACTATTCAAAATACATTTTAGGCTTATGGATCTTTTAGATCTATGACATGTGCATGATCATAGCAGTTTAAAGGATGGCCAAATGTTGAGTCACATTCAAGCAATTCCTTTTATTTTACTTGATCATAGGAGCCTAATAGTAACATCAACTTAAAGTGGAAATGGTGAAGATATGGTCAGATCTCAGCCTTTGCAAGGTCATAGTGGTTAGTAAGGAATGCTAAGGGTAGGTTGTGAGGCAGTGATGAACTAATGATCATGGTTTCACAAATAGTAACTATTATCCAAAGAAGGTGGTGGTGAGGTTGCAATCGTGAATGGTCATTGCAAACCATAGGGATTGAACTAATGACAAAGTGGCATAATAATAAGAAGTGTCTAGTCCACATAGCAAGAAATGATGGTTAAAACTCAGTCAATCAAGATTCATGGTTAAGTTGGATGTTGGTGGCTATAGAAATAGTTCTTTGAATGATCAATCTAATCTTTTTGATCTCCTGTAACCACTCTCATCAATCCCTAGGCTTTATAAATGCAAAGGAGGTACTCCATCATTGTTAGTTGATCCACTCATTTAGTTAGAGATTAAATAACCACCACTCCTAACCTCTTAGAGATTTTTTTGGTGTGGAAGTGATCCTCTCATGTATGGATTTACTCAATAGCTAGATCCTTTTAGTTTTGTAGCAACTATTCTCTGAAGATTTGATTGTAGTAGTTGATTTCTTGACCTTGTGAGGGAAGTCATCCAAGTTATGTTGGCACTATAAAGGTGGATATTATACTCTTTCTAAGGGTTAGATCTTCTCTTTTTTTCTCTAATATTGCCTGGGCATACTACTATGAATTCCCTCTTTGCCTTTGAATTATATGACTATATGCCTTATCTCTTTCAACTGTTGTCATACTGTGCAAGCTTGCCTACTTTTCTTGACTTACTATGGATATCTATAATCTAAATTTTTTATATCTATTGGCCCATGAATAATAAGAAGTGAAGCATTTTTCCTCGTGTCACTCATGTGGTTCTATAATCTTTGTGTAGTTTACAAATTAAAGCAAGTTCGAATCTGTATATCTTTGGGCTATCATAATGATAGTATTGTGCATGTATGGGAAGAGACTAGCCTAAACACCCTATTTTGGTGCATCACCTCATTAGAATAAATTAGGTAGTTACTTTCATGTATTCCTTCTCCCTTTTCTCTTCAAGAATAGTTTAAGTACATCTTAATAGTAGAGGAAGTTAGCCTTCCCCGGAGACACAACCTCATAACTCAAGTCTCACAACTTGGAGGTTGTTTCCATGTTTCAAAAGGTTGTCCTTAGGTAAGACTTTGGACAAGGATGCAAGCTTTTATGACAATAGGTTCATAGATCTAGCAAAGGATATAAGTCTAGCAAGGGCTCCAAGTAAGATGATCTTGGTGTGACACATTGTGATGACACAACAAGGATCTTTGACCTTTAAGGTGAATTTTGACACATGTGAGTTGGAATCATTAAATAAATTGATGGTATAGTCATGTCTAGTGTGCATGCAACTGATATTATCCTGTAAGATTGGATTTTAACCAAAGACTTCCCCTTTGTCATGGTTTCCCAAAGAATCCTTGAAAATGGTATGATCAAAATTTGAGGACAATAGTGAAGGGTCTATAGTAATCACACCTTTATTGATAAGGTCTTGGATTTCATGTTTAAGTTGGAAACATGAAGTACTCTTGTGTCCTTTGGTATGATGGTATTCATGAAACTTGTTGTCATCCCACAAAGAGGGTTTAGTTGCTAGTTCATCCTTGACTAGGGGTAACTATAAGAAGTTATTACTGAGAAATTGAAGTCCAGTCTCAAGTGGTATCCCCAAGGGTGTAAATTTAATATCTTTATTCCTGAGTTGATGTATCGGTTGTCTATTTTTGATGTGGCACTTGGTTAGGAGTTTGTGAATTTATGGGATTTTCATCCTTATAGGTCATATAAGTCTACATCATGTTGATTTCTTGGGCATCAACAATACCATCATTAGTGATTTTCTTATTCTTGGAGAATAACTTTGCCTTTTCATTATTCAATTTTGTATTGGTGTTGTCTTTATTTGTCTTTAGCATGCCTTTACAAATGAGGTCATCTTCAATTCTATTTCCCTTTTTCATTAGCTTGGAAATAGTGCTAGGACTCTTGATCTTACTTTCATATATCATATTAAGGACTAGGTTCTCAATGCATAAGTTGAATTTTTGTTCTTCTAGAATGTCTAATGAGAATTGAATAACAAGGTTTTTCCAACATAATAAGAATATCATGAATCGCTCTCCTCTCTTTTTCTTTATTGAGTATAAATCAGATAATGTCACTTCATTTGTTATGTTAAAAGAGACATGAGATATGAATTTTTCTTCTAGTTTTGACCAAGTCTTTTTATTACCACATAATTTAGAGTATCATTACAGTATTGGACCACTAAGAGAATGAGGGAATAATCTCATAAGATATGTGGGTTCATCATTGAGATTAGTACAAGAGGCACAAAATTCTTTAATATGGTCAAGCAAGTTTCCTTTTCCTCAATATTTCTCAAACCTTGGTGCCTCAAAATGTCTTGGAAATGGAGGCATATACAAACTTTTATCAAAGGGATTAGCACATAAATCTTTTTCTATGTATAGAACGTGTTTCTTTTATACTCCTAATGTCTTAACTCATTGGGCTAATTGTTTTATTCAGTGTAGAAAATCCTCATTAGGGTGTTGATTACTAGTTCTTTCTTCTAGTCTTTTGTATCTTTGAGTAGATCTTCTACTATGGTGAGAACTATGTCTACCCAGTTTTGACATATTTGTATCTGAAGACTTGAGCAATGTATCACTCAAAGGTGGAGTTATGTTGGCACCTCAAAGATGGAAATATCTTAGTGGTAATTGTGTTAGAATGAATGTTGATGATACTAATTTAGCAGAGTATTCTAAGCATTGAAGACTATTGACGTTTTGCATTCATGATTGTGTTTGTCATTGATGTCAACATAGTATAGTTTTTTTAAAGACTAGCTAGGTAGTAGATAGAGATCTTAATGGTATGGACAATGGCTTGATTGTTTATTAATGTGTAGTTATGGACATGTTTGGCATAGTTTCCTAATGACATGGTCAAGTGTGCAAAGTCTAAGTCAAAGATGTACAAAAGTTGTACCTAATTTATAGAGAGCAATTTAGAGATAGAGTATTGGGAAAGCAGTTCCTAATGATTATTTTATATCTTACATCTAAGATAAAATGAGAAGATGAGTAGTCAAATAGTGGTAGAGGATAGTTTTTTGGTGATATTAATGAATGTGCAAGCCCTAGTATCGCACATGTAAATTTTTGTATAGACTATGAGTCAATAGTGATATTTTAATTGTAATCAATTAATCATCTTATTGTAATTAATTGGGAAAGCCTCAAGGTTGACTCAAGGAATTATTTTGAAGATATGGT
The DNA here is from genome assembly GCA_028749045.1 of Cupressus sempervirens. Classification (NCBI taxonomy): domain Eukaryota; kingdom Viridiplantae; phylum Streptophyta; class Pinopsida; order Cupressales; family Cupressaceae; genus Cupressus; species Cupressus sempervirens. The sequence goes on from CM053788.1 coordinate 227,975,542, forward strand.
ATAAAGGAGATATGTTTTCCTTGTTTTTAATATGATTTGATTATTGTATGAAGTGTGAAGTGTGAAAAAGGAGCAGAGTGCTTACTAAATGCATGTAAGCAATCCAAGGGATTATTTAATATGAGTGTTTTGATCTGGTTACAAGATTAGAAGGAGAAGAGATCTGGTTGACAAGAGAGAAGAAGAGGAAGGAAGTAGATTTCATTTGTATTATTTTTCAAGGAATAATAAGAGATCATTTGGATAGTGGTTTCATTGGTCTTACCCCTAAAGTTGTTTGGAAAGTGGATCCAACTATCTTCCACAACTCCTAATAGGGTTGGAATCTCCTAACATGGATTCAAAGTCTCCTAATAGGGACTCATATATATTGAATGTATTCATGTACTCCTAATAGGTTCCATCCTTTAACAAGAAATATTTATATTAGTACATCATCTTGTGGGTACCAACCCCACTAGGGTTTTCCCTTTGATCAAGGGTTTCCCTAGTTAACATCTCTAGTGTTATTATGTATAAGTATCTTGTTGTGGTTTCAGTTTACTCATATGGTTAAGTTTGTTTAAGGTTGATAATTATGATAATAGTAAGATAATTGATTCAACCACCCCCCCCCCCCCCTGTTATATTAGTGGACTATATATTTTCTAACAAATTGTTTTATCATTGCTAGTGATTGTTGTGCCATTAGATGTGATTGATGTTGAGGTACCTCTATTTGTTGAGCATATGGCCACGTATGATACTATTTTTGGAGAGGTATTTGTTGAGTTTTTTGTGGCACATGTTATTACTACAACAATTTTTGTTGATAGGAAATTTTTTGTTCCAAATGTTGTTGATATTCCAAGTATTGTTTAAATTTCTCTTGTTTATTTTCAAAGATTTCTTTTTTTTGTTGAAATTTTTGTTTATACATTGTATGTATTTCAAGTGGATTTAGATTAGGTTGTGTGTTAGAAATGTTGGGTCCTTGTACCAGTTGATGTTTTTGTTGTTTTTGTGGATGTTGGTATGTCACATGTATGTTAAGTGGATTTTGAGTTAAGTTTTTTTCCCACTCATGTCAAAGGGGGAGATTTTTAGTCTCAGCTTGGTTTTGACAATTGAGTGTCAACACACTTAACCATTTCTTAAGATGATGCCGAGTATAATATAGAAGCTGAGCTATAATGTGTGTCAAGCCAGAGAATTCAATAGGTGCTGAGTGAACTTTAGGTGCCGAGTAATCTTCAAGTGTCGAGCGAAGTTCAAGTGCCAAGCAAAGTAAGGATGTTGAGTCATTATAGATGCCGAGTGAAACAAAATTACTATAGGAGTTGAGTGAGCCAATTTTCCTATATGTGTCAAGCATTAGCAACTAGTAAGTGTCAAGTAACATAGAATTAGCCTATGAGTTTGTGCATTCACAAACTCAGATGTAAACTATTTTTGAAGCTGACACGGGATGAATCTCAAAGGATCTTGAAGATAAGATCGAATCGTTTGCATTACATATGTAATCAGCATGTAGCCAATAAGAAAAATGGAGAAGGCATGCAACCAATAGGAAAGGTGCAAGAAATGAGTAGGAAATGAATATTTAATATTGATCATAAATTCATACCCAACCCTAAGTCTTCAAAATCTTTAAAAGGAGGATGAAACCCCATTGTGTATATGTGAGAGAGAAGTGCAAAAGGATGTAAAAGACTTAGTGAAGAAAAGAGTAGCATTGTAGAATCTAGTTGATCAAGAAAAGAGTATCAGAATCTTGAAAAGTGACATATTAGATCAAGCAAGGATCAGAGTAGACAGAGCAGAACAATGATCTGGAATCAGCAATAGAGGATTGCAAGTTATTAGGTCAAAGTCTTTCTAATACTTTCTAGCAATTATATTAGGTATGGAAATCCTATGGACTTAGGTTGGCTTACCAACCATTTGAAAATCCTTTGATAGGGTGGCATTCCAAGTGAATGTGTTAAAGTCCTTTAACCAGGCCTACTTTTAGCAGGGTAGTTAAATTGATGGGGACATGACCCAAGAATAGAATGGACACAACAGAAAAGGGAAATTGTATTAACTGAGAAAATAAGCTAGTACAAATAGTAAAGAGAAAATAAACTTCAAGACATGCCCTAAGGGCTTACAATAGCATAAATCTAGAGATAATTTCTCCTTGAAGTACCTCCTCTCAAACTCCACTCCGAACTCCTTTTACAATGCCAGAAATCTCCTTAAATAGACCCCAGAGGGTTAAGGACTAGGAGTACATTCTAGAAAGTTCTATTAGGCATCCACCGACCAAATAGAAGGTTCTAGAAGTTGCGTTAGAAGTCAGTGCAAATCTAGAAGAATCCAGAAATGGTAATCAAACTTCCGAGAGGCATAACTTTTGAACCGTAGCTCTGATTGACAAACTGTTTACATTTTTGAAAAGCTCTTGAAGCGCTCTATAGCCCTATGGACAAGCTTTGCTTTTCCCCCATTTTTCAGCCCTTTTTGAGGTCATTTAATGAGCCTAACTTGACTTTGAAGCATTCTTAAGAGGTCTCCAAAACCTAAAAAACTGCAATAACTTTCAAACCGTGGGGTCTTTTCACCTGATTCTTTTTTTGGAATGCTCTAAATCACAATTACATTCATCTAGCCAATTTACACCTTCTAGGTCACCAAAATGATGGCCAAATTGCATGCTCCTATTTTTTCAAGATTTTCTAGCACACTGATAGTTGAACTGTGAGAGTTGGAACCTTTATTTGACCCAAATGGGTATCCAAAAATGAAAAGACATGAAATAGAAACTAAGTCTAAGTACATTTTTTTTAGGTGACACAGGATTGCCCTTATACCTCTGGATGCTCCTGCATCAAACACCCAGGGTAGATTGAAAAGTGACCCTGTCACTTTATGAATGGTAGAGAAAATCCCAAATGGGAAACCTTAGCTGCTGAAATCCAAGTTGAGTCCTTGATTGGCCGTCCTTTCCACTTCACCAAATACTCTTCATACTGTCTGTTTCTAGTACTCCTACCCACACAATGATCTAGAATGTCTTCTATCTCCTCCTTAGAAGCAGGAATTGGACATGGCTCTAACACCAGCTCCTCATCTGCACCATCATCATGATACTCTGTTAAATCTGCAATGTTGAAAATGGGAGAAATCTAAATACCATCTGGCAGCTCTACCTCATATGCATTTCCTGAGTCATGTTTCTTCAAAATTTTGCAGAGGCCAAATTTCTTCATTTTCAGCTTGTTGTAAGTACCGACTGGAAATCTTTCTTTTCGTAAGTGCACCATGACTAAATCTCCTACTTGGAATTCCTTATGTCTTCTCCTTAGATCAGCCCTAGCTTTATACTCTTGATTCATCTTGGTAATGTGTGCTTGAACCTCCTCATGTAATCGCTTGATATGTTCAGCAAATTCCTCAGCTTCAGCACTTGTCATCTCCCCTTGCTCTATCTTCCTTAATTCTAGTGCAGTCCTTGGGCTACTCCCATATACAATTTGGAATGGTGATTTTCTAGTACTCCTATTTATAGAGTTATTATAAGCAAACTCTGCCTATGGTAGAATCAAATCCCATCCCTTGGGCTTATCCCCAACTAAACATCTCAGCAAATTGCCTAGACTTCTGTTTACCACTTTTGTTTGGCCATCAGTTTGTGGGTGATGTGTGGAACTGAATTTCAAGTCTGTTCTCAAATTTTTCCATAATGTCCTCCAAAAATACCCCACAAATTTAGTGTCTCTATCAGAAACTATACTCCTTAGAAGACCATGTAGTCTTACCACCTCTTTGAAAAACAAGTCTGCAATATGGACAACATCATGAGTTTTGTGGCATGGAATGAAATGTGCCATTTTGGAGAACCTATCAACCACCATGAATACTGAGTCATTACCCCTTTGTGTCCTTGGAAATCCAAGAAAAAAATCCATACTTATGTCCTCCCATGGCCTTGATGGAACAGGCAATGGCTAATATAGGCCAGTATTTTGACTAAACCCCTTGGCAACTTGACAAACCTGGAAACTTTGTACAAACTTCTTCACATCCTATGAAATTTGAGGCAAAAAATAATGTTCTCTAAGAATGGCAATGGTCTTATCTCGGCCAAAATTTCCTACCATCCCTCCACTGTGTTTCTCCTTAATCAAATTTTCCCTCATGGAACTCCTTGGAATGCACAATTGACTACCTTTGAACAACATGCCATCTTGAATCAAATAGTCTAACCACTTGGTTCTATCTACAGCAACAGGTTCTTTACAAGCTTTCCATGCTTCAGCAAAATCAGGATCCTTGGGGTACAAATTCTTGAGTTCATCAAACCCAACTACTTCAACCTGCATTACTGTAAGCAACAACTGTCTCCTACTTAGTGCATCTGCAACCCTGTTAGATTTCCACTTCTATGCTTCAACACAAATGTATAACTCTGCAAGAACTCTACCCACTTCATATGCCTCTAATTCAATTTACCTTGGCTATTTAGGTATTGTAATGCCTGATGATCAGTATAGAAAAAAAATTCTTTTGGCAATAAATAATGCCTCCATTTCTTTAACGCCTGAACTATTGCATAGAACTCTTGATCAAAAATAGAATACTTCTTCTTTGCATCATTCAATTTTTCACTAAAATATGCAATAGGCTTACCTTCTTGGATTAATACAGCCCCAATAGCGCTGCCACTGGCATCACAATCTACTTGGAAAACCTTTCTAAAATCTGGAAGTGCCAACACAGGTTGTTCTGTTACCTTCTTCTTCAGCAATTCAAAACTTCTCACAGCTGCTACAGTCCATTTGAACTATTTTCTATCCCCTCTTATTGTATCAATTAGGGGTGCACATATGCCACTAAAATTCTTAATAAACTTCCTGTAAAAACTAACCAGACCATGAAATGATCTTACCTCAGTAGCAGACCTTGGAGTAGGCCATTCCAAGATGGCTTTTACCTTCTCTAGATCCATTTTGAGACCTTCGGGTGATATAACAAACCCTAAATAGACTAACTCCCTTTTTGCAAAGATACATTTCTTCAGATTAATTAATAGTTTCTCTTCCCTTAGCCTTTCAAGGACACTATAAATATGCAGTAAATGTTCTTCCAAAATCTTGCTGAAAATTAAAATATCATCCAAATAGACAATAACAAATTTTCCCAAGAACTTCTTAAGTACCTCATTCATGAGCCGCATGAAGGTGCTTGGGGTGTTCGTCAATCCAAAGGGCATGACTAACCACTCATAAAGACCCTCCTTGGTCTTGAAGGTTGTTTTCCACTCATCTCCTTCTCGAATCCCTATCTGGTGATAACCACTCTTCAGATCTATCTTTGTGAAGTACTGAGCTCCACTCAAGCAGTCCATAATATCATCCATCCTTGGCAAAGGAAACCGATACTTGATGGTGATCCTATTTATAGCTCGAGAATCTATACACATCCTCCACTCTCCATCCTTCTTTTATGCGAGTACTGCAAGTACTGCACATGGACTCAGGCTCTCTCAAATCAAGCCCTTCCTCAATAGCTCCTAAACCTGTCTATTTAGCTCCTCTGTTTCAGTAGGAGTCATCTTGTGAGCAGCCTTGTTAGGAAAACTAGCTCCTGGAATTAGATCTATCTGATGACTGATTTGCCTTACTAGTGGCAATCCATCTGGAACATTATCAGAGATAATATCTCCAAACTCCCCTAGTAAATCTGAAACTTCAACTGGTATTTCACTACTACCTTCTTTATCTTTCCTAGGAATCAAAGCATAGCACATATGCTGATGTTTCATGCCATCTAAAAACTTCCTTCCATCAATAAGACAAATCCTAGCATTGCTACATACCTTTTCACCTTCCTTTTTCATGGGCTTCAATTTGTGGCAAACTCCATCCTTTGTCAAAGAGTATGTGTTTGCATGTCCATCATGTACTGCATGTCTATCAAACTGCCATGGTCTACCCAACAATAGATGGCAAACATCCATCGAAATAACATCACAAAGAACTTCATCATGGTAACTCCAAAATTTGAATTTCACTAAACATTGTTCACTTACCAGGACCTTATGATCATCTTTTACCCAAGCAATCCGATAGGGCTGGGGATGTTTCTCCCTCTTGAGCTTCAGCTTAGAGACCATCTCTTCTGATACCAAGTTATCAGTGCTACCACCATCAATGATCACATCACAACATTTATCCTCACACTTGCATCTGGTACGAAACAAACTCCTCCGTTGTCCTGGTTCAATCTCACCACTTAGTAGGACTCTTTCATTTACCAAGGTCTCTCCTCTTTCTACATCCTCTAAATGTGATGATTGTGCATCCTCATTCACATGAGCAACCCTAGCTTGGCCCTCAGATCTCCTATCTGTCCTTCCTTTTCGTTGATGGCATTCAAAGGCATGATGACCTTCTTCATTGCAATGGAAACAAGTACCATGGAAGCCTCCTCTTCCTTGTCCATGTCCTCTACCTCTTCCTCTTTGATTTCCAAAGTCTTGGTCACAGGAACGGTTGAAACCCTCATTCCTCTGGTTCCTACTAGTACCCTCATCTTCATTTTTCTTTTGGGTTTCATTGCAGCCTCCAGATGACCTACCGCTTCCCCTTCCTCCTTGACCACGCCCTCTTTTTCTTCCTTCAAACCTTTTATTCAGCTTCTCTTTAACTCGTAGGGCAAATTTGTATGCCTCTTCAACGCTGGTCACTCTTACCAGAATTAATTCTTCCTGGATGTTAGGTCGCAACCCACTGATATAACGAGCAACCTTCTCCTTATTTGCTTTTGTATGTCCCGCTCTAATCAAGAGTCGGTAAAATTCCTCTGTATATTCTTGGACTGATCTTCTTGCTTGCTTTAACCCATGCATCTTCTTAAACAAATCAAGCTCATAGTCCACAGGAATGAACTGCTTCTTCAATTTGTCCACCATGCGATCCCATCTTGTGATCTTCTCCTTTCCTCTTCTATTTCTTTCCAATTGAACCTCTTGCCACCAGATTTTGGCATGGCCTTTTAGTTTGGCCTTTGAAAACTTAACCCTATCTGGGTCCCTAATATCCTCATACTCAAAGTATTCTTCCAGTTCATTGATCCAATCGATCAACTCATCTGGTTTCAGATTTCCTGAAAATACACCCACTTCAATTGTGGGTCTTTTCCCAAACTTAGTAATGGCCCTAAAAATCCTTTCCTCTGCATGATTTAGAACTTCCCTATCAAATTCCTCTTCTGGTCCCATTACTTCTTCTTCATTGTCATCCTCACTGTTGTCACCTGCGGCAACATTTGCTCCTCTACGAAGCTCCTCTTGCAATGCCTGCACCTACCTTTGGAGGGCTCTAACCTCCTCAATATTGATAGCTATGGCCCTTCCACCACACTCTCTTCATGGAGGCATCTTCTTAAATCAAACCCACAACCACACAGTCCTCATGCAAACTACCTCACAGTCGGCGCTCTGTCTACACACTCAGGAAAACCAGCTCTGATACCACTTGATGGGGACACAACCCAAGAAAAGAATGGACACAACAGAAAAGGGAAATTGTATTAACTAAGAAAATAAGCTAGTACAAATAGTACAGAGAAAATAAACTTCAAGACATGCCCTAAGGGCTTACAATAGCATAAATCTGGAGATAATTTCTCCTTACAGTACCTCCTCTCAAACTCCACTCCGATTTCCTTTTACAATGCCAGAAATCTCCTTAAATAGACCCTGGAGGGTTAAGGACTAGGAGTACATTCTAGAAAGTTCTAGTAGGCATCCACCGACCAAATAGAAGGTTCCAAAAGCTGCATTGGAAGTCGGTGCAAATCTAGAAGAATCCAGAAATGGTAATCAAACTTTCGGGAGGCATAACTTTTGAACCATAGGTCCGATTGAAGAACCGTTTACATTTTTGAAAAGCTCTCAAAGTGCTCTATAGCCCTATGGAGGATCTTTGCTCATCCCCCATTTTTTGGCCCTTTTTGAGGTCATTTAATGCCCCTAACCTAACTTTGAAGCATTCTTAGGAGGTCTCCAAAACTTGAAAAATTGCAATAACTTTCAAATCGTGGGGTCTTTTGACCTGATTCTTTTTTTGGAATGCTCTAAATCACAATTACATTCATCTGGCCAATTTACACCTTCTAGGTCACTAAAATAATGGCCAAATTGCATGCTCCTATTTTTTTGATATTTTCTAGCACACTGATAGCTAAACTGTGGGAGTTGGAACCTTTATTTGACCCAAATGGGTATCCAAAAATGAAAAGACATGAAATAGAAACTAAGTCTAAGTACATTTTTTTTGGGTGACACAGGATTGCCCTTATACCTCTGGATGCTCCTGCATCATAAATCCTTTAACCAAGTCACTTTTAACAAGGTGTGAAGTCTTTAATAGGACAGGCCTTTCATAGGGCAAACCATTGGAAGTGGTCAAACTTTGTAACCTTGAATAGTTACACATTGTTGCAGTGATATTTTGTGGGTGTCATCCCTGCCCCAGTTTTACTTTCTCATTTTGGATGGTTTTTGTGTTACCAAATATTGTGTTATTTATTTTCATACATGACTTACTTTCATGTTTATTAGATGAATTAGATGCATGTGGATGATATCAGTTAAAAGGATTTGAAAAGGTTAAATTTATTTACTTCTAATTCACCACCCCACCCCCCCAATTCTCAAAAGTAAATCCTCCCACTTGTTAATTCCAACAATTGGTATCAGAGCTAAGTTCTCACAAGGAGAAGCATTATAGCTTGAATAAAAGATCTAGAAATAGAAGTCTACAAACTTGGAAAGATCATATAGAATCAAGCAATTGATATACAACTTGCTTTACATGCTTTGGAAGAAGCCAGAGAGGAACTGAGAAAATCCTTAAAGAGAAGAAGAGAGATTGCCACAGCTAAGAATGATACACAATACAATGAGATTGACACCTCAAACCTATTTTCAAATGGAGATTCCAAAGATTTTGATGCAGCAATAGTAGACCTAATGGATAAGAATAGAGCTCAAGTAGAATAAATTAGAACACTCAAGCTTGAACAAGAATCACAAGCCATGATGCTTTGTGAAGTGACTCAACAGAAGAAAAGAGCCATTAAAGAAAAGGCGATGCTAGAGGAAGATAAGAGAAACCTTGCCAATATATTGGAACAAAAGTAAATTGAGCTAGCAAGAATCTCAAACATGCAACTAGACACCCTAAGTCAGATGATGAATGCACATCATGAATTGAATGTTAAGGACATTAAGATCTCTACACTAAAAATGCAAAATGAACAACTGCAAAATCACCCAAACAGAGAGAAGGAGATTGCAGAGAGCTCTATAAAACCTAATGAGGTCATCAAGTACTTTGAGCAGCTACTGAAATCACCAAGGGATAGCAATAATACTTTAGGACTAGGATACATTAGCATTGAACAAGGAGAGTCTTCCAAGACTGTAGAAGAAAGGAGTAACAAAGGTAAGAACACTAAACCTACTTGTCATTTCTATGGTAAAAAGGGACATACCTCTAATGTATGCAGGAGCAAGAATGCCCATCAACTTGACAAGCCTAAGAATGCAAGTCATTGTCATAAGTGCAAAAAGCAAGGACTTCAAGCACATAACTGCAGGACTAGGACTATCTGAACACCAAGATTTGAAGGTCACTACTACAATTGCAAGAAGTATGGACATAGAGCTTTTGAGTGCAAATCAAAACCTATGTGGACATCAAATCAAGTAGTAAGGGAAAGTAACCATGGACATCACTACAATTAGGACTACAACACTAGGTATAGCTATCATTACTATCAAGAATATGGACACATTCTTGAAAATTGCATAAGGACACATTTCAAGGGGAACTACAATAGATGGTTGAGTCAAACTACATGTTTTAGTTGCTTGAAGACTAGTCATATCAGCAAGAATTGCCCAACAAGGTCAAAGGTACCCAACTCAAAGAATGACAAAGGTAAAGAGAAGGTAGATGTTGAACACATAAAAGGAGAAATCAATAAAACATGGAAGAAGAAAGATGGGTGTAGCATATCAAATGAAGGGATCACTTCACCTAATAGGTCAAGTGGTCACATTTCATCAAACTAAGTAAAGAAAAGGCATGAGGGACTAATTTACAAAGTTTTATCATACATCAGTTCCTAGACAAGTAAGTATTGAAAAGAAGAGATTAGCATGAACAAAGATACAAAGTTAAAATTTCAAGATTTTGTTGAGTTGCCCTTAGATGCTGAGTAAAAATCTAGTACATGTCAAGTTGATTTTCAACATAGTAGGAGCTTAATGATCAGTAGGAACCAAGTTGGTAGAGGAAGCCAAGTGAAGAAGAAATTTTTACTTGAAGCTAAGTAAAGAATACTCTTGTGGAAGTCGAGTGTTGGAAAGGCAATGGAAGCTGAGTAATGTAGAATCTTTCAAAAGTTGAGTGGATAGTTGTAACCACACTAAGCATTAAATGCAATGAAAATAGGGTATATTATTGCATTTTAAATCATTTTTCCTCATCATGAATGAAGAGAAAAGATAAAAAAGAGTGCAGAGTTTAAAGTAGAGAAATCATTGATTAAATAGATTTCAATAGCATTCTAGCATGATTTCATCGATCTTGAGGTATTTATGTCTGTGTTGAGTTACATTGTTTAATATTTTCTTCGTGTTAAAACCCTATAATTGCAAAAATGGCTTCTAGCTCTAGGAAGGCTCAAGAGAAGGAACCTTTCAAATTCCAACTAGTGTCAAATGAGGTCAAACAACTTGATTTCTACCAAATCCTAGAGGTAGCATATAAGAATGACCTATTTGGAGCCCTATCCATCATACCCCCTAAGGTTGTAATGGTTTAGGATGTAAGAAGATGTTACAATTGCAAGAATGGAGCCATAGGTGACATGGAAATGAGGGAAGCCTATGAGAGACTGTGTGAGAATGAAGTTTTGAAGGATGAATACTAGCTTTTTGAGAAGAATGGTTTAACATGTGTCCTAGAATTCTCCATAGTATTCAAGATGGAATGGATTAGACTAGTGCTTAGCCAAATACATGATGGAATCTTATGGTTGGAAGATGGCACAATAAAAATCATGAAAATAATTGTGCATAGAGTGACAAGGTACCCAACCCTAGATCAGCTAAAGACCCTAAGGAGTGATTCCAAGGAAGCAATTGAAAAGAATACTGGTGCTAAGTGGAATAAGAGAGGGAAGAAAATTGATACCATTCAAGACCCTCTTGTTGATTTTGTTCTCAAATTCATTGCACACAAATTCTACCAATCCAACAGACTCAACAGTGTGCCTTGCATTGCAGTAGATGTTGGCTACAAATTGGTGAAGAAGGATCATACCTTTGATCTCATAGAACTATAACTGCAACAAATTAATGAGAATCTAGCAACTATCAGGAGAACCAAGGGAGCCCAATGTAAATTTGGTGCTATTTTGATTTGTATATTCTCTTATGTTCAAAATGAGTTTCCTTCTTTTGGAAAAGTTGCATGGAAAACTAATAGGTCAATAATAGCTCAAGTAAATGAATATATAGAGCAGATGGGAGCTAATTTTGAGACCTTAATGACTAGCTATTTTGAAGACTTTGATAAGTCAATGAAGCAAAGGCTAAGAATTCCAATTTATTTAGTGGAAAAACATGTAAATGATGTATGTTTTCTCATAGATATAGACTATACATACATTCAAGATTCCATACCAAGAGTGAGATGGTTAAGACCTCTTAGTTATGAAATAAATATAGATGAAGCATTAGCAGCAATAACTACATTACTAGTAGAGGAAATAGACAAGGATGCACCACATTTTGGAACTTATGATGTGGTGATATTAAAAGTGGATATGGAGTTGAAGATTGCCTCTACTTTGAATAAGAAGGATAAACTTGTGAAGAAATTAAAAGCCAAATTTAGGGAAGGCACTGCAAAAGTAGTAGAGGAAGAAGGTGAAGATGCTAAGGATTATGAAGAGGAACAAGGTCAAGGGCCACTTGCCTTAACCCAAGGTATGGGGGAGGATGTAGATAAGGAGTAAGGTGTTGAGTAGGAAGCACCCAAGGATGAGACCAAGAAAAGGAAAGCTCAAAAATAGCCAGCTGCATAGCCCAAGGGAAAGTAGAAAGCTACAAAGCCAAGCCCATCCAAGCCAACTACAAGGGCTAATACTAGGGCTACAACTCAGGTGGCTAAGGAACAAGAGAAGTATAAGGCAAAAAAATAAGGACCTATAGAGTAGAAGAAAAGATGAAAGTATGTTGCACCTCCTAAATCAGATGAAGAAAGAATAGAATTTGATGAAGAGCAATTCATATTTGTAAGACATTCTATCACATCTAAATTGAAAACTATTTGCAATAATATTAGAGACAATGCTGATTTAACTAGTCTAAAGACCATTGATTTTAATAAGTTATCAAAGGAACAACAAAACATAGTGAAAGAGTCCATCTACACTATGATGGCTAAGTTCAAGACCACTCCACTTGAACTAGATAACTCGATGCCTAAGGAGCTAAGCTCATTAGTTTAGAATAAATTGCATTACTATCTCAAAATGGAAAAGGAAACAAGGGAGTCAAAATTGGCTCAAGTAATGCTAGACCTTACTAAAGGTCAAATAACAAAGGCTAGCAAGAAACATGGGAGCAAATTTGAACTCAAATATAGAGCCTTTAGAATTTTGCAGAACCAAATAGAAGATGTGCAAAATTCCACACAAATGTGGAAACTAATTTATGGATTGACAATAGTTAAAGAAGGGGAGAAAGACCCATTTTAGGGGAGAAATGGTGAAGAAGAAGAAGGTAATGAGAAAGAGGAAGAAGGAGAGAAAGAAAAAGAAGAAGAAACAGTAACAGTTGAAGAGTTGCAGGCTTAACTAAGTGTCCAAGACACCCAACTACCACCACTAAGTCCTCCACATACAACACCTATAGAAATAGTAATTGTAAAGGATTTTTTTGACACCTCAGGTTAGAACATCAATCCTTTAACTATAGAGGATCTGAAAAATATCCTTCACCAAACTACACTACAATCACAACTATGTACTAATCCAATTTTGGTGAGTGTAGATGAGATGTAGAAATTTGTACTAGAGATAACAAGGGAGAAGGAAAACACACAAGAAACATCTTCTCAACCTCCCATAGCTAAAATAGTTCAACCTAAAGAGTAGGAAGCACATGATAAAACTACTAAGGTTGATAATATAGTTATAGTCACAATAACAGCAACTGTTGAGGAGCCAACAAAGGAACAAATAGGGCAAGATGTTCCTACTACACAAAGACAAGGTGCACCTCCTCAAATTATCATTACTGATCAAGGTAGTAGAGAAGAGGAGAAAGAAGAGGAGAGAAACCCTAAAGAAAAGGAATAGGAGACAATACAAACATTGTCAAACTTTCCTACCTCAGGGACTCCTACCAAGAAGCCAAGCACTGATGTAGTACCATTGCAGATTTTAGAACCAGGCTCAAGCTCCACCAAGGTTGCAAGGGTACTTCACTTTAGAGACCCTACACTTAATGAAGAAAGATTCATACCTAGTTATGACTCAAGAATTATGAACCTAGCTCAAATAAATGAAGTTCAAGAGGCACTAGAGAGAAGGAAGAAACAAGAGATACTCATAAATGAGTATAGGCAGAAGCAAGCATAGGTGGAAATCAAAGAAATATTTCTTGATGGATTCATCTTGCAAGTACTTGATGAGACCTATCCCATCATGGAAAAATTGTCCAACATTGTGGACTAGGTACAAAATGAAGACCTTCATATAAATGTAAAATTCTTAGAATGGTCAGAAAAGAAGTTTTGGATGAAAGTAAATGAGAAAATATCAAATGAAATAGCACTTTCACAAGTAGAATTGGCTAAAAAGGTTGAAAAGGTAAAAGCAGTACTTGAGAATGTATTCTCATTATACTCCAAGTTGTGTGATTCATCATATTTCACACAAGAAATTAGCCAAAGGATACTAAGCTTGGAACAAAATTTCAAGATTTCTATCACACAACTACCAAAAGATCTAGCTCAAAGTGAGAAGCATTTTGTAACTACGCTTCACACACAGAAAGAGTTAGTTGTATTGATAGTAGAAGAGGTCAATATTAAAGCCAAATTAATATAGATTCAATCTTCCATTACCCCACATCTATAAGTACTCCATAAGGAATAGGCCTATGCAAAAAAAATTCTAAAGAAAGACCCCAACCTTTCTACTTTAGAAGACCTTGTACATCTTGCAGCAAAGACAGCCATCCAACACAAGTCAATGGAGATTGCTTTAGATAATTGGGATGCTTCTCTCAAGATGATTATGGAGGTAAATAAAAAAAATTTGGCAAAGTATTCTATTCATGCTTAGGACCCTTTGACATAAGTGTCAAAAAGGGGGAGATAATTCATTCTTGCATCTAATATGAATGCGGAGATATAATGTTTTAGGGGAGATATGAATAAGAATGGGAAATAATACATTCTTTGATGGAAGTAATAAAGAATATCCAAAGGGGGAGATATTCAAATTCACATTTTAAGGAAGTAATAAGGGAATAAAGCCAAAAGGATGTGAAAGGGTAATAGATATAGAGTACAAGAAGCAAAAATAGGGTACACAGATACAAAAACAAAGGCAGACAAGGCAAAGAGTATCAGATACATTAGCATGAGACACATTTAGCACAAGAATTTTGGTTGCAAGTATGGAAATGGAACATCAGCTCAGGGGGAGTTACAAAATTTTTGAGTTAGGCATTTTTGCCACTCATATCAAAGGGGGAGATTGTTAGTCTCAGACTGGTTTTGACAATTTAGTTTCAACACACTTAACCATTTCTCAAGATGATGTCAAGTATAACATAGAAGCCAAGCTATAATGTGTGCCAAGCTAAAGAATTCAATAGGTGCCAAGTGAACTTTAGGTGTCGAGTAATCTTTAGGTGCCGAGCGAAGTTCAAGTGCTGAGCAAAGTATAGATGTCGAGTCACTATAGATGTCAAGTGAAACAAAATTACTATAGGAGCCGAGTGATCCAGTTTTCCTATATGTGTTGAGCATCAACAACTAGTAAGTGCCAAGTAACATAGAATCAACATATGAGTTTGTGCTTTCAGAAACTCATATGTAAACCATTTTTAAAGCCAACATAGGATGAATCTTGAAGGATCTTGAAAATAAGATTGAATCTTTTGCATTACATATGTAATTGGCATGCAGCCAATAAGAAAAATGGAGAAGGCATGCAACCAATAGGAAAGGTGAAATAAATGAGTGGGAAATGAAGATTTAATATTGATCATAGATTCATACCTAACCCTAAGTCTTCAAAATATTTATAATGAGGATGAAACCCTATTGTGTATATGTGAGAGAGAAGTGTATGGGTGAATTATAGCAAAGTGTAGAAGGATGTAAAAGACTTAGTGAAGAATAGAGTAGCATTGCAGAATCTAGTTGATCAAGAACAGAGTATCAGAACCTTAAAAAGTGACATATCAGATTAAGAAAGGACCAGAGCAGATAGAGTAGAACAATGATCTAGAATTAGCAATAGAGGATTGCAAGTTATCAAGTCAAAGTCTTGATAATACTTTCTAGCAATTGTATTAGGTATGGAAATCCTATGGACTTAGGTTGGTTTAGTAGCCATTTGTAAATCCTTTAACAGGGTGGCACTCCAAGTGAATGTACTAAAGTTCTTTAACTAGGCCTACTTTTAGCAAGGTAGTTAAATCCTTTAACCAGGTCACTTTTAACAAGGTGTAAAGTCTTTAACAGGATAGGCCTTTCAGAGGGTAGACCATTGGAAGTGGTCAAACTTTGTAACCTTGAACAGTTACACATTGTTGCAATGATATTTTGTGGGCGCCATCCCCACCCCAGTTTTACCTTCTCATTTTGGAGGGTTTTTGGGTTACCAAATCTTGTGTTGTCTATTTTCATACATGACTTTACTTTCATGTTTATTAGATGAATTAGATGCATGTGGATGATATCAATTAAAAGGATTGAAAAGGTTAAATTTAGTTACTTCTAATTCACGCCCCCCCCCCCCCCCCCCCCCACCATTCTCAAAATTAAATCCTTCCACTTGTTAATTCCAATAAACAAATATAGGTTTGAAATTGGGACTCCATTGAACCATTCCATGTGTAGGGGAAGTGTTAAGAGGTAATTTCATGGTGGAAATATTGTTGAGGTTTTTTTTTCTTGTGTCTTGAAGATTATTATTTTGTAGATACATTCTTAGTGGATCCATGAAAAATGGTTGTGAAACTTTGGTTTGATCTATATCAAAAGTTTGTTTAGGTTTCTTGGTTTTCTTTTGTCTTGGATGAGCTTTTGGTTGTATTTTCACTTCAAAAAACAAGGTTCAATATAGGTCTTCTGGTCTTCGAGTTGAGTGTGTCCTTGTAAGAGCTGGCATGATATCTAAGTATACAAATACAATGGGGAATTTTTAAATGGAATTTTTGCCTCCCAAGTGCACACCTAAACTACCAATTGCACCCAAATAGTATCAAGTGCACCCTTGGGGTGTGCAAATGGAACCTAGAAGGGGGTAGTTGGTAAACGAGGTTTTTGGGTGACAAAAATGTAAAGTATGTATACCCTAAGTGTTTTTAGGGGTTTTTTAGGGTTTAGGTACGTAATGCAAGTTGTGAAAATGTAGTTAGGAACTCTAGAACTTAAGATGGACTCCTTAGTTACCAAATGTACCATAAAACTACCAAGTATGCCCTGAAACTACCTAGTGTGTCCTTGAGGTGTAGGGGTGTAGTTGGTAAAATAGGTTGAAACTTGATAATTTGGAAGGGGTTATGCAAGATATAACTTTTTTTTTGGAATTTTAGGGGTTTAGGTATGTGATTCAAGTTGTGAAAGTGAAAAATGACCTAGGGTAATGATATGCAAGGTGTAAATGACCTAAGGGGAAGATATGCAAGTGTACATTCAAGTGATGTTTTGAATTTTCTGATTAAGGGCTATGAAGATGAATCTAAGGTATGCCAAATGTAGATTGTATTGGACTTTAGACATTGAATTTGTGAAAATAAAAGTAAGGGTTGATGTATGCAACTTAGGGTTGGATTATGAAATGTGTTATGCTAAATTTTATAATGATGTTTAGGACATGCAAGATATGGACATTGGATCATGTAAAGTATTGGGTTTGATAAATAATTTGGATAAGTTGATTGTTGGAGATGTTTGTGGGATTTTTATGCTCAGAGGAAATGCTAGGGTTTTGTACTATGCAAGGTGAAATGAAAATGCAAATAGGGTTAAGAAAAATGATGTTTAGGGAGACTAAGGATGTGCTAAGGTAACAAAAACTATATGCAAGGTTTGAATTTAGAATAAAATATTTGGAAAATACCATTCTAAGAGTTTAACCTTATGAAGATAGACTTTAGATCTTGACCAAAAGAGACAAAAAATGAAAAAGATAAAGTTGATAAAAAGGAAAAGGTCAAATCTATCAAGACATAGATATAATTTGACCCAATAAATATGATAAAAGATGACAAAAAGACTAAGGTGAAGATCCTTCATCCATTAACATAAGGAGACACTTAATGACTCATACCTTGTTCTAATTTTTTACAAAGTTCAAAGGGGTTTTAGGTTCAAAATGAATTTTATAAGGGGATCAAAATGAGAGTTATGTGAGGTAGGTATGAAAGGTACAAGGATCCTAGGGTCCAAAATGATGTTTAAGACTTGATTAAAATGAGGTCCTATGCAAGCATCTAGGGGCAATTCTAGGGTCTCAAAATGCAATATTAAGGTCAAAATTGATTGTTCTAGCAACCAAGTGTGTCAAGAAAATACCAAATGTGCTTTGATAGATCCAACTATGCATATGGTGTAGTTGGTAATTTAGTGGAATTGTTGGTAAAGGAGGATTGAGACTCGGTGATTTATGACTTCATGACTTTCATGTTGTTATGCTAGAAAGTGGGTTGACTGACGATTATGTTATGATCAAAATGAGGATGCAAAATGAAGGTTAGGACATGAGAAATAAGGATTAGGGTGTTCCAAATAAGGGTTAAGATATGAAAGAATACAAGATGAGGGATACAAGATAAAGACTAAGGATTGAAAGGTGAACAAGAGGAGATGCAAAACAAAGACTAAGGGATACAATATGAAGGATAAGGGATTCTCTATTAGGACTAAAATATGAAAGTATGAGGATCTAAATATGGAAAATGTAATAGTATGCTATGCAAAGATGAAGTCTAAATCATGCTAAGGACTCCTGAGGTTGGAAGTCTTCATGTTGACAAAGTTCTTATGGGTTTGACAAATTTTTTGCAATATTTTGACAAGAGGTTTGTATTGTTTTGACAATGTGATTATTTGGAAGTTTCAAATGTTTAAATGCATTTGGTGTGAGTTTGTAAATTGGAAATTATCTTGATTAATATTATGCACACACACAAGACACAATAGACAAGAATAGTCATTTTTAAAACTTAAAAGGCACATCACAACCTAGGCTTTAAGACTATATCCACTAAATTCCCACTTGAACCAAAGTTTAGTCACTCTTATCTAGAGCAAACAACCTAGGATCTTGAACCATGGGATCCTCCTTATAGCACACTCACTTCTCAAGGATACCAATATCCACTTCCTAAGGTTCATCACTTCCCAAGGGACTATTACCTCTACTAAGGACCATAAGATTGTGGGATGTCTTCATGGGAATAGTTAACCCCTAAGATAGTGGATAGAAAGGATTTTGGACACTAGGACATCGTGTTTAGTTTGGGCACTCCTTTCAGCAAGTGAATGATAAACTTCCTTGTTAAACTTCCTCAAAAGGTCTCCTAGCCCCAAGAACTGAGGTTTGACACACCATAAGGGTAGTGACAGAGAGCTATCACTAAATAATATTATCAATAGTGCATTAATTGTATCAATTCTATTATAGCAGCTAGAGTATAGCCTTGGCATTGTCCTATTACCAATTTGAGGTCGACCCATGGCACTCACCAAGTGGCGAGTCTTGGTTCCAAGGTAGGTCTCTTTAAAAGCAATTGTACATATTTATCTTACACCCAAGATCCATGAATGGTGAGTGGAGATGATGCATCTATGAAACTCTTTGGGTTATAAATAATTTAGAGATACCAATTAGAAAAGAAAGTTAATTTTAAAGAACCAAACTAAGTGTTTGATAATATAAACAAAAAAAAACACATAGTTTTGACAAACACACAAGTGTTTGTCAATATCCTACACCAAACACATTAGTAGTTTTTCAATTGATTAATCTTCTCCCAATGAATGTGGCATTCTGCAAACAAATCATCAATAACACAAAAGCCTTTATTCTAAGTTCTATAATGAAAATAAAACCCTAAATGTAGATTATGACTCAAAATTGATGTTTTCATGAACCAACTACATAGTGATAGCACTAATTATGCCAAGGAATGCTGCAAACCACTCAAAAAACTCCCAAGTGTGCCCAAATAGTGCCAAGTGCAACTATGGTGTAGTTGAGGCCCAAAAGGTCTCAATTAGTAGTTTAGGGGTGTAGTTGTTACCTAGGTACTAGAAAACTAAAATTTGGACAACTAGAATGGGCTCAAAAAAATCATATTGGAACCTAGACATGCAAATACATGGGGGTCAACTCCAAACTACATGATTGGTGCAGTTGGTTTCTTAGGTACTAGAAAACTAAAACCTAGGTAGCTAGACTAGGCTCTAAACAAGCATACAAGAACCTACACATGCAAAGGAAGGGGAGTCATTTACCAAAAATTTTTTGGGGTGGAAGGATGATGAGATCCACCTTCCCTATTATATATAGGAGAGATATTTGATTGGGCATACCACCATTGGACACTTGGTTATTGAGATGTACTTGCTAGAGAGTATATGTCAATAGTTTGGAGAGAGGTAGGATGTGCCTATAGGGCTTTCTCTATTTTCCCAATTGACAGTAGAGGTTAAAGAGTGAGGGTAACCTATTCGGACATAGGTATCCCATACACATTTGGATGAGTTATAGCCTAGATTATGGGAAGCAGTAGTTTACATGATGGATGTGGATATGACATTAGCCTATGATAGGTGGTTTTCTCAACATCATCCAAGGCCTTTGACAAATCTTGGAGTGCCAATACCATAGTTCAAACCATAGGAAGGATGGGGAGGAGGAGAATGAGAAGGAGACATATGGGGAGGAAGGGGTGACAAGGATGAGGAAGGAAATAAAGAGGGGGAGATGATGTGGAGGGAGATGATGAGGAGGGTGGAGACCATGGGGGTGGGGATTATGAAAAGGATTCAGATGGAGATAACGACAAAGGTATGGATGCAATGATGATGGATATAGATGAGGATCTATTAGATGGTGTAGAGGGGATGCTAGTGCTAGTTAAAATAGGGCCTAGAAAGTCATAGGGCTCCAGAGTTAGTTAGAGGGGCTCTAGGAAGATATTGCCTAGATTAGAGTAGAGAGGGATGTCATGATAGCCTCTTGTGGTGTAGCAGTATAGAGGGTAGATAGAGCTATCTAGAAGTGTCAAGACTTCATTAGTAGCATCAAGGATGCATCAATTTGGGAGGTGGTCATCATAGTGGGTGAGGTATGTATAGAGACACCAATCAAAAAATAAATTCCATTTTAAAGCACTAAACTAAGTGTTATCTAATCTAAAGAAAATAATACATAGTTTGGACAAACACACAAGTCTTTGTCAATATCCTACACCAAACACATTAGTATTTTTCAAGTGATTAGTCTTCTCCAAATGAGTACCACATGCTATAAATAGGTCATTAGTAACACAAAAAACCTCTATTGTAGGTTCTAGAATCAAAATGAAACCCTAGATGCAGATTATGACTGAAACTTGGCCTTTATGTGAACCAATCATACACTTATAATAGCAATTGTGCTAGAGAAGGCTAGAAACACTTTGAAAGCTCCTAAGTACACCCATAAAAGGCCAACTAAATCTATGCTGTAGTTAGGGCCTAGAAGGGCATAGTTCATATTTTAGAGGCATAGTTGGGAAGCTAGGAACCAAACAGGGTGATACAAGGTCAAAATGGAACCTATAATATGTAGAATTTAAAGTAGGTCTACCAAGTACACTTTGAAAGTACCGAATGCACTCATGGTGTACTTGGAGAATAGAAGGTCATGGTTGGTATTTTAGGGGCACAATTGATCATATGAGAATAGCAGATAAAGATGATACTAGGCCCTAAGAACTTAAAATAGCTTCCTAAGGCTCCCAAGTGTGCCCTAACAGTACCAAGTGCACACCTAGGATAAAGAGCTACAAAATTGCATAAAAAATGGATAAAATATTTTTTCTTGACCTCATAATTAGACTAGGTGTGAAAAAATAGACAAAAAAGGAGTGAATCCTTCAAATGAGTTCCCTCCTTGCACTTAGAAGCACAAACAATGAAAACCCAAGTTAGTAAGCATTATTAATGTTAAGTTCACTAATTATAGGACTAGAAAATAGGTTGAAACCTAGAATACTATGAGCAACCACAAACTCAATAAACATATGCTAAGCTATTCTAATCTACCATGAAAACCAATGGAAGTAAAGGAATTAAAACAAGTAAAACCCCCTCTTCAATTGTATTTTCCATGTCCTCCTTTCTTCTCCATTATTGATGTAGCTCCAATTCCTTGTAGTGCACACACAATCAAAAGAAAATGAAAAAATTTAAAATTTCATGAATGTTATTCATAATACTAGAAGTGTAGTTTGGGCATAATTTGAGAGAATATGGATGTTACAGTCAAAACAAGTGCCAGATGGCTCAATTTTATAGCCAAAATACAAGAGGTGAGACATGAATGATGGGATGAAAAATTGTCAATTTGAGTGTACAAAGTGGAATGATATTCCTTAGGATATCTATGAAAAATATAACTCAATATTCCACATATAGGATTTTATGACACATACAAGTCAACACGACTAAAGGTGGAAGAGAATCTACGACATGCATATGACACATCAAAGCTACTTGTAGACAAGAACCTATGATGAATGCAGATTTTTTATAGAAATGTGTAAGGAATAATATATGCCAAATATGAAACATATTAGCCAAGTGTAGAGAGAGGATCTATGATTTATTATGGCCAATGTCAATATTGGGTAGAAATTTTCAATTAAAAATTCATAATTCCACACAAATAGATATTAGTAAATTAGAAAATAGAAGTGGGAAAATAGGACTTGGTAAATTGATAATTCCCATAGTTTGCAAAGATGGACCAATTAAATAATAAATATTAATTAATTGAGAATGTTTTTTAATAAGAATTATTAGTAAAGAGGCATGAAATGATTGAAATAACATAGGAATAGATTATGATTTAACTAATCCTATAGGGTAGATCACTAAATGATTGGCCAAATTGATTAGATAAATGTGGGAATAACCTTTTGAATAATTAAGCAAATTAACTAGGACGATGGTGAGTAGATCAAAATATGATCAAATTTATCAAGTGGTTAGGATTGATAACATGTCAAGGAAATATGACATGGATTAAGGACATGTGATATTTTATAGACATTTTTAATACCATAGGATTGAAATTGATTGATAAGGTTGATAGTAGCATTCAAAGACATTGTCAATATTATTAGATTGATTGGATAAGGCCATGATCTGACACTGAGGGACTTGACAATGTCAATGACCAGATGATAAAGATGGTGGATTGACCTAGCACTAAGGGACATGGCTATACTAAGGTCAAATTTGATAGGTTTGATAGATTGACAAGAAACTAAGGGACATGATAATACCTATGGTTGAATAATTGTTGATTGATTAGGGATGTTTGACATGTTTTGGATTGATTAGGGTTGAATAAGAATGGTTTAGGGATGATTTTGGGTTGATTTGAGATGGTTTTGGGTTGATTATAGAGGATTATGATGATATTGAAAAGGTTTTGGGTTGATTTGATGAGATTTTGATGATGTTGAAATGATATAGAGTTGATTATGAAAATCTTAGATTAAATAGGAACCAATTTTGAAATGATCTGGAGTTGATTTGGGGGTGTGAATGATGAAGGATATTGTCAAAATATGTATGAATGATAATCAAATTGGCCTAAAGATTATAATTAGTGAAATGAGTATATGGGACACGTCAGTATGAAAAGGTGTTAGAAATAATCAAGACTAACAAGGTTACTGAGAGGGGAGGGGTGAATCAGTAACTCTAAAACTTTAAATCAATTCTGCATAATAACATATTCACCATTTATCCATCTAATCTACTGTATGCATGAAGAGATAAACATTCATAACTCATGAACACACTAATTTGGTGACCCAAAAACCTTCCAATTAGAAAGTAAAATTGGGGTGGGGATGATACCCACAAAACTTCAATACTATAGTATAAAGTTGGCCGGTTAAGGCTTACAATGATCACTTTTGATGATCTTCCCTATTAGGAGCAAGTAGGACTATTAGATCCACCTTGTTAGAGGATTTAAAAACATACATTGAAGTATGCACTCTGTTAGGAGATTTACAAAAGATTGTTAAGTCTACCCTTTTAAAGGATTTACAAATTGATTCACCTGTTAGGATGAAGTAGTGGATCTACTTACAACTAATTGCTAATAAGATCTTTTAGGCTCTAATCACCTGATGTGATAGATATAACTTTTCTGCATCTATGTTGACCTTGTTGTATCCCTCTATTTTGTTGCTGATTTTCTTTCCTTCTTCTCAAAATATTGCAATATAATACCAACAACGACATACAACATTACTTCTCTTCAAATGATATATACCATTCCAATATTTACACTGGAAAGGTTGGCCAAACACAAGTGAACAAATCATTACTGAGTTGGCTAGATAGTAGAAAACTCGAGTTCCTCAAACTAACTCGATGACCTTCTGATACTCAGCATCCACTACAATACACTGCATCATCGTGCACTTGGTAAGAGTAGAGGCACAGTCCATACTAATCACTCTAAGTAGCTTGGAACTCAGTAACCATTGGTGACTCGGTGAATATTATGTCACTCAGTGAAAATTGAATCCATTGATAACCTTCTTCACTTGGTAAATATTGATTCCTTCATTTACCTTGTTTACTCGGTAAACACTAAGTCCTTCATTTACCTTGATCACTCAGTAAACACTAAGTCCTTCATTTACCTTGATCACTTGGTAAACACTGCGAAGCTCGGTGACCACTAACTACTTGGAGAACACTATTTTACTCGGTAACCACTATGAACTTGGCAAACACTGCTGAACTACCCATATGCTCGGTTTCCAAAGGAATGCTCGGTATAAACTTGTAGACTGAGTGATGAGCTCAGTAAGCATCCAAAATCGAATAAGTGTTTGCACTAATGACAAATATACATTAATTCCAACAATTGAAAAGGTTTTGGGTTGATTTGATGAGATTATGATGATGTTGAAATGATATAGAGTTGATTATGAAAAGTTTAGATTAAATAGGAACCAATTTTGAAATGATCTAGAGTTGATTTGGGGGTGTGAATGATGAAGGATATTGTCAAAATATGTATGAATGATAATCAAATTGGCCTAAAGATTATAATTAGTGAAATGAGTATATGGGACATGTTAGTATGAAAAGGTGATTAAATAGTAGATGTGAACCATTTTTGAGTGTTTACAGATAGCCTACAAATCTACACACATCCTCTATTCTCCATTCTTCTTTGGTGCTATCACTATTGGTAGAACATATAAAATCAAACTCTCTTGAATCAACCACTTTTACAAAAATTCATGCACTTGTCTATTCAACTTCTCACTTTTTTTGGTGTCATTCTATGTGTTTCCTTGTTTGGAAAATTGGCTCCTAGAATCAAATACATCTAGTAACTTATCTTCCTTACTCATGGTAATCACTCAGGAACATTATCAGATACAATATCTGGGAACTCCTCTAACAAATTTTCAACTTCTACAAATACCTCTTTTACTTATTTTTACCATCTTTTGTAATTATATCAAAACACATATGATAATGTCTCATACCCTCTAAGAACTTCTTTCCATAAACAAAACATACTCTAGCAATACAACATACCTTTTCATATGTATCCATCAATGGCTTTAGCTTATGTTTCACTCCATCATTTTATCAAAGTGTGGATATTTTCACTTCTATCATATATATCATGCCTTTTAAACTACCATGGTCTTCCCATTAACATATGGCATATGTCCATAGGTATGATATCACAAAGCACTCATCTTAGTAGCTTCCAATCTTGAAATTTAGTAGGCACTACTCATTAACCATGACCTTGTGGTCATCCTACACCCATGCAATCTGATATGGGCATGGTTGTTTTTTCCTCTTGAGATTTAACTTCATGACCATCTTAACTGACACCATATTATCAGTACTTCCCCATCAATGATCACATCACAACACTTATCTTCACATTTTCACCTTGTGAAAAACAAGCTCCTCCTTTGATTAGGTTCATTTTCACCACTCAATAGGACTCTTTTGCATTAATATCCTTAGAATGTGATGACCTAGAATATTTATTGACATGCATAAATATGGTATGTCTTTTAGTTCTCCTATCGGTCCTTCCTTGGTGTTGAGGACATTCAAATTCTCTATGTCCTTCTTCTCCACAATGAAAATATTTTCCATAGAAACCTCCTCTTCCATATCCTTGTCCTCTTCCTCTCTGATCTTTATTGTTATGATCATATAAATGATTGAAAATTTTTCCCCTTTGGTTCTAACTAATACTACTTGCCTCAACCTTGATCTTTTGATCATCATTTTGGCCTCCATAAGACTGTCTACCAAATCTTCCACCATGACCTCCTTTACTATTCTTGTTATCAGACTTCTTGACCAACTTCTCCTCTACTCTTAGGGAAAATTGGTTTTGGTACTCCTTAATATTGTTCATTCAAATAAGAATTAGCTCCTCCTAAATGGTTGGCCTTAACCAATTAAGATAATGAGAAAAAATTTCCTTATGAGCTTCTATATGGCCCTTTCTAATAATAACTTGGTATAATTATTTTGTATACTCCTAAATAGATATTCCCACTACCTTAAACCCTTGCATTATCTTTAGTAGATCAAGCTCATAATTAGTGGCAATGAATTATCACTTTGATTTAGCTATCATTAGGTCCCATATTTTGATTTTTTCCTTCTCTCCTCTATTTTTCTCCAACTAAATCTCTTGCCACCAGATCTTCACAAGACCCTTCAATTTTGCCTTCACAAACTTGACCCTATCAAGATCCTTAATATCTTCATACTTGGATTATTCCTCCAATTCATTTATCCAATAAGTCAACTCCTTTGTGTTAAAATTTCCAAAAAATATGGGAACCTCAAACTTACATATTTTTCTAATCTTGGAGATGGCCCTAAAAATCATCTCTTCTTCTAAGTTTAGAACTACCTCTTTTTTAACATTTTCTTCTTCTTTTCCTTCATCCTCACTTTCATCTCTTGCAAAAATATGTATTCCTCTATACATTTATTCTTCTAATATTTTCATATATCTCCAAAGGACTCTAAAACCCTTAGTTGTAACACCTATAATTCTTGTACCATGCTCTCTTCATGGAGGCATTTTTGAACTTCTATTGAAAGCCTAGTGCAAACTACCTCACAATCAATGGTTTGTCTATTTGCTCAGTTCAAACCACAATCCTGGTGTAGCTACCTCACAGTCATCGATCTATTCACACACATAGGAACTACTCAGATAACACTAAATAAAGGGAACTCTCCTTAATACCACATATTGTTGTTTCAAAACTACCAAGCAACAAAACAATTGTTACCAAGATTCTAAAGATAAAACTTGGTCTAAGGGTTAGAAACCTCCTATAATTAACTAAGAAAACTTCATATTTGGACCCAACTTCAATAGAATCATAGGGATTCTCTATTCTTTAGGTTCTGCAAAACCAAGGTGGGTGCACCTAAGGGGATACATGGATATATAATTGGTTTATGGTTCTTGATTTCAACATATGTTCATTAACATCATGCTTTCTATTTCACTACTATCCCTTATAGTAGAAAATGGTCATAATTCTTCTATACTTCACAAATAGTCCTTGATAGTAGCAGCTAAAATGACATACAAGGGATTATTGCAAATAAATGCTTACCAACAGTTTAACTCTTCATACAACAAAGCAAAAATTGATTTGATATATATTTATGCTTCATGTAACTTCATGATTTCTTCAACATGCAACTGAATAAAATGATTAGTGCCCTAACCATTAGCATTCAGAGTCTACCCAACAATTTTGACATAATTAATTGCCTCACAATCAATTAATTAACCCTAAACCCCATTCTCATAAATATCAATCTTGTGTCACTAGGAATTTTATTAATTTAATGATAAATTTATGTAATTCCTTGAATTAAAAGCAACAAAAAATTGATACGCAACCTATCCTAGCTACACTAAATTGCATAAATCTTGCTTATACAATCTCAAGATAACCAGTATACAATAATGGAGATAGAATTCAGAGTAAAAAAATATGGCAAAACTTTCCCTTTGTATTAATTTCCTTTGAAAACTATACAGTACTAATGTAAAATCATTATAACTCAAGACAAGACAAGATAATCTTTCAATGTCAATGTATTCTTAGATTTGTAGAGAATATTGGAATTTGATTGAAAAGATCACTATTGAAGAAGAGAGATTGTTTGCAAAGAGGGAGATTGTTGATAAAGAATGTCTTCAATCATTGTTTTGTCACTAATGTCAAACCTACTATTTGTTGGAATGACAATTGCTTATAAGATCCAAGTACTATCACTTAGTTATTTGATGAAGAGGATTTAATCAATAAGATGTAACAAAAGTACCTAAGGGAAAGGTTGAGTTATGGTTTTGTAATAAAGTACAAGGATTAATTAAGACAATGGTAAAATGATGTATTGATAGTATACTTGAAGATACAAATGTTGGCTACACTTAGAAACTCTAGAAGAATAATTTGTAACAAAGTTATCTGTAAAGCTTGACTAAGTTCATTAGTGGGTGTCGAGCAAGCTAGTTCATGACAGGTAGATTATAAGTGTCAAGAAAATAAAAAATCTAGTGTGTGTCGAGTGAAATAGAAGGAGCCAAGCAAGCTTAGGTTTCAAGCATGTAATAGGTGTCAATCATCACTAAATTTAGTTATTGCTAAGTGAATCCATGGTAGGTGTTGAGCATCAGTAAAAATGTAATAGGTGTTGAGTAACATAGTGTATGCTGAGCATTAGAATTTCAATAGTGCCGAGCTGCTGCATTATTTGAAAAATCAAAGATTTGCCAGATCTGAGCTGACAAGTTTGTTACCTTGAATTTTGTGAATTAGATGGAGGATAAGGATGATGAATTGGTGGCACAGAATTTTAGATAAACTATTTTTGAGAAAATTTAGGAGGATTCTTCATGATGTTTCTAGAAGGAACAAGATATGGGATGGATTCATTGAACTCTACCTTATCCATTCAAACTAAAAGAAAGAGTGAGAAGATTCAAGTGGGAAAAGTATTCCAGACTTCTATTTAATGAGTTAAAGGTCAAGAAGCTAGAGTTGTTGAGTTTCCAAGTTGCAAAGTGGTTGGTAGGATGTCAAGGTGAAGGCACTAAGAGAGAGGAAGAATAGAGTACAAAGATCTACTTTGATAGGTAACCATAGTAGAGATTTCACTGGTATATTGAGCATGGAGACTTAAGGAGATAGATCTTGAAAGGAGGACAAGCTATCAGAGCTACAGAGATTGAAAGCCAAGAAAACTTTGAGAGTTGAACTAAGATCTCAAATTTGCAAGTTAACTTGTGATTTGTATCAAATCGAAAGCCCCTGTTGTTACTCTCTAACAATTGTATCAATTAGGGTAAAATCCTATGGACTTAGGTTGGTTTAACAACCATTTGTAAATCCTTTAATAGAGTGGTATTCTAAGTGAATGCTCTAAAGTCCTCTAACTAGGCCCACTTCTAACAAGGTGGTTAAATCCTTTAACCAGGTCACATTTAATAGTGTGTTTTAGCCTTTAATAGGGCAGGTCTTTCATACAGAATCACTTTAGAAGAGTGAGAATTGAGTAGCATGTTACTGGTGGTTTTTCCCAAATTGGGTTTCCATGTAAATCACTATGTTATTTGTTATTCTTGCATGCTGATTTTACAGTAACTTACTAAGTAGGAAAGTTTAAGCTTGGATGGATGAATAGTTTAATGGGCTCACTTTACTTGGTAAAAAAAAATTTTAGGAAATTTTGACCTTGAATAACTAATTCACCTCACCTCTTAGTTATTTTAAAGCATTTCTAAAAATTGGTATCAAAGCCATCTGTTGATTTGGTTTAAAGGTATTAGAAGTAGGAAGATCAAGATGTCCAAGAGAGAAGTGCCCAAGCTTAATAGAGATAACTTCACTGCATGGAAAAAGTTAATGGAGTTGTAACTTGGATCAATAAGTGACCATGAACAAACCTTAATTGAAGTAGAACATGTTGATCCAGCTGTACCCACTGTAGAAGATATGAAGAAAAAAAAGGAGTACAATCAGGCAATGTTGGAGATTGTCTCTACCCTCAGTTATGCTAAATTTGATGACATTAAGGGATGTGACTTTTCATTCAAGATTTGAAAGCCTTGATTGATATTTATGGAGGAGATCAGAATGTTCAAAGAGCAAAAAGAGAAAGCCTCAAAGGAAACTTTGATGACATGAAAATGGAGGAAGGTGAGAATGTTGCTCAATATGCCTCTAGAATGAAAGAAGTAGTAAGTGCAATAAGAAGTTTGGGTGGTCATTTAGATGATGACACTATTAATATCAAATTTTTAAGAACCTTTCTCACCATCTATGCTTTTAAAGTTTCAACCATACAAGAATTAAGATTGGTACTAGGAAACCAACTAATATTAGAAGGTATAGTGAGAAGACTCACTACATTTGAGTTGTCCAACTTTAATAACTACACACCTAAGAATCTTGAATCTGCTTTCAAGGCCAAGCTATCAATGAAAGATACTAAAGAGATGAAACCAAAGAAGAAGAAGAAAAAGGTAAAAGTATGCATCTAGTGATAGCAGCATAGATGAAGAAGATGTGGAATAATTAGAAGTGCTACTGGCCAGAAGATTTCACAAAGACAAAGGTAAATTTGAAGGTAAATTTCCTATCATTTGTTTTAATTGTAATGAAGTAGGACATATAGCCGCAAGATGCACATAGAAAAAGAATCACAGAGAAGGCAACAAGAACAAGAACAGAACAGAAGATGATAGCAAAGATTACAAGGACAAAGGTAAAAAAATGCTACATTGTTGAAGAAGAAGATTCTAATGAAAATGATGATGAGGTAGTCTATGTAGCCATGAAGGATGATTCAGATGAAGATGAGGAAATAGCATTGATAAACTGTGTAAACAAGAATGACAAATGGATCATAGATAGTGGATGCTCACATCACATGATAGGAGACAAAAGTAAGTTTATTACCTTTACTTAGTATGATGGAAATAGTGTTACATTTAAAAATGATGCTCCATGTCTAATCAAAGGAAAAGGTTCCATTAAGCTTACAAAGAAAATTTAATGTGATAATGCATACTATGTTGAAGGATTAAACTACAATCTTTTGAGTGTGTCACAGTTAGGCAATGTAGGTTGCAAAGTAGAATTTGGAAACAAAATTGCCAAAATCTATTATACTGACAAAAATCCGATAGGAAAAGGAGAATAAACTAAGAGTAATCTATTTTACCTAGATATGGAAGATGCATCATATTTTGTTGTTAGATTTGATGATGTGTGGCTATAGCATAAAAGGTTATGTCATTTCAACCTTGATAATCTGATTAGCATTAGCAAAATGAAGAAAGCTAGAGGTTTTCCTAAACTGAAGAAGCTTGACAATACAATGTGCAAACTGTCATGCCCAAACTACGAGGGCAAAACACACTCCAATTTTTTTTTTTTTTTTTTTTTGAATAATAATTAATAATTAAGCATGCTCTAAGTTGAAATGATAGATAAAAGTTTTAGTACAGGTTTTCTACATTAACCTTCAACAATAAGATACAATTAATTTAAATGACAATGTAATGTATTCGAGTTTAGATTAACTGAAAGTATCTAATCAACATCAACTAAAAGAATCTTTTAGACAATTATCGATTGACAATCTTAATCGATATAGGAAAGGTCACTTTTAAGAAAAAAACAAATTAACTAAAGTTGAAACTGAATATATATATCTAAAGTTTATTAACTTTAAACATTTCAACTATCTTAACATAAAAATTAACCATCTAATCTTACTAAATTTAAATTTCATTTACTAACAACTAACTAAATCTAATACGTACTAACTAAATATAAATCAATAATACATTAAAACTAGTTAAAAGAAAACATTAGAAGAGAACTATAGTTCTACAAGTTAAATGATGATGGAACCTATAATTTAACATGATACACAATTTATAACAAAATTAAACTTACCCTTTTAATTCTAGTAAGATCACCATTCTATTAATGCCAAATTAAACTATAATTGCTACTAAACTATAATAAAATGTATATCTATAAAAAAAATACTAACTAATTAAAACTTAAACTATATTACATTTAATATTAATTTAATACTAATCTAACTTAATTTGATATAACATAACTAAATGATTATAAATTAACTTCAACCTAATATTAACTTAAAACTTTAGTAAATTAAACTGATTTTACTTGATCAATTTAAAATTATAAAAAAAATAACAATATATTTAAAGAAACTAAACTAAACTAATAAAATAACTTAAAATTTAAAACTAACTAATTAATTTAAAAACTAAACTAAACACTAACATCATAACTTATACTAACTAATTACAACATGAATTTAAACTAATACTACTAGAGACTATATATAAATTTTTAAACAAAAAAATCTTTAACTATATTAATAACTAAACTAATTTATATCTTACTAACTTGAAAACTTAATATAATTAACAATTAACTTAACAATATACTAACCTACAATACTAACTACCCTAAAACCTACCATCTAACTACTCTAACAACTAACCCTCCACCCTACTAACCCTACCAACACCCCCCCCCCCCAACAAAATGCATCCCAAATGCCATGTGGCATTATGCTTACCCCAACTTGGGGTGCAATCCCAAGCGCACACCCAAGTGGGGTGTACTGCACGTGGCCCTATGGTCATGTTTGATGGCTGACCAATCTCGTGGAATGAGCACAGGGAGAGAGAGGATGAAGGGTTAATACCCTTGCGTGCTACCCCAAAACAATGCAGACCTACGTCAGTCGCTGTCCTCCCCCCCCCCCTCCCCTTCACCATTCAAAGCCCTAGGATGGGCGCTCAACCAAAGCAAAAAGGGTGCTATTCTTTTTAAAGTTTTAACTATCAATCAAGCCCAATCCAAAAGTAAAGACCTGCGCCTAAGGTGGATGTGACCAATGATGTCACCTATGATGATGATAACAGACTTTCAAAACATTATTAACTCCTCCCTCCATACTGACGGCTAAGGAAGGAGATAAAAAAAGGATATTCATAAAGTCCTATATGATAAGAACAATAAGATATGAACAAAACATATCTTCATAATATGGTGCGCTTTCCTAAGGGTTCTCCATGGCACCCTGCCCAAAACATGTGCTTACCCAAGAGAGGTAAGTACTGACGCATGCCTGCCAAGAGACGTGGTGATCACCAGTACAATATACTTCCAATTCAATACTTCTCCAATCCCAACTCTGTATACGTCTGACATGGGGGTCATGTACATGAGGCAAGGATCTCATTGGAGATTTTGTGGGTTAAGACAAAGTCAACACCCCTTCTCATTTTCCCAACGTTGGATGAACTTGCGCCTAGGCATTCAATGCAAAAGTTTATTTGGAAGAGAGAGATTTTAGTGAGCTAGGATATTGAGATTAATATTATGTATAATCATACTTGCAACAAATGGATTTATTGAAGATTTATTTTATTTTATTTTGTATTACTTTATTGTCTTAGAGGGGATCATCTAGGGAATATGCTCTGCAGACTATGGAGGAATTTAAATTTCCTCCTCATGTATTTTCCAAAGATTTTTCACTCCTAGAAGTGCATATTTATATTTGAAGCAAAATTTAGACTAAGTAAGGACATGATAAAAAAAAATGCATACCATTGTGTTAGTGAGGATTTAATATAATCTATTGTTAATATAGGTTCTTTAAACTATCATACCAATGCAAAAGAGTGCATATGCATAGTCTCTTAGTCTTTTATTTAAAAAGAAATGTATGTTTTATATATATTCATCAAAGAACATGATATGTGTTCTAATTCTTGTTTTTTTTTGAATTCAAGGATTACAAAACTTCTTAATCCAATTGGTTTTATTTTTGAAGAACTTATGAGGAGTATGATATGATACACCGGATTAAAAAGGTGGTGAATAATTCTAAATCAATTTGCTTGTATCCATTTATGAAATTTATCAAGGAATGAGGTAAACTTAGAATTCACAAAGTAGGATTTTTTTTTTTATTTCATCATCATAGTTATACATCAAATTTAAAACTTCATCATATCAATTTTTTTTTCTCTTCGTTATCATAATTGAAACTTGAACATTCATAATTCAAAGGCATTATCTACCAACTATTGTATCACATACATATGCCAAAATTTGAGTTCACAAGTAAACATTGCAAAGAGCATTTCATAATTTTATTTTATTTTTCTATTATGCATCCTGGTTCAAGGCTCCATCGGGAAAGAACCAGTAAGAAAACCCGATGTCGTTGCCATTATATCGAAGTTTTGAGATACAAATTACATAGGATTTCAATCCTGAAATACAACACTTAAATGAAATTTCCTTCATGACCCTCAACAAGGGTTCCATATCCAATTCTACAACACATTTCTACAAACCATGGAAGAAACAGAATCTGATCGGGTGACAACAAAGCATAACCAAGAGACAATCAAACATGCATATCATACATGGTTTACACAATAGGATTCACAATGAATCAAAACTAGGGAAAGATGGATTCTTCCAACCAGGAGAAGTCAAGCACAACACCAACAGATGCCCAATCAAGGCTATATACCAAGAACTTCCGTTCTTCCATTTCAACATACCAGAATCATACAAGGTTTGTGCTGACAGGTAGGGGCCCATAACACCCTACCCTTTCTCCCTCTTCTCATCCTGAGAAGAGACTCTACACTGGATGGAGTCTGACTAAACAGACCTTTCCCAAAATTGGTCACTTCTGCCCTCTCCAAGGGTGAGTAATACCAAAACACCCATGTAAGAAAAATCTCAAAATTTCAAACATAAACATGAAAGGAAATCAACCAAAAATAACATGGTTTCCAAAGCTTCCCAACATACCCACAAACATACAAACCTTGAAACAACAACAAGGTAACATGAACAAGAAACAAACATAAAAATTGAATAAGGGAGATGAGAATTTTCTACCTTCACAAGAGGTAATGGAAATGAACAAGTTTGAGTAGAGTATCCCTTTTTCCTTCCTTCAACCTTCAAGAATTCCTCTCTAAAATGTAGAGATTGGGTAACAACCAACTAGTCCAAGTAAGGCCTCTAAATAATCCTCCAACTGAACCACCCAAAAGGAGCAATAACTATTTCCACCCACTAGCAACTCTAGAAACTCCTAACTAAATCCTACACTATGGTTAGACACTAAAAGGAGGTGGGGTAAGACAACTCATGACAACCATTGCAATTTTCGCGCAAAGGCAAAAAGGGACTTTTTGAGTGATCTCCAAAGTCAACAAAAGGGGCTTAGGGGTTGGAAAAGACCCCCAACCCATACCCATACCCCTTGGGTATA
This sequence comes from Cupressus sempervirens, assembly GCA_028749045.1. Lineage (NCBI taxonomy): Eukaryota > Viridiplantae > Streptophyta > Pinopsida > Cupressales > Cupressaceae > Cupressus > Cupressus sempervirens. Next base: position 228,010,527 of record CM053788.1, read on the forward strand.
ATTATTTCATGTTTTGAAACCTTAGGAATAGGTTTAGAGCCAAACAAAGGCTAGGAAATAATTAGGACCAACTAACAACTTTAACAAAGCAGATTAAGCACTAAACCGGATTAAGGGTGACTAAACTCGATTAAGAACCCAATTAGCAAACTGACATTGACTAAAACTGACTTAGGTCCAAAGGCTACACAACAATCCTAGCTAGCACGCAAAGAACATAAACAATTTATGAGTTTCAAGTGACACCAAAAGAACATAATTACGAGACATTCACATTTACTAAACACGGAAAGATACATACATACATCTCACAATACAATATGTGAATTACGAACAACAAGGTTTCCAAAATTAACACATAGTGATCAGTTCTGTTCCTCCATCGATTTCCTCGGCTAAAATTATCTGCACACTCATTGCACACATCAGTAGTCCCAAAAATTACATGTGCATATATACGTATCAGAAATTCACATAAATTGAACCATACATCAATCAAGGTTTCTTCCATCCTAATTAATTCTTAACCATTTAAAATCTCTTAAATCAAAGCATCAATCATACATTTACCGATTTCATCAACATACATATACATAAAACATTAAATGACAAACATCAATATATCTGAAAGTAACATGAAATAATATAATATGTTCTAAGTATCAGATAATGTCTCGGCATCTCGAGTCATGAGTGTCAAAATGATAAAATAACAACTAAGGCTACGAAGGGTCGGGGTGAGGCCTCACACAAACAATGTCAACTAGGAAATATGACCAAGTCAAGTTTCAAGAGAAAAACCTACACTTCCCAAGAAATATTAGAGTTAGTGCATATTGATTTATGTGGCCCAATAGAAGTGCAAAGCTACAAAGGAGACAGATGTAATGTTGTTTGTTGATGACTACTCTAGGATGATGATTGCCATGTTTTTAAAGCAAAAATCTGATGCATTTCAAATGTTTAAGTGTTATTTGGCTAGGGTTGAGAAGGAAATAGGAAAGAGTCTAAAGTGCCTAAGATCGGATAGAGGACGAGAGTTCACATCAAAAGATTTTGAGACATTTTTCAATAACAAAGGAATCAAGAGACAAACATGAACACCTAGAACTCCACCACAAAATGGCATTGCAGAAAGAAGGAATAGATCAATGATAGACTATACCAGAACATTAATGATGGAGAAAAATGTTGCTCTAAAGTACTGGAGAGAAGTTGGAAGTATAGTTGTCTACACCCTCAATCAAGTACAAGTCAAGAAAGGTACAAATGCAACACCTTTTGAATTATGGTATGGTCACTCACCCAATGTAAAACATTTCAAAGTATTTGGTTGTAGATGTTATATTCTTAAAGATACTAGAAATGGGAAGTTTGATGCAAAGAGTGATGAAGGCACATTCCTTGGGTACTCCACTAGAAGCAAAGCATATAAGTGTTTGAATACTAACAATAACAAGATTGTGAAAAGTACCAATGTAAATTTTGATGAGTATGTAGAAATTCAAAGTGATGAAACCAAGAAACCAGAAGAGTACAAATCCTTTGTATACTTCTATGAAGGAATGCCTGATGAAGAAGAATTTGTCAATCAATTTGGGAATCAACAACAAGTTTTAGTATCAGCCAAGTCACAACCAGTGAATGTCAAATTGCATTCAGAAGCCGAGTTGCAGAATGAAGAAAATGCACATTTTGATTCTAAAATCAATGCACATGAAAGAGATGGTGAAATACTAGAAAGAGATATGCATAGTGACTCTGAAGCTAGAAGATCAAACTTTGAAATGAGGAAAGAACCATAGTTATCTAAGTATGTGAGAAGACATCACCTTGCAAAACAAATCATTGGTGACAAAGAAACTAGACCAATGACAAGGAATAGACTAAGGAATGGATCATGTCTACTAAGCAAGATTGAACCCAAAATAGTGAAAGATGCACTGCAAGATGATAATTGGTATAAAGCTATTGAAGAAGAGATAGATTAGATAGAGAAAAAAAAAACTCCAACCTTTGTTCCTAGACCAACTGATAAGAATGTGATTGGTACAAAATGGGTATTTAGGAACAAGCTAGATGAGAATGGTGAGATCACAAGAAATAAGGCTAGATTAGTCTACAAAGGTTATGCACAAGAAGAAGGAATGGAATATGGGGAAACATTTTCCCCTGTTGGAAGGATGGAAGGAGTAAGAACTCTGCTTGCATATGCTCCTTACAAAGGTTTTAAAATCTACCAAATGGATGTAGAGTCTACTTTTCTAAATGGTGTACTGGAAGAGGAAGTCTACATAGAAAAACCAAAGGAATTCATTGATGAAAAAAACAAAGATATGGTTTGCAAGCTACACAAAGCATTCTATGGTTTGAAAAAAGCACCTAGAGCATGGTATGAGAGATTTCACAAATATCTTGTAGAGATAGGATTCTAAAAAATAGATGATGACAGCAACCTATATATAAAGGAAAAAAAAGGTAAAGACATTTTGATATCTGAAATCTTTGTTGATGATATAATATTTGGAGGAAAAGATGCCCTATGCAAAGATTTTTCTGATCAAATGAAACATGAGTTTGAGATGTCAATGTTAGGAGAAATAAAATTCTTTGTTGGATTGAAAGTACATCAATTGAAACATGGCATATTTGTGACCCAATCAAAATATATCAAGGAGATACTCAAGACATTTGGCTTAGAAGATTCAAAAGTAGTTAGTACACCAATGGTAACATGACATAAGTTTCCCAAGAAGGATGAGTCAGCTGAAGTAAATCAGACAATGTACAAATCAATGATTGGGAAGTTGCAGTATGTTATACATAGTAGACCAAACATTACATTAGTTGTTGGAATAGTGGCAAGATTTTCTCCAAACCCAAGAGAAAATCATATTATGGAAATAAAAAGAATATTGAGGTACCTAAAAGGAATAGATGGCTTTGGGTTATATTACAAGAAGATTGAAAAGTTTGAGTTGAAAGCCTATACTGATGTAGATTGGGGAGGAAATATTGATGATAGAAAAAGCACCAATGGAGGAGCACTATTCTTAGGCAAAAGACTGGTTAGTTGGACTAGCAAAAAGAAAAGTTGTACCTCATAGTCCACAAGAGAAGCTGAGTATGTTGTTGCTACTATCAACTACACCAATATTGCATGGATCAAGCACCTATTGCAAGGTATGAAGGAAAAGGTAACTGAACTTGTGATACTCTATTGTGATAACACAAGTGCCATCAACATATCAAAGAATCTTGTGATGCATGCCAAAAAAAAGCACATTGCAATTAAGTATTACTATGTAAGAGAATTGGTGGAAGACAAGAAAGGATGGAATATGTCAATTCAAAGGAACAAATTGTTGACATCTTCACAAAAGCACTACCTAAAGATGCATTTGAGTATCTTAGAGGTAAGTTAGGTGTGATACCCCTAACCAAGGCTATTTGAACAACAGCAAGACTGCCCTACATCAAATGAGTTGATTGTTGAAATGTTATAAATTGATGCAAAGGATACTTGCTTTAGGTTTTTGCCTAAAGTAATCAAAGTACTAAAATTCCAAAGTCACAAGCAAGGTGACAGAGGGAGAAATTAGAGTTCCTGCAAATGTTACACTTGCATGATAAGATGCTAAAATGGTATGTCTTTGGTATTGTTGTTAAAAAGGGACAAATAGCAGAAACTAATCAAATCTAAAAAATCAAATGGACAAAGGGAGAAGTAGCTAAACTGATCAAAAGAAAGAGATGTTACTAGAAGTAGCTAAACTGATCAAAAGAAAGAGATGTTACTAGAATAACAGAAACTAATCAATGCATGCAGATGGAGAAATAATGTAAGAGGGAGAAATAGCAATTAAGAGGAAGAGTAGAATTGATCAAAAAGGTAAGCTACAAAAAAGAGGGAGACATACAAAACCTGATTAGATATGTAAACAAAGGATTAGTTCAAAACAATAGCAGAAAGAAATGTGTAAAAGTTAATAGCAACTTGGAGGGAGAGAAATAGTGCAGACAAGAATCAATCAGAGAAACAATAGAACAAAAAAGAGGGAGTTATTTACAGAATTCAGAGGAAGTCACAAGCTAGTTTATGTTCTTGAGAAAGTTTTCTTTTTGGCATTTGATTTATTGTTTTAACCTAGTTAGCATTTTGGTTTGCCATCAATGCCAAAGAGGGAAATTGTTGGAATCTGATTGAAAAGATCACTATTGAAAAAGAGAGATTATTTTTAAAGAGGGAGATTGTTGATAAAGGATTTTTTCAATCTCTTTAATTGTTTTGTCACTGATGTCAAACTTGCTATTTGTTGGAATGACAATTACTTATAAGATCCAAGTATTATCACTTAGTTGATTGATGAAGAGGATTTAATCAATAAGATATAAAAAAAGTACCTAAGGGAAAGGCTAAGGTATGGTTTTTTAATGAAGTACAAGGATCGGTTAAGATAATGGTAAAATGATGTATTGACAGTATACTTGAAGATACAGATGTTGGCTACACTTAGAAACTCTAGAAGAATAAGTTGTAAAAAAGTTGTTTGTAGAGCTTGACTAAGTTCATTAGTGGGTGTTGAGCATGCTAGTTCATGCTGAGTAGATTATAAGTAAGTGCCAAGAAAATGCAAAATCTAGTGTGTGTTGAGTGAAATAGAAGGAGCCAAGAAAGCTCAGGAATTGAGCATGTAATAGGTGCCAAGCATCAATAAATTTAGTTGATGCTAATTGAATCCATAGTAGGTCTTGAGCATCAATAAAAATGTAGTAGGTGCCAAATAACACAGTGTGTGCCGAGCATCAGAATTTCAATAGTGTTGAGCTACTGCATTATTTGAAAAATCAAAGATTTGCCAGATCTGAGCTGACAAGTTTGTTACCTTGAATTTTGTGAACCAAATGAAGGATAAGGATGATGAACTAGTGGCATAGAATTTTAGATAAACCATTTTTGAGTGAATTCAGGAGGATTCTTCATGATGTTTCTAGAAGGAACAAGATATGGGGTAGATTCATTGAACCCTACCTAATCCATTCAAACTAAAAGAAAGAGCGAGAAAATTTGAGTGGAAAAAGTATTCCAAACTTCTATTTAATGAGTTATAGGTCAAGAAGCTAGAGTTGTTGAGTTTCCAAGTTGTGAAGTGGTTGGTAGGATGTCAAGGTGAAGGCATCGAGAGAGAGGAAGAACAAAGTACAAAGACTCTGCTTCGATAGGTGACCATAGAGGAGATTGCATTAGTATAACAAGCATGGAGACTCAAGGAGATAGAGCTTGAAAGGAGGACAAGCTGTTAGAGTTGTAGAGACTGAAAGCTAGGCAAACTTTGAGAGCTGAACTAAGATCTAAAATCTGCAAGTTGAGTTGTGAGTTGTATCAAATCGAAAGCCCCTGTTGTTACTCTCTAAAAATTGTATCAGTTAGGGTAAAATCCTATGGACTTAGGTTGGTTTAATAGCTATTTGTAAATCCTTTAACAAGGTGGCATTCCAAGTGAATGTTCTAAAGTCCTCTAACCAGGTCCACTTCTAACAGGGTGGTTAAATCCTTTAACTAGGTCACATTTAATAGTGTGTTGTAGCCTTTAATAGGGCAGGCCTTTCATAGGAAATCACTTTAGAAGAGTAAGAATTGAGTAGCATAATAGTGGTAGTTTTTTCCAAATTGGGTTTCCATATAAATCACTATGTTATGTGTTGATTCTTCATCTGTTATTCTTGCATGTTGATTTTATAGTAACTTGCTAAGTAGGAAAGTTTAAGCTTGGATGGATGAATAGTTTAATATGCTCACTTTACTTGGTGAAAAAGTTTTATTAGGACATTTGGACCTTGATTAATTGATTCACCCACCCTCTTAGTTATTCTGAAGCATTTCTAATAGAGAAAAATACATTACAAAGTTAATAATAAGACTTATTGGACCGAATGCAAAACTAGTATAAACTAAACTTTACAAGAGTTTCAGACCCTTTCTCTAGCCTTGGGATCTCATTTATATAGCATGAGATGTAACAAGTTTCAGGATTAGAGAAGAGTGATAGATGTCCTTAAGAAAAAATATATTTCATACAAAAATTCCATTTTCATAATAAGATAAAAATTTGTGCAACAGAATGTCTACATCAGAAATCTTCTTGTTGTGGGGTCATTTCTATTGTAGCTTCTTGTTGTTGAGGAGCTTCACTTGATGATTGGCCTTGATGCAATTATTGTTCATCTAATTATTGGACCATTTAATTTTCTTGTGGTGGAAAATATTCTAATATCTATAAATTTACAAAAAAAAAATTGATCTTCCTTCAAATCATCATGAACTGGAATGCCAACAATTACAAATGGCTTTTCTGCTACCAAATCATTAGTTTAACTAAATCTCTCTATTCCTACAACTAGTTGATCTTATTTTCTTTCTTCTAGTACATCTATTATTTGTAACTCATCTGGGTCCACACCACATTCATTAGTTTCTTCAGTTGTCAATTGATTTGATTAGACAAGATCTGCCATCCATTTGCTAAAAATTGAGTCATCTAGCCAATTAAAATTTAATATCGACTGCTACTTCTTCAAAAAATCCTCTCCCAATTTCTTAATTTCATCAAACTTCTTTTTAAAAGAATCAAAGAATATCTAAACTTGCACAACTTCTTTAGTTATTTTGGTAAACCATATGTGGCCTTTTTCATTTATAACTCTATTCAACCTAATGCACAAAAACTCATCCAGCTCCTTGGCCTATTCTTCATTATCTTTTAATTTGTCTATGGTCTTAAGTGCATGAGGGAAGAGCTCAAAAATTTTAGTAAGATATTTTGAAAAATAATTAATAATCCTCCTTTGCAACATAATTGTCTTTATCAAAATTAGGTAAGCCACTTGTCATAACAAAAAATTTCTCTACTTGTTTACAAGAGAGACTAATAATTGAACAACACAAAATTGTAATATTGCTATCCCTACTATTCCACTTTTTCACAATTGGCTTCAAGGTGTCCTCATTGCTTTTTAACTTGTTCCAATTATTCATTAGTTTTGACAACTTATCAGAGAAAGTAGACTAGTCTATCCTATTTACTAGATACATAATGGAGTCTCTTAATTTATTTTCATATTGCACACCCAGCTCCACATGTAATGACCATATTTTATTCCTTTCTTCTTTTGTAAATATTCAAGACTATGCTAGGTTACTGAGCGGGGAGGGGTGAATCAGTAACCTTAAAAACTTTATCAAATTCATATCTTAATTGTAATAATTAAACCAGATCTAACTGCATGCATGAGAAATTGAAAACATAAACTTTTATGACACATGAACACAATAATTTGGTGACACAAAAACCTTCCAAATAGAAAGTAAATTGGGGTGGGGATGATACCTACAAAATTTTAATACTGTAGCATAAAGTTGGCCTATTAAGGTTTACAATGATCACTTCTGATGATCTGCCCTATTAGGAGTAATTAGGACTACCACGTCCACCTTGTTAGAGGTTTTACAAACATAAAATGAAGTATGCACTTGGTAAAGAGATTTGACAAAAGACTGTTAAGTCTACCTTGTTAGAGGATTTTGGACCGGTTCACCTATTAGAATGAAATAGTAAAATTTGTTTATAAGTTTGCATCAAAATTCTAAAAAACATAAAAAATGAGAAAAATTACAAAAAAAAAAAAGAAAAGTCAAAAACACAAAAACATTAGAAAAATGGAAAAGGTTGAGATGCAAGTTTGTCCGCACACATGCACTGAGGACGACGCATTTTTTTTTTCATGCATGATGGGAGGAGGGGTTATAAAACCCCTTCTTCCTCCCTCTCCTTTTAAGTTTTCTCCATTCACCCAAGGGAGAGGTGAGCTTCTACTCCACCCCCCCCCCCCCCCCCCCCTTTCTTTCATGCTCACACTACAGCGGTGCCAGTCGACTCATGTGCAAGTGCGCGGCCCATGCTACAATGATGTCAGCTTGCATGCGTAGCCCGTACTGCAGCAGTCTTGGGCACTCTCGTGCATGCAACAAGCATGCAGGTTTTGATTACCACATGCATGACTCGGTGCGTGTGCACACGCATTGCATTTTAAATTTTTATTTTTTTTTTATTTTTTTTTTTTGAAAAGGGTTTTGAAAAAAATTATAAAATTATAAAATGTTAAAAAAATAAATAAATAAATAAGTCCCTAAGGGGGGTTTTTTTTCTTACATCATTTGTTTTCTTTTCTTGCTATCTCATGACTGATGATATTTTCTTCTCTCGTAATGCGCAAGTAATGTGATCAGATAGAATCTACATCTAGAGTAGTAGTGAAACCAATTATTTTCAAGTTCCAAGGTGTACCTCCAAAGTTGAGATTACATATGAGTACACTGAGATCAAAGATACTAACCTCAAACACATAGACTTGGGATAATTCCTAAGAGTTTGCAAGAATCTAACACAAAGGTCAACCTTGGTGTCTGCATTGATCTGATCCAAATTAGTGAATGCAGTGTCGCATCCTGTGTTGATACAATCAGCTAAATTGGCCATGACCTTGTCTCAACACTTCATTCCTAATGCAAGGGTAGTTAAGAGTGTCACCAGAGAAGTGGTCTTAGATCTACACCTGAAGAACATCAAGAGGGTCTTCCATCTTCCTAGATCCAATCAGTTCATCTGACTCTCCTATGAAGTAGCTGAAAGATGGAATAAAGATCATTACCAAGAAGCCATCGACATCATACATTCCTTGTACTTCATTGAGAAGCCACCTCAGGGAAAGACAATTAGAGAAGTGGTTATGACTTGGAGATACATGAAGGATGACATCAAATACTCTATTATTCTCTTAAGTAGAGTCATGGGCTTACCTGCAGTAGGTCATCTCACTCCATTCATGGTCAACTTCTTTGAGACCATAAGGCATGCAAAGATACAACTGGATTGGGCCACCACACTTAGTGAAAACTTGTGTGAGTAGATGAGGATGGTAAAGGACAAGAAGAAGTTCTATATAATTTCTTATGTGGTGTACCTAATTGTAGAAAGGGCAACAAACTATCTCAAGTTATACAAGAAAGGCAGTATGCAAGACCCCAATGCTTGGCCATACATAGTCTATCCTTGGTGAAGAAGAAGCCATACATAGTCTATACTCAATTCATTGAAGGGGACTATGGAAAGAGATTGTCCAAGGAATCCAAGACACATCTCATAGCTCTCAGAGCATATTTCATCCAGTTCAGGACATTTACATATATTCGGGTAGATGGTGCATCTATCAATCCAAAGAAACTCCCAAGGTACCCAAGTGAAAAATTATTCCTAATGGAAATATCCCAATAGATTGAGTCAACTTATGAGAGGATCAAAAGACAATGAAGACCTTGTTGGGATTGGCCTTTTGTTGTAGGAGCATATCAGGTGAAAAGAAAATAGGATATTTTGACATTTGAGTGGGAATGAGAGAACTATCCACTTGAAGAGTACAACTCTCCTCGGCCATATTTTAACAATGTGGGAAAAGTGGAAAACCTGGCCAAGAAGGATTTCTATCATGAGGATGCCATTAAAGATCATTGGATGAACACCACAAATTATTATGATGTCCTCATTAGAGACTATTGTAGGATAACTTTGTATCTAGCAGAAAAGGCTCTCCATTTGACCATCCCTCATGAGATAAGGCTACAGGACTCCAAGGAACTACTGGATCCCCTATTCAATGTAGATAAAGTTGGTGAGAGACCCATTATAAATGTAGAAGTTGATAGAGAGGAAGGAGATGATATTAATCATCAAGCAAGACATGTCATTCAAATGACAAAGAGTTGGATTAAGAAACCCTTTCCACTTGATCCAATTCTTGATACTGTAATCTTCCATGCACATGCTCACCTAGAAAGGGGTAAGGGAAGGAAAGTCAAAGTTCCTATCTTTATGCTCCAGTATCCTATTAGGCCAGAGATAGTATACCAACTTGATTTCCCAGTGGGATACTATCACCCTCCTAAAAGAAAGGAAAATAGGAAGAGAACCTCTCCTCAGAGGATTCAGATAGAACAGGTTACAGAACATGTGTCTTCTTAGCAGCATGAACAGAGCTCCAAGAATCCCAAGATATTGGAGCCTCTCAAATCCAATATGAACCTTAGTTTCCTCATATTTTGCTAAGCCAACCTAAAGAGGGAAAAATTCCAAAGACCTCTATTCCTCCTAGGCAAGAAGAGTCTATTTCTCCTACAGTTCTGAAGAGACAAAAGAGGATCGAGGTTAGGATGAACAAAAGACAAAGAGTCAATAGGAGATTAGTTCCTAATCCATCAGTTCCTCAAACCATTCTAGAGGAAGAAATAGATGAGGAAGAAATGGAATCATATGAGGAGGAAGAACAAGTGCCCCTACAAAGGAGAACTCAGTTAGCAAAAGCTACAGAGTTGGAAAGAAGAAAGAGTGCCACAAGTACCCCACCACTCACCCAAGTAGAACTATTAGAGCTCTCTTCTTTGGAGTACAAAGTGCAGTGATGGGTGAATGAGCAAAGGGAGCAAGGTGAAGATGTTCTCTCCATCCTAGATTTTTATTCCATGCCTTTGGGTATCGAGTTAGTCAGGATAAGATTAGAGACACCCCTACAGGTGAACTCCAATAGCAAGACTGGACATAGATACCATGAGAGACACAAGGTCCTGATCTCACTCTTCCATCTCCACCACAGATCATGATGGTAGATAAGAGTTCAGTAACTCCCCCACCTCCAAGTTTAGAAGAGGAACATGTTCAAAAGGAACCATCATTACAAGAGCAACCAAAACCAAGAGTTACTGATGAGGCATCAAAAGAGGCACAGATAGTAGAATATACACAACAACCTTCTCAAGAAGTTGAGGATCAAACTACAAGATCTATAGAGATCGAGACTACAGAAGAAGATTCCTCACAGTAGGAGACTTCGAGCAAGAGCAATAAAGGGAAGGAGGTAGTTGAACATATACCTTCATCATCAAAAGCCAAGGTTGTAGAGAGACACATCCCAAGATGGTTTCAAAAATAAATAATGAGAAATGCCAAGCATTAGTTATGTGCTTCAGAGCATGACATTTGTGATATTGCAAAGATCTTTAACAAGCCTGAGTCTCCATTACATGATGCAACGCCATTTGCATTCATCACTACCATACAAAACCAAGACTTATTTGCACAAGTGGCTCACCCTCCTGAAGGTACAAATGTAAAAGTTGTTAGTCTTGAGGACTACAAAGTAAAAGATATTATGTTAGGAAAGCCTACACAAGATACATCCTGATAGATGATGACTATGGGAGTCAAAGAGGTTCTCGGGCACATGGAACAGGATGAGATTGAAATCAAAACACTTCTAAGGCAAGTTGAGATCCTAAAGATATATTTAGCTAAATTTTTTGGTCCTCTTGATCCTGAGTGCCCTAAGGAGACTCTAAATACCATTCTTAGAGAAGGGGAAGGTGTACAAGTCAATCCATTTTTGAAAACTTGTCAAGATTGGCAAGACAGCCTTGAGGATAAAGGTGTCACTATAATCATAGGAAGTTTGAAGTTGCTACATGCTACACAAGAGAACATGGATAAGATTGTGGAAATTTTGAGGCAAGAGTGAAACATCATTCAATTTTTTAAAGATTCTCACCGATGATTGCATAAGTGGATTCTAGGAAGCACTACTCCTATTTTCATTGGTTTCCTACTAATTTCTTTGAAGGTTTAAGTCGCAACGTGTTGTGTTCTATAGCTTATGTCTATTTAGGAATTTCAATTTCAAGTCATTTGATTTCATGTTATTTTCTTTCAGTTTCATTATTTTCTTTACTAACCCCCTATTAGAATAGGACCTCATAGTAGTTGCACTATTAGAGTTGCATTCATTGAAAAATAAAAAATACTAAAATATTGTTCTTTTTTGGTGTGTTACTTTGAGACAAGAAATAGATTTACTCTAATTCCAAGACAAAAGTGTTTTTTAGAACCAGCAAAGGCCCCCTTGTGAACACTCACATTTATCTTCTACTGAGCGGATTTTGGTACGTCACAAGACAAATATTGAACCTTGGAGTGGATCCTTAAAAAGATTTTCTTTTCAAGAGAGGAATTACACAATGAATTCTTGCCATTGACCTCATGCAAAATGAATGCCCAATAGAAGTGACATTAGAAGGAGGGCCAAAAACTAAAGAACATACTCCCCGAAACAAAGAAAATTTGACAAAATTTTGGAATTTTTGCACCCTTGCAATAATTTGCACTCCATACAAGTTCAAAAAATAATTCTAAAATTTTTAGAAATTCAGGTATGCACCTCTGCAGGTTCGTAATTCCATAGGTTTGTAGGTTCATAGGTACGTAGGTACATAGGTACATAGGTTCATAGATCCACAAAACTCTGTGGTGTGCAAAATCTAGAATAGTGAGAAAGTGTAATTCTATAAAGGTGCACTTTTCTCCAAAATTTGATGCAAGATGGAGGATATTGATCCAAAATCCCCATTTCAGTGAGCATTAAGGTCTACACCAAGTACACACAAATTTCTTGAACTTAACCACTTCCATAAACCATGTAGTGACAAGGGAACATCCCAGGTTCAACCACTCCCTTTTGAACTTTCATCATCTTCTTCAACTCCACCTCCACTCCAACCACCTGGTAAACCACCACATACTCAGATAGCTACTCCCCAACAACCACTGTTAGGTCCACCAAATTCTCTCATGGCCTTTTTCGCAAATGTTGTAGACTCACCAATAAACTTGAGAGGTGCACTCCATGGCCTCCCAAAGAATCCTGATAAATTTTTCCCAAGGTTCATCTATGGGGAAACATGAATTGCTGAAGATCATGTCAAGGTTTTCAAAGAAATTTGCAACCAAAAGCAAGTGGCTAATGAGGAATTGGTTCTTTGCTTATTTCCCTACTCTTTGGGATAAATTTCCTTCAATTGGTATGTCAATTTGCCACCCAGATGCATCAGAGATTGGGATACATTTGAAAAATTGTTTTTGGAACAATTCAAAATGTTCATCAATCCAGTTGTGATACATCAAAAATTCATATCAATAAAAAGGGACCCAACTAAGACAGTTTCATGCTTCAACCATAACTTTCATATGGCCTACCACAAGTTGGAAATGCCATACACCATACCAATTAAAGCCACTATTCAGATCTATTTGAATGCTATGCACCCTCTTATTGTGATTTTTCTGAGAAGACTTCTTGCAGCAAATATCGACACATTGGACAAAGTCTTTGTAGAAGTGATCATGTTCATGAAGCAAGCTAATCCTAATGGAGGAGGAATAATGCTTCCTGCACAAGTAGTCCCTACAATGCCAACATACCCTGTGGGAGCACCCACCATGCCTAGCCAGTTCATACCTATGAACCCAATTCCATTACAATAGGCAACCACTCCACAAACTCAAGTGATAACATATCCATGGTATGAGCCTGCAAAAATAGCTTTCTTTGAACAGAAAATGACAGTTCCCATGGAAGCAGATAACAATCTTCTTTCAAAAGTTGGATAAATGAAGAAGACTATATCACAAATGAACAATGAATTGACATGTCTTAGGTTATCACAAGGACAAAATTAAAACTTCCAAAGGAATAATTTTGGCCCCTACAACAACAATTTTGGTCAGAATTACAACAAGAACTTCAACCATAATAGTAACAACAACAATGCTGGAAACAACAATGGGGGAGGAAACAACTTCAATCCTCCTGATCACAATAATGGCTTCTAAATAAAAAACTGACAATGGAACACTTGACTAAATAATGGAAGCATTCCTATTGATAACAACAACAACAAAATTCAGTATGTTGATATCAATCAATATGATGATAGCCAAAATGTGCCTAGCAATGATGGTTTATACTACAATGGTAATCAGGAGGTGAATCAAAACTCACAAGTAAATGACAATTCTCTTCCAATTCAATTCAGTGCAATGCTATTGGAATCTTACAATTCTACACAAAATACACAAGTGGAATAACAAGCAAGTGAGGAATTCTCATTCCCATTTAGTCAAGACCCTAACCTTCAACATGATGAGATGTTTGCCTTTTGAAATGACAATCGAAATACATACAATCTCATAAATAGAAAGGATCCCTTGACAGATGGAATTCCTCCTAGTTTTCAACCAACTCCACCTGATTAAGAGAAAATAAAAATCTGCCACCGGTAAGACTAGCCTAGGGAGGACAATAGTATTAAAATCAAGTGAACATACCAACAATACTGAAGAACCATGCTTGGTGTACTAAAAAGTACAATGCAATAGAAGATCTGAAGAAAACTAAAACCAATATGTCCATGTTCGACATGTAGTAGAATTTTCCACAACAAAGAGAAGTGCTCATGAAGACATTGGATAATACAAAGGTTTCTCACAATATGAATGTTGTCCCTCAAAAGATGGTGTTGCAACAAGTAAATGTTGTAGAAGCGATGCCCACTATGTTCAAAGACAAAGTTGAGGACCCCTATTTTTGCTGAAGCATAAGGATATATGGGAAGAATCTTCACAATTTCCTCATTGATTTAGGACCTTCATATAATGTAATGAGATTATCAATAGCCCAAAGGCTAGGAGTTAGTCCTCAACCCTCTAACTGAGTGGTGATACAGTTGGATAAAACAAAGGTAAAAATCACTGGAGTATTGAAAGATGTGTGGATAAAATTAATGGTTGATCCTCAGATCTAGGATATTATTGACATACATGTGGTTGATATTTTAGAGACATGTGGATTACTTCTGAGCAAAGAATGGACAAAATGTCTCTGAGGATGGTTCTCTACAGAATTCACTCAACTATGGTTGCCATGGAAAGGATTGAACAATCAAATCATGATAGATGTTGAGCCCAAATTGAAAACAATGATTACAAATTACAATGCCCTGAATGAGATAGCATTCTTACAATTGGATTTGGTTTCATACAAAGTGATGGTATTAAATATGGTTCCAAACAATACACCTCAAGATCATAATGAAGAACCCAAGGTGCTAGTACCCAAAAGTGAAACCATAACACAATTTATAGATAGTATGGTGACTAATTTACAATATTTAGGAGAAGAAGTTGACCCCAGCATCCTCCTCCTTCTAGGATTTTGTTGATTACACAAATTTAGTCACTCTAAATTAAATGTTCATCTTGTCAAGAAGCAATTGCGAAGGTATTGACCCACATGATGGAAAACAAGGATACAAAGAACTCAACAGATGAACTCACAGAAAGTCAAATTTCTATGAACTCATCCCACATTGTTGAAAAGACTGAAGAAGAAAGTGAAGATCTAAATGTATCATACAGTGATACCTCTTCAGATGGTGGAGGTTTGTCTTCTCCTCCTCCAAGGATGATCAAAGTCCAAAGAAGAAGATGATATGTGAAATGTAAAGGATGGACTTTAGTAGTCATTCATCCTGAACCTAAAGTTGAGGAAATCAAAGAGCTAATAGGGGAAATTCAAGATAAAAAAGAAAAACATACACTTCCTCTATCTACAGGTTATGAAGGGGACTCATCAAGTCCTGCACAAGGAAAGTTACAATGGGTTTTTAAGAAAAAATCATTCAAGGCTCAAGTGAAAGAGAAATTAAGGACGAATAAGCATAAAGTCAGAAAACCCAAGGAAAATGTAATTTGGAAACTCTGCTTTGATGGATCTAGGTGCAAGATGGGAGCCAGTGTAGGTATCAAATTAATCAACCCAAAAGTTAGATCTTTCTATGCCGCATATTGATTGTAATTTAGATGTACTAAAAATGGTGCAGAATATGAAGCGTTAATCTAAGGACTCCTCTTTGCACTCGAAAAGGGAGTCACTGCTCTTAAAATCAAAGGGGATTCCCAATTGGTCATATGACAAGTAAAATCCATATACTCTTGCAACAAAAAAAGATTACTTTCTTACAGGAAAAGGGTATGGGACATATTGGATGACTTTGAGGCCTTAAACATCAAGTCCATTCCAAGAAGGAAGAACATGGTAGCAGATGCTCTTGCCATCTCAGCTAGTGTATTGCAACCAGTTGAAAGAACCAAGTTGAAAATATTTTCAATAGAATTGGTTGCTATTCCATCCATCCTTGATAATATCACAAACTTTCAATTATTTCAAGATGATCAACATATACTTGAGTTTATCGTGTGTAGTCATCATTTTAGGGACAAGAAATTGATAATACACCATATGATAGACCTGAAGATGATGGACTTGAAGATGAAGATGTGATTTTGAATTTAAAAACTAACACTATTTTGAAAGGGATGGTTGAACTTGAACACATCTTTGATCGTGATGAATCAACACTCAATGGAAGGGAAACTCAAGAAAAGGGAATCAAAGAATGTGATTCGTACAATTTGGGTACTAACGAAGAACCAAAAATGGTACAAATAGGAAAAGCATGTAACCAATAGGAAAAAGAGGACATGCTCAAATTACTCACCAAGTATAAGGATGTCATTTCCTAGAGCTATAAAGAGTCGAAGACTTATGATCATAAGGTTATTACACATGAAATCTTGTTGAAACCTGATGCAAAGCCATTCTGACAAAGACAAAGATCTGTAAATCCTCTCATTGAACCATTGATCATGAAAGAAGTAAAAAAGTTACTAGATGCTAAGATCATATTTCCTATCTTCCATTCCACATGGGTGGCCAATTTGGTTCCTGTGCGGAAGTAGACAAGAGAAATTTGTCTTTGACTTTCGTAACTTGAATCTAACATCTCAAAAGGATAACTATCCTCTACCCTCATTGGATGAGGTAGTAAAAAAATTTAATGGTTAAAAAATGATGTCATTCTTGGATGGTTACTCAAGATATAATTAGGTGATGGTTGACAAAGAAGATAAGCTAATGACTACTTTCACAACCAAGTGGGGAACTTTTGCTTATAGAAGGATGCCTTTCAGACTAATTAACATAGGAGCTACATTTCAATGTGCAATGGATGAAGCTTTCAAAGGATTGATTAACAAGTGTATAGTTATCTACATGGATGACTTGACTATCTTCTCAAAATATCGAATTACCCATATTTCTTATCTAAGATAGGTATTCAATAGATGTCGTAAATATGGCATATCCCTCAATCCCAAGAAATATTCATTTGGCATTACTAAAGGAAATCTCTTGGGACATATTATTTCTAAGGCTGGAATCTCCATTGATCTAGATAGAGTTGAGTCTATTTTGAAGTTAGCACCTCCACATAGTCGAAAGGAATTGAAGTCTTTCTTCAGAAAGATAAACTTTGTACGAAAATTCATAAGTGGATTTGTAGAGATATTCTGTCCTCTTAATGATTTACTCAAAAAGGGTGCTAAGATAGAATGGGTACCAAAAATAAATAAATCTTTTGAAGATATTAAGGTTTCCATTTCCACGGCCCCAGTTTTGGTAAGTCTAGATTATGAGTTACCTTCCAAGATCTATTCCTTTGCTTTTGAACATTCTTGTTCAAGGATCCTTACACAAAAAAGAGAGAAGAAAGATGAGTGACCAATTGCTTTTATGAGTTTCCCTTTGAAGAATGCAGAGTTGAAATATTCAAACATTGATAAATAGTCCTTTGTATTGATCACAGTAGTAAAGAAGCTTTGTCACTACATACTTAGAAGTAAGGTGTATGCAATTGTTCCTAATCTAGCAGTAAAGATGCTTTTGATGCAGAATGAACTTGGTGAAAGGAGAGGAAAGTGGATGTCCATACTTCAAGAATTTGATCTTAAAATTCAATCTATGAGAAATGAAAAGGAATTCAAGTTTGACAATGAGACAGATGAAGATGATCAAAAGAAGATGGTTGTATCACAAGTTGATATCAACCAAGATGTGGTGACAGATGTGTGGTACCAAGACATTGTTTATTATCTCTTACAAGACCAATGCCCCAAATGGATGAATAGTTCACAACGTAGGGGCTTAAGATGAAATGTGAGTCTTACATGTTACTTGATAACAAGTTGTATAAAAGGAACTGTGAAGGGATCTATCTAAAATTCTTAGGACATGAAGAAGCTAAGGATGTTTTGGAAAATTTCCATGACAAGTATGGTACAGGACATGGTTCAGTAGAAGCAATAGCTCATATGATTTTAAGATCAATTTATTTTTGGCCCTTGATATTCAAGGATACTTTTGAGCATGTGCATCTTTCCATATATGTCAAAATAGTGCTAACAAAGAAAGGCACCCAGAAATGCCCCTACAACTAGTGTAAAAGGTGCGCCCCATTGCAAAGTGGGGACTGGATTTCATAGGTTCATTCAATCCACCCTCATCAACTGGACATGCATTCATCCTTATAGATATGGATTATTGTACATGATGGATAGAGGTAGAGATATTCAAAAATTGTACTGCTAATGTAGTGACTAACTTTCTGGAAGAACACATTGTTACCAGGTTTGGAATGCCATTTGCCCTAGTGTGTGACAATGGATCTACTTTCACATCTACATTCTTGACCCAATGAGAATTTGAAAATAAAGTCATTATCAAGTTCTCTTCAAATTACTACCCGCAAGGAAATGGAGTAGTAGAATCTACAAACAAGAACTTGATCACAGAGATAAAATTATTGTTGAAAGAGAATCCTAGGGATTGGCATACGCAACTCAAATACACCTAGTGGATAGATCGAGTGAGAGTCAAAAATGCCTTGGGGACTTCTCCATATTTGCTTGTTTACAGACAAGAACTAGTGTTCCCACTCAATCTCAAAATTTTGGTTTTGAAATTCATGAGTGGGTATGTTGAAGATGTTGACAAAGTTCAAGTTAGATTGATGAATCTCCTAGAAATGGATGAGAAATGAAGAGTTGCATTAGAGCACATGGCTAAACATCAAGTTGTTATGAAAAGATGGTTCAACAAGAGGGCCAAGATCAAATCATTCAGGATTTTTGACCTTGTTCTACTCTAGGATAAGGCAAAAGAAAAGCCGGATAGTCATACCAAGTTTCAACGCTTGTGGATGGGTCCTTATCAAATTATAGAGATCTTGGGAGAAAAACTTTTAGGCTTAGTTCCTTACAGGGGGAATTTCTTCCCTTGCCCATAAATGGGCAGTTTCTAAAGCATTATTTTGAAGCCTAAAAGACAAAAAAAAAATTAGTTAGATTTCATTTTCGCATTTAGCTTAGATTTTCATTTCTACAAGTGTGTTTTCTTTCATGTTGCGTGTTTGCTTTTAGTTGTGTGTTTCCTTTCAAAGTTGCATCAGTCCTAAGGGGGTAAGGTTTACTTGAGATTTTCTCTTAAGATTTCACTAACCACTGCTTGGTTCCATTTTTAGGAAGAGGTGTTTCTTTGAAAAAATATTTAGATGATTGTGTGTCTTATACCAACCAAGCAGTGGATATTTCTTGTTGAAATATGGGACTCTCAACTTGGAAATTAGAGGCCTAGACCACCAAGTTCTTAGCACTTTGCAAATTTAAAGATTTGATCATTTCAGGTGTTACTCAATTTAAAGTCAAAGATGACAAGAAATGATCCAAACTCTAACTAGTTCAAACAAGAGGGGTCTCCTCAAAGGGTTACTAAAGATCATTGTTTGGCATGAGATTTTTCAAAGAGATCTAAAAGAGGAATGCAAGGGAAGTTTAGAAGAGATCAAATCCAAGAAATGAAACTAATGTTCTAGCTACACAGTCCAAGCATAGTCAGGATACAGAGTAAAGAGTATTAAAGAGAGAGAGAGAGAGAGAGAGAGAGAGAGAGAGGACGGTGTTAAGTCTGAAGGATTCTAAGATCTAAAAAATGTTAAAGATACGCTCTCAAAACAAAGTATCTTGTTTTCAAAGTATTGTTCCATCAAAAGTAATATTTTGAACAACATGGAATGATTATTCAAAAGCCAAAGAAATTCAAAGGAACGTGGCCATCCCACCAAGAGCCCTCAAACTGATTCTCTCATCTAGTCAAGCAATTGATTGAAAAAAGCCTTCATGGAGTTTTTGAATGAATGGACTAGGAGGAGCGAAATATTATCTCAAGTTATTAAAAAAATTTGATTGACTACATCTTGGTACATCAAAAGGAATGAATACACAATGCACACACTAAGCTAGAAAGTTTCAAGTTCTGAGATTTTGATTAAATAGTCATCTGAAAGACACTCGAGATGTTCAAAGTCTAGTTGGTATTTGACACATGTTGGAAGAATGTTTACTGATGAAGCCTTGGTCATTTCTTCCTTTTTTGGGGGCTATTTTTTGTGGTATTCACAACACACACCCCATTCCTCACTAGGAATAGGGACCCCCTACTTTTTTGGACTGTTGGACTCTCAATTCAAGAGTCGGAAGAAGAAAATTTGTTTATAAGTTTGTGTCAAAATTCCAAAAAACACAAAAAAATCAAAAAAAGGGAAATTTACAAAAAAATAGAAAATTCAAAAACAACAAAACATTAGAAAAATAAAAAAGATTGAGACGCAAGTTTCAAAAAAAAAATCCCTCCCCCCACCTATGCGCGCGCACTGAGGTGCGACACATTTTGTTTTTCACGCGTGAGGGGAGGAGGGGTTATAAAACCCCTTCTTCCTCCCTGTCCTTTTCATTTTTCTCCATTCACCCAAGGGACCCCCCCTTTTCTTTCATGCTCCTATGCTCACACGCTAGAGCCACACATGTTTTTTGGCCCAGGTCGTGCACCGGGCATTACAACCTGCATCATGGCATTGGGTGCCTCACAAGTGAGCATCGTGTTGCAGCCTGCACCCTGGCACTAGGTGCTGCTCACACCATGCGTGTGAGTGCTACGGCCCACGATGTTGGCTTCCACTTATGAAGCATGCGGCCCACGCTGTAGCGGCATCGGCTGTAGCTAGCGCTGCGCACTCGTGTTGTAATAGTGCCAGCCATTGCTTGCACCATGTGTGGCCCATGCTACGGTGGTGTTGGACACTCTTGTGCTACGTGTTGGGCCTGCACAGGATTGCTTACCACATGCGCACCACGATGCACAAGCCCGCGTGTTGCATTTTAAATTTCTATTTTTATTATTATTGTTTTTTTTAAAGGGTTTTGAAAAAAATATTATAAATTATAAAATGTTTTTTAAAAAAAAAATTTTAAATTAAATTTTAAAATTTTAAAAATTCAAAATTTTCAAAAATAAATAAATAAATAAATAAGTCCTCGAGGGGGATTTTTTTTTATTACATCATTTGTTTTCTTTTCTCGCTATCTCATAACTGATGATATTTTCTTCTCTTGTAATGTGTAGGTAACATGATCAGATGGCATCTACATCTGGAGTAGCAATGACACCAATTGTTTTCAAGTTCCAAGGCATACCTCCAAAGTCAAGATTACATGATGAGTACGCTGAGATTAAAGATACTGACCTCGAACACATAGACTTGGCAAAATTCCTAAGAGTTTGCAACAATATGACACAAAGGTCAACCTTGGTGTCCACATTGATCTGATCTGGATTACTGAATGCAGTGTCACATCTTATGTTAGTACAATCAGCTAAATTGGCCATGACCTTGTCTCGACACTTCGTTCTTGATGAAAGGGTACTTAAGAGCGTCACCAAAGAAGTGTTCTTAGATCTATGCCCTGACAACATCGAGAGGGTCTTCCATCTTCCTAGATTTGATCAATTCATCTGACTCTCCTATGAAGCAATTGAAAGATGGTATAAATATCATTACCAAGAAGCCATCGACATCATACATTCCTTGTACTTCATTGAGAAGCCACCTTAGGAAAAGACAATCAGCAAAGTGGATATGACTCAAAGATACATGAAAGATGACATCAGATACTCTATTATTATCTTAAGCTGAGTCATGGGCTTACTTGCAGTAGGTCATCTCACTCCATTCATGGTCAACTTCATTGAGACCATCAGGCATGCAAAGATACCACTGGATTGGGCCTCCACACTTAGTGAAAACTTGTTTGAGAGGCTAAGAATGGTAAAGGACAAGAAGAAGTTCTATATGACTTATTATGTGGTGTACCTACTTGCAACAAGGGTAACGAACTATCCTAGGTTATACAAGAAAGGCAGTATGCAGGACCCCAATGCTTGGCCATGCATAGTCTATCCTTGGTGAAGAAGAAGCTCTCACCACAAAGCAAAGAGTACAAAATTTTGAATGATGCCTTCATCTTTATGATCATTCAATTCATTGAAGGGGACTATGGAAAGAGATTATCCGAGGAAGCCATGACATAGATCACAGCTCTCAGAGCATATTTCATCTAGTTTAGGACATTTACATATATTCGGGTAGGTGGTGCATCTATCAATCTGAAGAAACTCCTGAGGTACCCAAGTGACAAGTTGGTCCTAATGGAAATATCTTGGTAGATTGAGTTAGCTTATGAGAGGATCAAAAGACAACGGAGACCTTGTTGGAATTGGCCTTTTTTTGTAGAAGCATATCAGGTGAAAATAAAATAGGATATTCTGACATTTAAGTGGGAATGGGAAAAATATCCACTTGAAGAGTAAAACTCTCCTCGGCCATATTTTGACAATGTGGGCAAAGTGGAAAACCTGGCTGGGAAGGATTTCTATCATGAGGATGCCATTAAAGATCATTGGATGAACACCACAAACAACTATAATGTCTACATCAGAGACGATTGTAGGATAACTTTGTATCTAGCAGAAAAGGCTCTCCATTTGACCATCCCTGATGAGATAAGGCTACAAGACTCCAAGGAACTACTTGATCCCCTATTCAATGTGGATAAAGTTGGTGAGAGACCCATTCTAAATGTAGAATTTGATAGAGAGGAAGGAGATGATATTAATCATCGAGCGAGACATGTCATTAAAATGACAAAGAGTTGGATTAAGAAACCCTTTCCTCTTGATCCAATTCTTGATATTGTAATCTTCTATGCACATGATCGCCCAGAAAGGGGTAAGGGAAGGAAAGTCACAATTCCTATCTTTGCACTCCAGTCTCCTATTAGGCCAGAGACAATCTACCAACTTGATCACCCAGTGGGCTATTATCACCCTCCTAAAAGGAAGGGAAAGAGGAAGAGAACCTCTCCTCAGAGGATTCAAATAGAATAGGTTATAGAACATGTGTCTTCTCGACAGCATGAATAGAGCTCACAAGAATCCTAAGGTATTGGAACCTCTCAAATCCAAGATTAACATCAGTTACCTCCTATTTTTCCAAGCCAACCTAAAGAGGGAGAAATTCTAGAGACCCCTATTCCTCTTGTGCAAGAAGAGTCTATTTCTGTTGCAGTTTCGAAGAGACAAAAGAGGATCAAGGTTAGGATAAACAAAAGATAAAGAGTTAGTAAGAGATTAGTGCCTAATCCATTAGTTCTGAAAGCCATTTCAGAGGAAGAAATAGATGACAATGAAGAACAAGTGCCCCTACAAAGAAGAACTTGGTTAGCAAAAGCTATGGAGTTGGAAAGAAGAAAGAGTGCCATGAGTACCCCACAACCCACCCAAGTAGAACCATTAGAGCTCTCTTCTTTGAAGGATGAAGTGGAGCAATGGGTGAATGAGCAAAGGAAGCAAGGTGAAGATGTTCTCTCCCTCCTAGATTTTGATTTCATGCCTATGGGTATGGAGTTAGTTGGGGATAAGATCAGAGACACCCCTACAAATGAACTCCAACAACAAGACTGGATGCAGATGCCACCAAATACATAGGGTCCTGATCTCACTCTTCCATCTCCAACACAGATCGCAGTGGTAGATAAGGGTTCAGTAACTCCCCCACCTCCAAGTTTAGAAGAGGAACATGTTCAAAAGGAACCATCATTACAAGAGTAGCAAGAACCAATGGTTACTAATGAGGCATTAAAAAAGGCACAGATAGTAAAATATGTGCAACAACCTTCTCAAGAAGTTGAGGATCAAACTACAGGATATACAAAGATTGAGACTACAGAAGAAGAGTCCTCATAGTAGGAGACTCCAAGAAAGAGTGGTAAAGGGAAGGAGGTAGTTGAACACATCCCTTCGTCATCAAGAGCCAAGGTTGTAGAGAGACACATCCCAATATGGTTTCAAAAAGAAATAATGAGAAGTTCCAAGCATCAATTTCATACTTCAGAGGATGACATTTGCGATATTGCTAAGATCTTGAACAAGCCTGAGTCTCCATTACATGATGCAATGTCATTTGCATTTGTCACTACCATATGGAACCAAGAATTATTTTTGCAAGTGGTTCACCCTCCTAAAGGTACAAATGCAAAAGCTATTAGTCTTGAGGACTATGAAGTAAAAGATATTATGTTAGGAAACCCTACACAGGATACATCCTGACAGATGATGACTATGGGAGTCAAAGAGGTTCTCAGGCACATGGAACAGGATGAGATTGAAATCAGAAAACTTCAAAGGCAAGTTGAGATCCTAAAGGGATATTTAGCTAAAGTTGTTGGTCCTCCTGATCATGAGTGCCCCAAGGAGACTCTAAATACCATTCTTATAGAAGGGGAAGGTGTATGGCTCAATCCATTTTTTAAAGCTTGTCAAGATTGGCAAGACAGCCTTGAGGATAAAGGTCTCACTATAATCACAGGAAGTTTGAAGTTTTTTCATGCTACACAAGAGAACATGGATAAGATTGTGGAAATTTTGAGGTAGGACTTTAGTATCATGGATGAGGTACGGGCATGGAGCAAAGATTTACAAACTCTACAAGCCATAAAAGGGCAAAAGTATCATATTCTGATTGATGTATATATCGAAGAAGAGTTAGACATGACAGATGATTGGATAGAGAAGATTGCAAACAAGAATAAAGTGATGGAAAAATTACATGATGAGATACATAGGCTCAAGGACCAAGCCTGAGAGTGAATTTTGGAAGCAGAAAAGTTGTACAGTGATGCATGCTTGGACATTTTTGAAGATGAAGAATGAGAGAAGCTATTGCCAGTTGAGGTAGTAGTGGAGAATTTCAAGAAGACTTTAGAGGAAGCATCCAGTGATAAAGACATCAAACAAGCCTTTAGGATAGAGGAAGCAATGTTAGAGTTGGACACCAAACTCAGATATTTTGCAGAGACTCGAATCGAGGTGGACAACTGCAGACAAAAGGTCAAGGATAAGCATGAGGCTTTAGATCTTCCAGATGTGGCTAAAATTAATAAGATGATAGATAAATTCAAGGGAAAACATCCAAACATAGCTTTAGGATGAAGATGAACAAAATCGAGATGCCAAAATTTTAATTTACAAACAACAAAATTTTGAGTTTTTGACCCAGTCGAGGTCCCTAAGTCTACAACTCCACATTTTCATGTAGCTCTGCAGGTCTGCAGCTTCACAATTTAGAGTTTCACTGACAGTTGACTATTAGTTCCAAAAATAATACTTTCCATGCATTAGGAGTGTGTTTTGATGGTAAGATAACTCTGACACATGCCTAGTGATGGGTTAGCTTCTATTTTTGGTGTCTCCATGCACTTCCACTTCTACTAGTCGCTTCCTCCTACTTTCTCTCTTGTTTCTTCTTTGTTTTTGACATGTAAATGGCTCATGCATCCAATTAATGAATAAAATATGGATGGAATCACTCTAAGCACCAGTTAGATTGTTAGTTTGTATATATTTAGTTTGTTTTAATGTTTTGGAAGCATTTTATTGCATGAAGATATCTCTCACTCTCAACAAAAATTGAGGAGATGATTTCTTATAAATAACCCATTGTAAAATGTAACAAGGGCCACCATTATTATGCAATAAAATTATGCTTTTGGTGCTCGCATTTGGAGTGTAGTTATTCTTGCCTGAATATGTCGTTGTTTTGTGGATTTTATTCATAAGATTGTGATTGAGCCAAAGATTTATTATGTTGTTTCTAGTTGTGTGATCTTTTAGTTCTAGTGTTTTCTATAGATATATGAATTTTTCTAATGTAACGAGCTTGAGAAGAGATCACTCGATTGTGTCTACATAGCTTTTTGTCTCGCATGAGTGCACTTATTGTGGCCTTGTGATTTGATGAAGAGTGAAACATCATTTGATTTATTAAAGATTCTCACCAACGATTGCATCATTAGATTCTAGGAAGCGATACTCCTATTTTCATTGGTTTCCTATCAATTTCTTTGAAGGTTTAACTCGCAGCGTGTTGTGTTCTATAGCTTATGTCCATTTAAGAATTTCAATTTTAAGTCATTTGATTTCATGTTATTTGCTTTCAATTTCGTTATTTTCTTTACTAACCCCCTGTTAGAATAGGACCTCATAGTAGCTGCATTGTTCAAGTTGCATTCATTGAAAAATAGAAAATACAAAAATATTGTTCTTTTTTGGTGTGTTATTTTGAGACAACGAATAGATTTACTTCGATTCTAAGACAAAAGAGTTTTTTAGAACCAGCAAAGGCCCCCTCATGGACACTCACATTTATCTTCTACTGAGAAAATTTTGGTATGTTGCAAGACAAATATTGAACCTTGGAGTGGATCCTTAAAAATATTTGCTTTTCAAGAGAGGAATTATGCAATGGATTCCTGTTGTTGACCTCGTGCAAAATGAATGCCCAAAAACACTAATATTACAAAGTCTACTCAAATGAAGACACTCAGGTTCTTAAGAATGACTTGGTGAAGTTATAATACATGGTTCCTACTGTCATTCCTTGGCATCATCATGCATTTAGTAGAAGTGGAAGCTCGATCCATACTAATCATCTTAGAGTAGTCTCGAACTCGGTCTACACTAGCAACTTGGTAGATACTGTGTAACTTGGCAGAAACTAAAATCCACATTTACCATATCTGAACTCAATAAACACTAATCATCTCATTTCTTAGTTAACATTGACTTTGCTTCACATGAACTAATGGCTTGGTAGAAACTTCAAAGCTTGGTAATCACTAAACTACTCAATAGGAACTGTAGGACTTCATACTACTTGAATTTACTTGGTAACCAAAGGAATGCTCAGTAGGAACTGTGAAGCTTGGTGGCTACTAAATTATATGACAAACATTGTAGATTGTTTAATGAGCTTCGTAGTCATATAGAATTTGAATAAGTGTTGTCGCTAATAACAAACTTGAATTAATGTCAACATCTTCTTCAAGTTCTTCTACTATATATGATTGGAATCCATGTGGGGTGCTTGGTATTTCTATTAGAGAAACTATGTTGAAGGATGCAATTGGAGGACAAGGAGAATAAGTAATCCTGGGTTTGCTATATTGTCCTTTATACCCCACCATCTTATTTCCAAGCTCAATCCTCTTCTATACTTCTTTGTTGTATGCATCTAGAACCTATTCATATTTTTCTTGTCATTCCATTTTTTGTCTTTTCTCCTTCCTAGCAATGGCTAAATATGAGGTTAGGTGTTTCAACATTGAATTGTGTGGCCTCATCAATTGGAGTATCTTCTACCTTCGTAACAATCAAATTTCCAACCAATCTAGTATCATCAAATTGAGAAAAACTAGCTCTAGATCCTCTTTTTAGAGACCATATTACTAAAGTAGCATGATCTTCACTAAACTTAGCACCTCTAAGTCCCCTTTTCACCTTCTCCTTAGCATTCAACTTCTTGGTGATAGTGTTAAAATTATGGCATCTGCAATATCCTAATTTGGCAAAAGTAAAACTCTAGATGATGTAATCATTCTTCTTCCATCTTCTAGAGTCAAAATTTTAAATTCTTGCATCATTTCATCCTTTATTTCATCTTGTATAACTGTATCCTCCTTTTATGGATGCTTGAGCTTCCTCTTGTTACGTCTTTCTTCAAAATTCTTAATATTAGGTCTCCAAGAAAATTGGTAGAAAGCTTTTGATTTGACAAAATTATCATCTAATAGAAATTCATTACTGGCTTGTTCTACTACAAGATCTAATTCTTTCCCTCTATAATCAACAATAGTTAGTTCAATGCTAGATATGGGAGATTCCTGGGGATTTCCT
Source organism: Cupressus sempervirens (assembly GCA_028749045.1). Taxonomy (NCBI): domain Eukaryota; kingdom Viridiplantae; phylum Streptophyta; class Pinopsida; order Cupressales; family Cupressaceae; genus Cupressus; species Cupressus sempervirens. Next base: position 228,038,484 of record CM053788.1, read on the forward strand.
TCCTTCAATTTTGCAATAATAATAAACACTCCCCCTTGGGGTCCTAATTGTTCAATTTTCTCTCTAGTAAGTTGATCATCTCCTATATGCAAGGGAGATTGGGAAGGTGTGCAATCTTCTACTTGTGACATCTAACTCTCTTCTATCTTCTACCTCTTTGGCCTTGGCTCTTCAAGCTCTTCTTCCAAGTGGAATCCCTATATCAAAGTAGTACCGGTTGACCCAACCACCTGCTTTCATTTGTCAATTGCATGTTATTTGTTCATGATTATGTTATAGCCAAACTTCTTTTGGATAACCAATTATCCTAATCCTACTACAAGAGTAAAATAAAACTTCTTCATTACCTCCCTTTCTTTGTTAGGATAAGTATTGATGAGAGGAGTCTTTTTTTCATTCATTGCATCCATGATCTCTAAGAAGGTGATCATCAATTTGCCTACTTTTTCTATTGATTTCTTTGCATATTTTAATGAACTATAATCCTTCTCAAAACAATTAATGAATAATAAAACCCTATAATAGACTCTCCACTTTTCTTTCTTGATTTCTTGTTCTTGGAGAGAAAATTCATTCCTTATTACATCCTCAGGGAAATAGAATTGACACTTGTGATCACTAGTCTTGGCTCTTTGTTTGAATATCTCAAAAAATCCCTTATTATCATTAAATCTAGCATGGGAGACTATCATTTTTTATGGGCCTAAAATTTTGTACAAAAATAACTAACCACCCTTTATGATTATAAATTGATGAGCTACTATGCAAGATGGGAAAATAGAGCCTCTTGACCTACCAGTCAATTTCATTTCTTCCAAACGACCTAGTTGCCACAACATCTTAGCTATTCTTGCCTTAAGAGGTACCTAATAGGGAAGCACATGTAGATTTCCTTGGAATTCATATATTTTGAATACTATTGACACTAGATATGGTATAATATTCGTGAAGACTTTGGGAACTACCAACTTTCCTAGGTCAAAATTCCAAATATTTTCATGGGGGGCAAATAAATTTCTCTCTGAAAACCATTTTCTCAATAATTGTAATCCTATTTTAGAAGTCACAGCATCCCAAATCCAATTCCCTTTGTCAAATAAACCATTTGCAACTTGCAACCTAGGATTTATGGGAACTAATTTTTTTTTCTAGGAAACCTCATCAGTAGATTCACTTAATTGTTCTAAAAATTCATCATGAATATTTCTACTAGCATAGTCAACCTTCCTAGAAAATCCCTTCTTTGGAGGCATATTGAATGACAATGAAGAAAATACCAAAATTATTATTTATGTCTAGATAGAGATACTTACTTGGCATTTTCACTTCTTCTCTTAACACTGCAGTGGATTGTTGATATAGAAAATTTTACAACTCAGCAGGCAAAATAATAGGTTTTTTCAACAAGTAACAAGCTCCAAAAATTCAAAAAAATCTATTTGCAATATAAAAATTTTGACCTCCTTTACTACATTCCTTGTATCAATTCACACAAGAAGCTTTTAATTCATATAAATGGTTTGCAGAGAAAAACAGAGTGGAATTCCCCTTTGAGTTTGAAAATGGGCCATGATTTACAAAAATTCGATGATCAAAAAATAAAACACAATCTGATCAACTTGAAACCTCTGATCTAGCAATGAACCCAATTAAAACTTGATCTATGTACCTTTCTCTACATTTTTGGCAACTTCATATTACTCATATATGTAATCAAACACGTGTCAAGCTCTCAATATGTTGTTACAGATAAAGGTCAAGCAATTTCCCTTCGCAACATAACGACGGCCTTTGATCTATTGTGCATCTAACGATCAAGGATGAAACTTCAAATCTCTTTTGAAAGTAGGCCACCATGTTACATGTCAACTTGTTGCTATGTCGCCAAGAGTAAAGACCTTGCAACTCTCAATGGCGACAAAGTGACATCCATTGTTCAACCTTTAATTTGATAGTAGGAAAAAAGTAAACATACTACAACTAATATGGGTGCGCTGGAAACACATTTAGTTGTCACTATGTCACCAAGAATAAAAATCATGCAACTTTCTATGGTGACAAAGTGACCTTAGTTGATCTTGAAAAGATCTAACAATTCTGAAGAAAAAAAACCCTTTATGCAAAAAGGTTTACCTTTCGTTGCAAATAAAATTATGATAGTTGGAAACTCATTAATGACTTGGAACCTGTAGCACTTCTTGTGAGGGTTGGTTCCACCATATTACATATGTCATCTTGTCATTGTGTCACCAAGGATAAAGAACAAGAAACTTTCTTTGGTGACAAAGCAAGGTTCATTGATCTTGAATCTGTTTGGCAGTGATGATCTTGCTTTGAAAACCTTACCATTTACTAGGTCTTGTAGATAGATGTCACCTTGTCACTATGTCACCAAGGATAAAAATCATGTAACTCTTATTGGTGACAAAGTGACAACCCTTGATTTGTTGAAAGATCAAGATTGTAACTTGGTTAAATTTCACATATAAAATGTAACCTTAATAAGGGCAAAGGTTTATAATGAAAACTTGTGTTACGATTTCAGAAAGGGCCTAGGGTAAAATAAGGCATTGTAAACAAATTTAAAAGGTACCTAGGAAAATAAAAAGGGGTTCTAAATGATTTTTTAGAAATTTCCCATTTACTTTTTTTTATTCATACCACATAGACCTAGCTTAATGACTTTAGGGAAAAACCAAAATATTGAAAAAATGACACCAAATTAGGGGTTTTTCTAGGGCCAACAATGATTCAAAGACATATAACCCTAATTTCTAAAGGAAAACTAGATTTTCACTAAAATATTTTAGAATTTTTAATACATCAAAAACTAGGCCAAAACCACAAACACATAACATAAATAGAGAAATGACAATAATTAGCAAGAACAAAATATGGGCTTATTATTATCACTGCAAATGTGGAATTACAAATTTCAAAAATGCTATATGAAAAGCTACATGGGTGAATTCTTTACAATATTCTTCAATACAGAACCATAAACTACCACCCAGAACTACCTAAATATCACTATGGGCCTTCCTTATATAGGTAATTTTTCACAACCTAAAAAATTTCTAGACATTAATCCTAGCCCTTGAGGCCAAAAAAAAATCTAAACAAAAATAATTTCCTAATTTATTACATAGGGTCAACCTTAATTATGTTTTTAGATGCTCCAACTTTCGAAGTCTGTAACTTTCAAACCGTACATATAATTTTAAACTATAAGTATTATTCAAAATCATTGGCTCCTAAACTACAATGCCTCACACGTGCAAGTACCAATTAACCTGGGTATTAACTCATCCTAGAGTTTCTAAGGCCTTCAAATCTAAACTCAAAGGTTTTTTACCCAAAAACCTCAATAACTTATGCAATATATATGGTATGACAAGGAAACTCCACTAGCAGATTGATATGACTAAGATGAACCTCCACCTTTGAAATCAAAATAATTTGAGATCACTTACTAAAAATAGTAAGTTTCCATAAATATTAACTTTGTACTAAAATAATCCTTATTGAAAATGAAAATATAGTTTTATTTTTGGGTTGTGCGAGATTGTCATTACACTAAGATGCTCATGCATCATTGAGGCTTTCCTAATCTACAGTAATAGTATATGTTCATCTTAAGATATTACATTACATGTTACATTACAATATTACATATTTTCGTAATTACAACCAATGTGTCATCTCAAAGTCTTCATAACTCTTTACACACTCAACATCTGACTTTTCTCAATCTACCAAGCCACCTTCAGCATGACTTCTACCCATGTATAACCTTGCTTAACCAGATTCTATCTTTGTTAGGAGATACAATCAAAACATCAACAACTACTTCCCAAAACCTATGTCTAAAATATGCCTTCACTAAATTCATCATAATTCTTTCTAATCTTCAAATCATTACATGTGCACTTAACCATAACATTAGGACACCTTGTGGAATGCATCCTTAACTATGCATAAGCTCATCATTAATCCTTGACCCATGCAAATTCAATCTTTATCTAAAGTTATGCCAGCCCTCCCAAAATAACAAGTATATGGAAATCAATAAAAATTTAGTCATGAATGCTATACACCACCTCTGAATGGTATCTCTGACAATTCTAGGTTACTCCCCCATAGGAATAGCATCAACATTTATGATAATAATCCCCGCCTTTGGCATTGATGGAAACATAGATGAAAAACATCTATTTTCCATGAATACCAAATATTTATGCTACAACTTCTCCCCCATTCATGTTGTCCTTGAATGTCATATATATAGTAACCATCATGTATAAGGAAGGTATTAATCTCCCTCATATATTAGAATATTTTCAAATCATCCTCGTTAATCAATCTTTTCAAATTATTTTCATCAATAAATATCTTCCCCAAAGAATAAGCTCTTCTAAATCTTCTTCCCCATTGACATCAATAATGAATATTTCATTTCCTACTCTCCTTATAAGGTATCTACAAATATTCATATTAAATGATTGTTTTCATGTGTTACTCTTCCTCATTGACATCAATGAAAAAGGTATCTTTATGTCTATTCTCTACATACAATCTACAATAGGCTCAAGTTTTTGAAGATACTTTTAAATTTTATTTACCAAGAGTCCTTTATGACTCATCTCAAATACAGATACTCCCCCATAGAGGAAGCATAAAGATATTGCATCATTACTTAAAATTAGGTTAGGGAATAATCCCAAGCATACCTCTCAAGTACTCAAATGTGTCCTTTCCCAAAGGTTTTGTAAATATTTCTTCTATATGCTCATTTGTGTTGACATACTCCAATATGATCTCTTTCTTCAAAAAAATTTCTCTCAAAAATTGATACGTAACATTGGATCATTTGACATTCTCATTGTACTTGGGTTATCACAATGTATGATAATAGGATCTGTAAAATTAATCCCAATATCTTTCAATATTTGTTTCATCCAAATAATCTAATTACAACTATTTTTTGTTTCTACACACTCTTCCTTCTCCATACTCTAAGAAATACACTCATGTTTCTTACTTAGCCAAGAAACCAATCTTCCTCTCAAGAATAATGCTCCACCACTAGTTCTCTTCCTATCATCTAAACTTCATGCCCAATCAACATAAATGTATACACATAAAGTAAAATCATTTGAGCTATCATATCATAATCCATAATGGCATGTCCCCTTTTCAAATAATTAAAAAATAATAATCTTTGCTAAGGCAGACAGGCTCAAAAGGTGAAGTTTCAGAAAAAGGGGCTAATCTTTGGAAACCAATGGACTAATAAATGAAAATTATTATTAAAATATGTTTTATTAAACCCTCTTGGACGTGATTTAAGTCTATTCCCTCTTTTAAGGGATTTGGAGGCCTTATTTTGGGCTCATTCTAGAACTTAATTTTGCTCATTGCTTTGTTGTTCTTCAAAGGCTGCCAAACTTGTGGAGAAAGAGACCCAAGGAAAGGATTTTTTAGGTTTCCAAGAAGGCTAAGGATAGAATTTTAAAACCATTCCAGGTGCAAACTCATGTAGAGTTTGCCCTTGTGTTGAACAGTGCAGATTTGTGAGTTTTCGGGTGTGTTTTTTGTAAGAGTTTGGTGTTTCCGATTGAGTATTTCATATCAGATATTTTAGATATTTAGATTTTAAAATAGAGCTTAATATATGTATTGGGTCATGATTATAATTTTTTGATAGATTATTAGTGTTTTTGTGGTGTTTTCGAGCTATTTGGTGTTATTTTCGGGAGCCCGATGAGCATTGTTTTTGTCCTCCATTTGAGAGATGTTTTTTAAATGCTATACAGATCTAGAAATTTCATTTTATAGGCTGTTATGCTGATGAATTTTTTGTAAAAAATTCCACTTTCAAATTTATTAATAATATGTGAAGCTATGAAGTTTATAGCACTATTTCGAGCATACCCAATTTGGGTTTATTTGAGAAATTGGCGAATCTTTGAAATATTGGTTGTTTGATTTTAAAAATCTGATTAGAGACTTTAAATATCATATAAAATCATAAAGGGGACATTTTAGTGGTATTAGAGCTATGATCTTGCCAGCCTGAGGGTTTTTAGAAGTTTGAATGCAACTAAGTGAAAGAGAAAAGAGATATTTGCAGCGAGAAAAGAATAAAGAAATTTTGATCAAACCTCCAGTTAAAAGTAAAAGTAAAAAATCCAAGTAAGGAAAAAGTATGGCTGACCCAGATGAGATGGCAAAGAAATTCTTCCAAGACATATAGAATACTCAGAAGCAAACAGTGGATAGTCTGGCAGAAACTAGAGAGGCTTTGCGAATATTGACAGAAAAATTGCAGGGAGTTGCGTCTACTAATGAGAAAGGGAGCACTTCAAAGGAGCCACGAAATCTGAAACCCACACCCTCTAAATCAACAAAAACTATTTTCCTACTTGCAAATGAGCCACCAGTACCAAATCTAGCCCTTAATCCCATGGAAGAGATTACAGGTAACTTGATTGCATTAAGAGCTACTTATAATGGCTTAGATGATGACTTTCGCAGTTCGGTTCCTTTTAGAGAATATGTGGATATGATGAACACTTTGATGCCCAAGAAAGAGTATAGGAAGGAGCATGACATAAGTAGAAGAGAGCTCAAAAATAAAATAAGCAAGTTTACAGTACCTACTTTTGATGGAACAAATAAAATTTCAGCTAGAGCATGGCTACAAAAATTACAGACCTTCTTCACACTTAACCCCATGAAGGAGAGTGATGTTGTTCAATTTGCAAGTCTACACTTGGAAGATGCAGCCTATGATTGGTGGTATCATGGAATGACTACTCAAGGTCATGATTAGGTAACTACATTTGATGATTTCAGTCAAAGAGTGATAGATAGATTTGACCTCAAGGATGATGATGAGTATTTTAAAGAATTGTCGAAGTTGAAGCAAACCAAATCAGTTAATGACTATATCAAAGAGTTTCAAAAAGTGGCTATTATGGGACCTGATATGAGTGAAAAGAGGATTTTTAATCTTTTTCTTGATGGTTTGGAAGATTATGTTAAGGGTTTGGTTAAGGCTTTCTCACCCTCAACCTTACAGGAAGCTTGCAACTTGAAACTTGCGTGCCTATGAAACTAGTCACTAATCAAAAACCCCCAAATCTTTGGCAACATAAGGGGAATTTTCAGAAAAAGACTTTTCCAACACTATCACCAAAAGATGTGGTAAATGTGGAAAAAATAAGGTAGATGAAGAGACTAGGAGTGAATTACGAAGGAAAAAGCTTTGTTTCACTTGTAGAGAACCATGGGTTCTAGGACACAGATGTTTGGGGAAAGGTCAAGTGCACTATATTGAAGTTGCTTCAGAATCTGATTTAGATGAGCATGAGGAATTTCATGACACTAAGGAGGAGGAAGAAGAAGAGAAAAAAAAAGAAAGCAAGGGTGGCACTTTAGCAGCATTATCAGGAGTCCCAAGATACCATCCCTTTCAAATTCTAGGGGTACTAGCAGGGCAAAGGTTGACAGTTCTTCTTGATAGTGGGGCAACTCACAATTTTATTGATGAGGGATTTGTCATGAAAAGAGGACTTAAAGTAGAAGATTTTGAGGGATTCAATGTTACTGTAGCTGATGGATTCACTATGCCTTGCACACGGGTGGTGAAACAACTCAAGATGACCCTAGGAGATTATGAGTTATGTGATGACTTCTATGTTGTTGGCATTGGGGAGACAGATATTGTATTGGGTGTTCAATGATTGCACTCTATTGGAGGCTATTACATGAACCATCAAACTATGGAGTTTAAATTCCATTCCAATGGAAAAGAAGTCTTATTGAGAGGTTTATCGAATGGAGCACCTAAGGCAGTCTCTGCATAGAGGATGGAGAGGACTTTTTGAAGAGGACAAGTAGCATGGGCAGAAGGAGTCATAATCCATCCAACAAGATCTTCAAATAATCAAGGTAATTTCCATTTTGAAATTCAAAATATTCTTGATAAGCATAGTATAGTTTTCAATGACTTTCCTCCAGGATTACCACCAGATAGAGGTTTTGAGCATGTTATAGAGTTAGAACAGGGTGCCAAACCAATTATAACAACCCCATACCACCATCCAAGAGGTTATAAGGAAGAAATTGAAAAAACTATTAAGGAACTCCTAGATATGGGATTCATAAGGCCTAGCTCTAGTCCATTTGCATCATCTGTGGTACTTGTCAAGAAAAAGGATGGTACAATGAGAATGTGTATAGACTATAGAGCTCTAAACAAGAAGACCATTAAAAATAGGTATCCCATACCATGCATAGATGAACTCATTGATGAGTTACATGGTGTTGTATACTTCTCAAAAATTGACTTAAGATCAGGGTACCATCAAATCCGAATGAGGAGTGAAGATGTGGAAAAGACTACTTTCAGATGTCACTATGGGCACTTTGAATTTCTTGTTATGCCATTTGGCCTCACTAATGCACCTACAACATTCCAATCTTGTATGAATAAGGTATTCAACCAGCGTCTTCAAAAATTTGTTTTGGTATTTTTTGATGATATCTTGATTTACGGTAAAACATGGGAAGAGAATCTAAAGCACATAGACACAATTTTGGGAATCTTGGAGCAGCAATCCTTCTATGCTAAGTTGTCTAAATGTGAGTTTGGTTTGACAGAGATCCTATATTTTAGGCATATTATAAGTTCTAAAGGAGTACAGGTTGATCAACAAAAAATCTAGGCAATTTTGGATTGGCCTCCACCCACTAATCTTACACAGTTGAGAGGTTTCTTCGAGTTGTGTAGCTACTGTAGGAGATTTGCCAAGGGATTTTCTCAGCCTTCTACCCCCTTGACTGATTTGACAAAGAAATGAGCTTTTGTTTGGACAAAAGAGGCACAAAAAACATTTGATAAGCTTAAGGAGGTAATGAGTTCATGCCCTATTCTTGCAATTCCAGATTTCTCTTTACCTTTTGTTGTTGAATGTGATGCTTCTGGAGAAGGTATAGGGGCTGTCCTAACTCAAAGGGGACATCCAATAGCATTTAAGAGTAGAAAACTAAATCAATCAGAGAAAGGTTACTCCATCTATGATAAGGAAATGTTGACAATCATGCATGCACTTCATAAGTTCAGACAATATTTGGTATGTGAGAGATTCATTGTAAAGACAGACCATAATAGCCTCAAGTTCTTCTTGAACCAAAGGGATTTGAATGATTTTCAATAAAAATGGGTAAGAAAATTGCAAGCTTATGATTTTGATATTGAATACATGAAAGGAAAGAATAATGTGGTTGTTAATGCTCTCTCAAGAAAACCCACTCTGTGTTTCTTAACATCTATCTCTGATGATTGGAAAGTCTCCATAATTTTAGAGTATGCTAAAGATTCCTTTGCCACCAAGATTTTGGATAAGTTAGTGGATGATAATAGGTACAAGGTTGTTGATGAATTGATTTATTATAAGAACAGGATCTTCTTAGTGCCAGGATCAAAAACTAAGGAGAGGATATTGAGGGCCTTTCATGACACACCTTTGGCTGGTCATCAAGGATACTTCAAGACATATAGGAAAATTTAAGAGTAGTTTTCATGGAAGGGTATGAAGAAGGATGTCCTTAAACACATTAAGGAATGTATGGTATGCCAACAAAGCAACAGTGAGCAAAATTTTCCTACAGGGTTGTTGCAGCCACTTCTTATTCCTGAACAAAAATGGGAAAGTATTTTCGTGGACTTCATCATTGGGTTGCCCAAGGTTCAAGGTAAGGATTGCATATATGTGGTGGTAGATAGACTAACTAAGTATGCACATTTCTTTCCTATCACATCTGATTTCAAGGCATCACAAGTGGTCGAATTGTTCTTCAAGAAAATTTTTAGATTACATGGCTTGCCTAGAAACATTGTCAATGACCGGGACAGTAGATTCTTTAGCTCTTTTTGGAAGGAGCTTTTTCATTTGGCAGGAACTGAGCTCACTCCTAGTACTAGCTATCACCCTCAAACAGATGGACAAATAGAGACAGTTAATAAATGGATAGAGGGATATTTGAGGAACTATGTTTCAAATCAACAACATGCTTGGGTGAAATGGGTGCACCTAGGGGAGTATTGTTACAATACATCTCATCACATGTCTATTGGTATGACTCATTTTTGTGCTCTTTATGGTTATGATGCCCTTTCCTTTTTTGATCGAGTACTTTTAGATAGCAGAGTACCTGCAGCAAGTGATTTCGTCAAGCAAAGCCAAGACATAATAAGGTCCCTCAAGGATAATCTACAACATGCACAGAACCAATAGAAGTTGTATGCTGATAGGAAAAGGACTGAAAGATCTTTTGAGGTGGGAGATTTGGTATTTTTCAATTTGAAACCATATAAGCAAAGCACCTTGAAGAGGAGTGGGGCAAAGAAACTCAAGCCAAGGTTCTATGGGCCTTATAAGATCATCAAGAAGGTAGGAGAGGTAGCTTATGAATTGGAGCTCCCACCAAACAAAAAATACATAATTTTTTGCATGTATCTTTCCTAAAGAAGGTTCTAGGCCAGAAAACCATAGTATCTATAGAATTACCACCTCTTGATGATAAAGGGAAATTAGTTTTAATACCAGAAGAGATTTTGGATACAAGAGAGAAATGATTGAGAAATAGGAGCATCATAGAGCATTTGGTCAAATAGAAAGGATTACCACTGAAGGATGCAACTTGGGAAGGAGCACATATTCTTGAGAATTAAAACCTTCATTGCTTGAGGACAAGCAATATTTTGGAGGGAAGGACTTTTCATGTCCCCTTTTCAAATAATTAAAAAATAATAATCTTTGCTAAGGCAGGCAGGCTCAAAAGGTGAAGTTTCGGAAAAAGGGGCTAATCTTTGGAAACCAATGGACTAATAAATTAAAATTATTATTAAAATATGTTTTATTAAACCCTCTTGGATGTGAGTTGGGGTTATGCCCTCTTTTAAGGGATTTGGAGGCCTTATTTTGGGCTCATTCTAGAACTTGATTTTGCTCATTTCTTTATTGTTCTTCAGAGGCTGCCAAACCTGTGGAGAAGGAGACCCAAGGATAGGCATTTGTAGGTTTCTAGGAAGGCTAAGGATGGGAGTTTAAAGGTATTACATGTGCAAGCTCATGCAGAGTTTTCCCTTGTGCTGAACAATGCAGATTTGTGGGTTTTCGGGTATGTTTTTTGTAAGAGTTTGGTGTTTCCAGTTGAGTATTTCATATTAGTTTGGGTTGCTGCTCTATTTCAGATATTTAGATGTTAAAATAGAGTTGAATATATGTATTGGGTCATGATTATACTTCTGTGATAGATTATTAGTGTTTTTGTGGTGTTTTCAGGCTATTTGGTGTTATTTTTGGGAGCTCGATGAGCATTATTTTTGTCCTCCATTTGGGAGCTATTTTGTAAACTCTATACAGATCTAGAAATGTCATTTTTTAGGCTATTATGCTCGTGAAATTTTTGTAAAAATTTCCACTTTCAGATTTATTAATAATATGTGAAGCTGTGAAGTTTATGGCACTATTTTGAGCATACTCGATTTGGGTTTATTTGAGAAATTGGTGGATCTTTGAAATATTGGTTGTTTGATTTTAAAAATATCAATAGAGACTTTAAATATCATATAAAATCACAAAGGGGACATTTCACATAATCAGGTGTACCTTCAAATATCTTTAAAAAATCTTTACTACTGCATAATGTGACTTTTTAGGATTTTCTTGAAAGCATGCCACAATTTCAACTACATTAGCTATTTCTAATCTAGTGTGTATGAAATATTGCAATCCACCAATAATAGATCTATAATTTTTCTCTTAAGTAGTAGGGGTTTCATATTTGCTAGATAATTTATGTCCACTAACTATAGGTGATCCATCCACTAACTATAGGTGATCCAACAAGTTTACAACTTTCCAAACCAAATCTCTTCAACAAGTCCTTAAGATACTTATCTTGTGATATGAAAACTTCATCTTTTTTTTGAACAATTTGCAATTCCAAGAAATATTTTATCTCACCAATCATAATCATCCCAAATTTATTCTTCATTTTTTTCGCAAATACTTCACCTACTTCATCATCTCTTACAAATACTATGTCATCCACCAATATTTCAACAATTAGTAACTCATTGTCAATCTTTTTCAAATATAAGTTACTATCAGCATTACCTTTTTCAAATTCAAAGCTTGAAAAATACTTATCCAATCTTTTATAGTAGGCTCTAGTTGCTTGTTTCAATCCATACAATTATTTCTTCAATTTGCAAACTATGTCTTCTTTATCTGTCAAACAGAAACTATCAGGCTACTCAATGTATACCTATTCTTCAAGTTCGTCATTTTTTTAAAATGATTTGATATCTATTTGATACACTTTAAAATTCTTGTTAGCTAATATGCCAAAAATATTCTTACCACTTCTATCCTAGCAATAAGTACAAATGTTTCTTCAAATTCAATTCTTTCTTTCTACGATTAACCTTTACATACCAATCTTTCTTTATTTCTTACAAGCTCACCTTGTTTGTTCATCTTTTTCTTAAAGAACCATTGAGTTCCAATAACATTCTTATCCTTAATTCTAGGAACCAATTCCCATTTACTTTTCTTTTCAATCTGCTCTAGTTTATCTTTCATAGCTTTAACCCAAAAATCATCTTTACAAGTTTCATTAGAACTCTTAGGTTCAACTTGAGAAATTAAACATAGTTCTTCTTCTTCTTGTACTTTTATTCTTGTCATAGTTCATTTTTCCTTTCTTCCAATAACCTGATCAATAGGGTGATTCTTTATTGAGTCTTTGTTAGGTTTCACTACTTCAACTCTGACTTCATCTCTAGGTTCATATCTAGGTTCTTCTTTTTTCTCTCATTTATGTGCTTCGATCTAAATTTCATTCTACAAATTAGTGTCAATCTCATAAAATAATTCTTGATCAACATTTTCTTGGTTAGACTTTGGATTAGTCTCTTCAATAGAATTATAATCAAGCATGCTTTCTTGGATTCTAAACTCCTCAAATTTAACATAACTAATATCAATAATAGTCTTAGTTCTCTAATTAAAGCATTTATATGCCTTACTTTTTAATGAATAATGAAGAAACATACCTTCATCACTTCTTGAATCAAACTTTCCAATATTGTCATCTTTTTTAATGTAACATTTACTTCAAAAGATTTTGAAATACTTAATAGTAGATGCATGTCCAAACCAAAGTTCATAGGGTATCATATCAATGCCTTTTCTAATTTGTACTCTGTTCATAGTATACTATGTTGTATTCATCACTTCTCTCCAAAATATCTTAGATACATTGTTCTCAAGCATCATTTCTCTTGTTGCTTTTGCAACTATTTTGTTTCCCCTTTTTGCTATCTCATTTTTTTTAGGTGTCTTAGAATCTAAAATATGTCTCTTTATACCATTATCCTCTCAAAATTTACTAAACTCATTTGAAGTAAATCATCCTCCTCTATCATTGAGTGGATTTATTTTCAGCACCAAGTCCAAATGTTTCATAGAAAGCTCCTTTATCCCTTGAGAATTCAAGATTGTATGAGCATGTTTTAAACCCAAATCAAAATACTTCATCGCATACTTCTTTGATCCTTAAGAATTCAATAATGTTTGATTTACCTAACCATTCATTCCAATGAAAAACATGTCAATTTATTAAGGCACTCAAGATTGCATTTTGCTACTCTACACATCCATTCTAATGAAAAGCTTGTTCATTTCTTAAGGCATTCAAGAGTGTTTTTGAATAGCATTCATTCCAATGAAATATGTGTAAATTCCCTTAAAATATTCAAGAGTGTATGTGTAATGTTTTTTATTAGATAAACAGGTTTTACAGGGATCCTGAAACCCAATAGTTAAAACATATAAGGCCGATAATAAGCGTGAAAGCCCAGCCAAAAAAGTATAAGTTTAGAGGCTAATAATAAGCATAGAGCCCAACCAAAAAGTAGAGTTCTAAGAAAAGACCAAGAAAAAAGATAAGTAAAACCATGGCCTAAAGCCAAACCAAAATCCAAAAGACAAAGAAAAACAAAATAATAAGTGAGAGTTATTCCTTGCTCTTTTACTCCAGCTCTTGCATAACTTGAGCAGCCTTGAAGGCCAACTGGTTCTCCTCCGCTTCCAGCTATTGCACCCTTTGGTCCCCTTGGTCCTGATCATGAATGGTGTTGTCCTTTGCAGATTCGTCCTCCATTCTAGCTTAATCCCTATCTTTTCCTTCCTCATCATCCTGCATTTCTCTGTCTTTGATCCAACCCATAAGAGAGATGATGTTGTTGTTAATGGAGCTTAACAAAGTGAATATCTAATTTGCAAGGTTGTGATTGTAGTTCTCTAGGTTGTGTATCCTTCTTTTCGCAAGACTGAGCCTGTCAGTTGAATTCGTCCTCCTGTTAGCATCCATCCCATTCCTTGTTGTCTCAATATGTCTCACCTGTTCTTTGACCTCCTCTAGCTCGTGGAAAAGCCATTTGATTGATCTAAAATTCTCAATCATTTTGTTACGAGCATTGTTCAAGAGGTTCATCCCTGTCTCCCTAGCTTTGTCTGAAATAGCCACTATCGTCGGGTCAATGAATTCTTCTAGCCGTTGTTCCTCTTGGTTTTCCATGAGGATTTGGGGATTCATGGCCTCCCTGAAGATGCCCATCTTTGAAGTCTTGACATTAAAGTTTATCCAAGCTCTCCTCCTATCATTGACCTGCACTTCCCCTTTTGCATACCCTGCATTCTCCTCTTTCTATTCCTCAAGTTGGTCTTGGAGGTGGACAGGAGATAGGGGTAGCACAGACGCCTCCTCAAACTGAGAGCGCACTTCCTCCAAACTCTTCCTCTTGTGTTTCTTCCTTCCACTTACATCCTTAATTTCTTCATGTGTCTCCTTAACCACCTCCTCAAACTCTGGTTCCTCATCATCATCACTGACACCTTCCTCATCCTTCTCAGGAGGCTTCTGCCTAAGATCCCTAGGGCTTTTTTTGCTAGGGGTTATGGGGGAGGGCAATTTTTTAGCTTGGTGAGTCACTAATTTCCTCGAAGAAGAGATCCCTCCTTCCTTAGAGCTGAGGCTCTAAATTTCATCCGAGTCAGAGGAGTAACTAGAGCTACCAGACTCCACCTTCTCTACCTAAGGGGGAGTGATGCTTATAGTCTGAGCCTTGAAGTGCTCATGGATAAGCAACAGCAATCCCGCATGCAGAGCTGGGTTTGCGGTGTGCTTCTTTTTGAAGCTATCGATTGCCTTGCTCATTGAGGTTAACAGATAATATGGAAAGGAAATATTAGCATTATGCTGGAAATGATTCAATATAACAAAGCGGTGGGTATGAGCTCTATCAAACCTAGCGTCCAACGTTATGTACTCAATAACAGCTCTTAGAACATACCTCCACCACTTCTTATGGAGTCTGGGACATAGTAGGTGTCAATCTTTCTCATCACCTTCAGTTCCTTCTCACTCTCCATAAAGTCCCTAATTGGATTGGCCAAGAGCTTCTTTTCCCTGAAGAATTTAAAACCCTCGATAGGGATTTCGGTGATAGTCGCAATCACCTCCTTCGTTATCTGAAAGTAGACCCTGTTCACCTTCACCCTGCCATCCTTCTAGGACCCCACCATGCTTTTGGTCACCTCCTAATCAAAACCATGCAACTTCATGATATAATTGGTAACCCCACCCTCTTCTAGCTTTTCCCACACTTTCTCCCTACTTCACCATTTCTCAAAATCTCCCACCGGCTCCTTTCTGCACCTTTCACCTACCATTTCTGCACATTGCACACCCTCTTTACTCATGTGCTCCTCACTCTGTGACTGAAGGGGACCACCGAGAGTTAGCAATAACCAAATAAAATTAGCCCTGCTATTGTTCTAGAAGCGAATGCAAAAAACAACCCACAAAGTGTGTCGATTAATCAATAATGGATTACTACAGTTATGATTTCCCATGCTTCCATTTTGAAAAGTACCCTTATTACTTAAGACCTTCATAATCATAATTATAGCTTGATTTTCTCTGTACTTCCTTGGATCTTGTCCAAGTCGATCAAACTTTTAACGTTCGTCGACAAACAAATTTTGGGAAGCTAAGCCATTTTTGGTCTGTGTCAACCCTAATGTTCGCAAACTTGTTGGCAACCATGTTTGCTTCCCAAAAATTATTAGTGATGTGTATTCTATTAAATTTGGTGAGGGTCTCACGAGTCTCATCAATTAGATTTGCAATCATCCATGATGGATGTGAGTTTCCAATGATGCACTTTATAATGTTATTCAAATCCCCTATGAGCCATAAATTGGTGACACCAATTTCAAAAGCCAGTTTTACAACATTGCACGCGGCATTTGCTTCCGCAAAATGATTGGTTTGGAATCCCAGAAAGAGAGAAAAGGCCACAATACTTTCTCCATTTTCATTCCTTATCATGCCTCCACTACTCGAGGAGCTAGGGTTGCCCTTGGAGGCTCCGTCGAAGTTGGCTTTGTGCCAGCCTTCAGGGGGAAGGAACCACTTGGCTTCCTATCTTTTCCTCGAACTATCTTTTACCTTCTCCTTTATCCTACCTCCTATCTCAAATTCTCCCCCCTTCCTCACAGAAAAGTTTTCCTTTATGTTACTGAAAATATTTCTCCCAACAACTAAAGTCAGCTCCTCCCTATCTCTGAAAATCCTATTGTTTCTCTCCTTCTATATGCTCCAACAAAAATGGGGCAAGATCCAGGAGCTAATTTCCTTCAAGACAGACCCATTGAACAAGCCATGCCATTGATAGAAAAAGTCCAAGAGGTTAGAAGGAAAGCACCAGGTGTGGCCTAAGTCTTGGGTGAGGATGCCCCAAACTATCCTAGAGAAAGAACAATGAATGAACATATGATTTCCTGTCTCTGAATCTTCTTTACACAAAACACATCTCTTGGACATGGTGTGACCTCTTTTGATGAGATTTTCCTAGGTTAGAGTTTTGTCCTGAAGAGCCAACCTAAAAAAATGTTGAATTTTTGCGTAAGGCCAGGGATCCAAGCCCTCAACCAAGGGGGAGACTCTTTTAAGCTCCATAAAGTAGAGTACCCAAAGGCAACTGAATAGAGCCCATTGGCATTATCCCTCCAAACTAGTTCATCCTTATTGTTGCTAAGGGACAAGGAATTAAGCATGATCATGATTGGTTTGAGGTCATCTAAGATAATGGAAAGGTCCCTCCAACCCTATTTGGTCTTGTAATTGCTAACTTTGTGCCCATAAAGGTTGATGCAATCATTAGCCCAAAACCCATAACTAGGGTTGTTCATAAGGGGACCCTGAGAAAGCCAATTGTCTAACCAGAACAAAATGTCCTCCCCATTACCTAGCTTCTAGGAGACTTTTGAGTTAGCCAAGTCCATGGCTTTTAAGAAACCATTCCAGACAACAGAACCTCTTGGGATGTCCTCACTGAAGAGAGTGAACTGAATAGAGGGCCTCTTTATATACTTATTAACTACAGTGTCTCTCCAATCCCCCGTGTTGCTAAAGATGTGCCAGATTTGCTTTGCTAGGAGGGCCTTATTGAGGTGAATGAGCTTCCTGATTCCCAGACCTCCATTTCGCTTGGGGAGGAAAAATTTGTCCCATGCAACAAGGGGGTACCTTTTGTTCCTTTCAGCTCCCATCCACAAAAAATCCCTCTGGATTTTCTCCATCCTCTCAGTGTATTTCACCGGTATGGTAAAAAGGCTCAGAGCATATATCAGTAAGTTTTGAAGGATGGATTTAACTAGTTGACATTTTCCAGCTTGGCTAAGAATGGCTCCTTTCCAGCCTACCAGTTTCTTACTGAACCTTTCCATGATGCCATTCCAGAAGGAATCTGAAGGGGTCGTTCCCAAGGGGAGACCAAGGTAGGTAGAAGGAAGCTTCCCCACCTGACATCCTAGGATTTTAGAGATTCGCTTCTGTCTTTCCTCCAAAGTATTGATAAAGAAAATAGAACTTTTGTCCCAATTGATGAGCTACCCCGACCCTCTAGAGTAGGTGTCCAAAGTGTCTTTCATAGCCTTTGCCTCCTTGACCAAGGCCTCTCCACCCATAATAGTGTCATCTACAAATTCTTGATGTGTAAAGGGGGTGCTTTTGGAAGAGGGTTTAAAACCTTTGATCTTCCCTTCTTTCTTTTTCTTCTCCATGAGTCTGCCAATGCATTCATGAATTTTTTTGGATTTAGGTTTTAGTTGCACCATACATTCCAAGGATAAGTGATTTATTTGCTGATGTGTATGTGTAATGTTATCTTTAAATGCATTCATGAATTTGTTTGGATTTAGGTTTTAGTTGCACCATACATTCCAAGGATAAGTGATTAATTCATACAAGTTCATTTGTCAAGCCCACAAGTGATTAAAATCATTATAAATTTCCCAAGTGATTAAAATCACTATAAATCTTCCAATGATTAAAATCACTATAAATCTCCAAGGGTTGTCTCCTGTAATCAAAATTAGATTAGAAAATTTACTATGTCAAATAATTAGTAAATTAGGCATCAAACACATAACTTTATCTGTAAATAATCAAAGATGATAGAGTACAGGAAGAGATGACAAAATTATAGATTACAGAACACAAAATAATACGATATAATTTCACTTTCACCTTGCAGTTGTAGATGATAAAATAGTAACCTAGGCGCCAAACCTCTAAGATGATAGAATATCACAAAAAATAGAATACCGAAAATGTTGACTTTTACCTCCCACAATGCAGAGAACAAAACACTGACAACAGAGACAACAATTTAATGAAATGACAGGTTGTGTGCCCACAATGTAGATAACAATTTATAGCTAATCTTTGGAGATAACAGTTGAAGAATCTATGAATATTCAATCACCCACAATGGAGATGATAGAACAAATTAAAAATCAAAGATGACAGTTTGTGAATACCATTAGTTTTCCAGCCACCTGCTACTTAGATGATAGAAGAGAAAATTTTAGAGATGATAATGTAAGTCATGGAGATGTCAAAATGTAACAGAGATGACAGAATAAGAGATGTTTGCAAGATTGAACAATTTTGCAAAACTGTCATGAGTGGAGACGAAAAACCACATAGATGTTGATTTGCAAAAATGACCAAGTGTCTTCACAGACAACACTGCATCTTAACAGAAATGACAATGCACAGTTTTTGATCAAAAGTTTCAAGTTTTGACTAAATTCAAAAAAGGAAGAGGGACATGGGTCCCACTGGGCATGCCAAAATGTATACATAAAAAATTTACCTATCTGGAGCATGCTCAAACAAGGAAAAGTTAGTTGTACATGTTCGTATAAGAAATATTCAAGCAATAAAATAACTAAACCACTTGTATTTTACTAAGCTAAACAACTGATAAATATAGTTCTCACACAAATTCGGAGCACCTCAACAACGGCACCCATTATGAACCTTGTTGGTGTGCTCTAGTTGGAGGGATATGGATGTGCTCTCCCAAACGCGACGATTTGAATCCCAAAGTGATTAAAATGGATTGCAAGAGATGAGTGAGGGATGCATCAAGAGGAGGCTATGGAAGAAGTCATTCTCAAAACATCATAAGAAGTGGAAGTGAATGCAAGAAATAAAACTAAACTATCAATGCAAGAATAAAATCTAACAACGACCAAAGGGTTAGTAACAATGCATAAAAAATCACTAAAAGCTATAGAATTATCCTAGCATGATAGCAATGCAAATGAGAGAGATGATAAATGCTTGAGACAAGGGCTCTATTTATAGGTTTAAGAGATCCCTTGGAGAGGTGGCATCTATATGGCATCCATATAGGTGCCACAAGGGAGACACATGGACTAATGAGACAAGCCATGCAAAGGTCTATTAGAAATAGGAATTATTGAGAGGGGGGTGAATCAGTAATCTACAAACTTTAGTGTCCAACTAGATTATTTATTACTTTGAGCCATACATAAGAAAGTAAATAAGTAATGCTCAATATTAACAATAACCATGCACAAAGATCACTCATAACACCATATTTTGTTAACTAGGAAACCATGTCCAAGGGAAAATCCTAGTGGGGATGATACCCACTAGATAATATACTGATATGTATGTTCCTTGTTAGAGGATGGACCCTATTAGGAGTCAATGAGAAAATTTAGTATAGAGATACCTATTAGGAGACTTTGAATCTCTGTTAGGAGATTCGAACCCTATTAGGAGTTGTAGTACAGTAGATGCAAGAAGAGCTCACTGCCCAAACATGCACTTCCAATTACAAGAAGAGCTCACTACCCGAACAAGTAATTAGTCTCCCAAATATATAGGTGATGTAACTTCTTGATTGATTGATCTCTAATTAGAACTCAATATCGGATCACAAAATTAAGTTCTCAAAACTTTGCATATATTGCTTCATAAAAGTTCACATATCACTTATCACAATACAAAATGCACACTTGCAACACACATGAATTCGCAAGATGTCCTTTGCATAAATACCATGCCTTTTCAAAAATTGATGCTAGATTAGCTAAGACCATAATATACTTTTCCAAATTAGATTAAACATGTGGGATGTCGGCACTAATTAGTCGAGTAATTATTTTGTAAACAAAATAATTCCTTTACCTATGATTCCATTATTTTGTTTCATTGGTAAAATGTGAATATCTCTTTTCTATATTGTCTATACTGATGTTCGAGGTTATACACATCATCATCAACATGTATATTTTCTCCATATAATTTTTCTATTCATAATATGATGTCAATAACAAGTTGCATACAAAATAATACATTTTTGTAAACCAATTTCATACTTAGACAATTTTCTGGGTACGAAAAAACTATGTATCTTTATTTCTGAGGCTTTCTACAAGCATGTACACCATGTGTTTCCATAAATGACAATAATTACATATCTTCATTAGCCAATTATCAAAAATCTCCCCCTTTGGCACTGATGGCAACAAAATAGGGAAAAATGGCTAAGTAACAAAAACTTGTCCAAACATTACAGTATCAATTAATTGATCATCTTTTACAACTAATTACAACTTACACATGCTCCCCCTTTCGATATGATTTCATACCTTACCTTACAATTTTATTATGCATCTTCTCCCCCTTTGACATCAATGACAAAGGTTCGAATGTCAAAAACTATTAGAATTTTTTGTCTATTATAAAATACTTTGTTCATCTGCCTTAAGTTGATAATGTCTTCATGTAATTGTCAAAACTTGCCTTGAGACTATTTAGACCTTTTACCCAAGTGTCCTTGGCTATTTTAGCAAAAGTGAGAATTGTGCATAGGGTATATGATGCAATTTCCACTGCATTGATATCGAAATATAAGAAATTTGAATGTGTCCTTGGCTTCGACACATTCCTCCAACCATCTCTCAATAGTTGATATCTTCAGAGCAATAGACTCTGAATTTCGATAATCTCTTCAAATTTTGTTCTTTCTCAAGTTCCAATTTCTTGATATCACTGTGAATATTTTCAGCCACTTTTCCTTCAAAGTAATCAACTTTTTTGGAAGGTTGTTGTATCTGGCTTGTTAGAGATTCTAGCTCACTCAACTTTCCTTCAATCTTGCTGTCAAAATCCTTGGTCAACTTATGAGATAAAGTACACTTAATGTACAATACCTTTCCATCTTGTTGACATCTCCAAAGTTCCTTGATACAAGTATCAAGACTTAGCAAATCATTCTTGATGTTCTAAAAAATTGTGCTAAATAGATTAGCATCATGAGAAATCAAGGGCCTTGGATTCTACAACATTCAATAAATTTGTAAATTCCTCATCAAAAGACTTTAATACTGCTTGTGCCTTCTGTTTGGGATCTGCCTCTGTATGCTTGACTGCCAAAGTACTATGTAATATATTAGTTACCTCCATTAAGATTCTTTGTCAGCTCTTTACTTTCCTATTCTTCTCAATTAGTTTTGTTAGAGATGAGATCAAGTCAGTTTGATCATCATCATCACTTGTTAGGCTAGAAGTAAAAGTGGAGTAGATAAACTAGATGGTTTAGTTCCATCTTTTCTTTGCTTCTTCTCTGCTACCTCCTTAGCTCTTTTCTATTTTTTATCTTTCTCTTCCTTTTCTTTTCTTTCCTTCTCTTCCTTCTGTATTCTTTTCTTGTCTTCTTCAACTACTCTTCTTTTCATTTCTTCTTCAAACAATTTTTTGTTGGCTTCTTTGATCTTTCTCTTTTCTACCTCTAATTGCCTCTTTTCTTCTTCAATTTGTTTCAACTAATCCTAAATAACCTCAGCCTAAGATTTAGGTTGACTAAAAATTTCAAAAGGGTTAGTGTCATCAATGTTAATGGTAACATTGGTCTAGTCAATCTTCATAGTGTCACCACTCACTGACACTTCTAAAGTTTTAGGTGTTGGTGTAGGTGTTTTCTTTGACTCTATTTTCATCTAATTGATAGCTATAATTGTTTCACTCCTTATTGTATCCTTCTCACCCACGATAAATAGAAATGGTCTCACCTTGTTCCTCAAGTAAGGTGCCAATTTGTTCAACAATTTCTTGACTTCTTCCTCATCATCTATTTTGCATATAGTCCTTGACATGGACTTCCAGATTTCTATATCCTCTTCTCGAGCTGGTGATTTCTTCTCTATAAGTTTGTCATAGACTTTTTGATTTACCATACCTTCAATATTCTCAAGTTTCAAATTGTTAGCAATCATATATCTCATAGTAGAGATATCAATATGATATTTCTCAATATCATTATATAAATCATAAAAAAATTTAATCTGAATGAAGTTCCCTTCATTTGCAATGGCTGAGCTGATCTTCTCAATCTTCAGCTTCCAAGGTTTCTTTGCTTTTCCTGGTAACTATTTAGAAATAGTAACTATTTCTGCATGTTTAACTTCTTCTTCTTCTTCTTCTTCTTCTTTATTGGATTCCACAATTTTCAACAATGACTTCTATCTTTTCAACAATTGAAATCTGTAACATGATTAAATGACTTATTTGTACAATTTCTTTTCATATGACCTATTTCATTACATGAAAAATACTTACCTCTAAATGCATACCTGGTTTCCTTCGGAGATTCAGCTTGCTTTGGTTCATCCAATATATCTACTTCCTTGTCTTATCCAACTTCTTTAGGTTTATCATAAGATTGATTGGATTCAATCTTATCATCAAATTTATTTTTCTCTTTCAAATCTAATTTACTTTCAGGTTTCTTTGTAGACATGTTAAATAAATAACCAATACTAGTCTTATCATAAGTAGGTCTTTGTATTAGCATTGAATCATCAATATTTTCTCTAATAGAATAAAGCTTTTCAAGTTGTTGCTTGCATTGAGTTAGTTCACCTTTCACAATAGTGTTGTACTTATGAAGTTCTTCATAATCTTCTTTCAATGTTTCAAACTCAGATGTCTTCTTTGCTAGACTTGCTCTAAGATCTAAATTTTTAGTCTTCAAATTAGATTCAACTTTGCTAGGATCACTCTTCAAACTTAACTTTAGATTGGTAATCTTTAATTTATGCTTCAAGATCTTGTACTCTGTCTTCAATTTTGAATAATCATCATCACTAGTTTCAAATTCAGTAGATTCAAGCTTGAATTTGAGATGTTCAATCTTGTCCTTTAATTGTCCAATATATACTTTGGAGTCTTCATATCTATCTTTCAACTTATCTCTTTCTTCAGTAAGGAGATTAATTTGTTCAGATGCCTCTTCAAGGTTCTTCATCAATTGCTCCATATCCATATGGATCTTACTCAACTTGTTAAGCCTCTTCTAAGTAACTGTGCTCTAATACCAATTGTTATAAATAGGAATTACTGGAGGGGGGTGAATCAATAATCTACAAACTTTAGTCGCAACTAGATATTATTTATTACTTTGAACCATACATAAGAAAGTAAACAAGTAATGTTGAACAATAACAGTAACCATGTACAAAGATAACTCATAACACTATATTTTGTAACTAGGGAAACCTTGGCCAAGGGAAAACCCTGGTAGGAATGATACCCACTAGATAATATACTGATATATATGTTCCTTGTTAGAGGATGGACCCTGTTAGGAGTCAATGAGGAAATTCAGTATAGAGAGTCCCTCTTAGGAGACTTTGAATCCCTGTTAGGAGTTGTACTACAATAGATGCAAGAAGAGCTCACTTCCCAAACATGCACTTCCAATTACAAGAAGAGCTCATTGCCTAAACAAGTAATTAGTCTTCCAAATATATAGGTGATGTAGCTTCTTTCTTGATTGATCTCTGATCATAGCTCAATCTCGGATCACAAAATTAGGTTCTCAAAACTTTGCATATATCGCTTCACAAAATTTTGCATATCACTTACCACAATACAAAATGTACACTTGCAACACACATGAATTTGCAAAATGTCCTTTGAATAAGTACCATGTCTTTTCACAAATTGTTGCTAGGTCAACTAAGACCATAATATACTTTTCCAACTTAGAGTAAACATCTAGGATGTCGGACCCTAATTGGTTGAGTAATTATTTTGTAAATAAAATAATTCCTTTACCTTTAATTTCATTGTTTTATTTCACTTGTAAAATGTGAATATATCTTTTCTGTTTTGTTTGTACTAATGTCTGAGGTTATACACATCATCATCAACATGTATATTGTCTCCATCTAACTTCGCTAGTCATAATATGGTGTCAGTAACAAGTTACATACAAAATAATACATTGTTGTAAACCAATTTCATACTTAGACAAAATTTTTGGTATCAAAAAACTAAGTATCTTTATTTTTGAGGTTTTCTACAAGCATGTACATCATGTGTTGTCATAAATGATAACAATTACATATCTTCATTAGCCAATTGTCAACAAGGTCAACATAAGCCTTTTTGGTGAAAGGGATGGCTCAAGGTTTGCTCAACCTTGGAGAAAGGAAAGGGGGACAAGTGTGTAAGAGTGTAAGACTTCTTGAATAAAATAATAAAATAATAAAATGGAATTTTTCTTGGATCTTGAGTTTCTCACACATATGTGAGCAAACACTTAGGGGGTAAAGTGTGTTTAGAAAGGTGTTTAGGATTAATTAAGTGAGATTAATTAATGGGTAAGCTTAGAAGGATGAGTGAGATTGGTGTAGACTAGGTTTTAGGATGAGATTAAGATTAAATTAAATAGGATTTTACTTAATCGTGGGATTAAAAATTTTAATAAAGTGGAGGGAATTAAATAAATTGAGATTGATTTAAAAGGGGATTTTATGGAGCACTATGTATCAAATAAATTTAATACATTAGAGGGAATGTATTTAAATTAAAGTTAAATACATTAGGGAAATTAACCTATTTAATTAAATAAATTTAATAATATGACAAATATAATTAATTATAATGTCAAAGGAAATATTAAATAAATTAATATAGTGTTTGTGACAATTTTAATTGTAGGAACACACAGATCCACAGTATCATGTAGATCCTTAACCACATCAACAACATCCAACTCCACACCAGTAGCAACATCCATATCAACAGTAATTGGTACATCCTCAATCATTTCAACAGCAACATATGAATGCAAATCCATATTAGCAACTATATCTAAATCCTCATCCACATGTAAATCTGCATAATTAGAAATCTCATCATCCACAATAAGATGCTCTGCAATTTTCATGTTAGATCCAACCAATTGATCATGGAAACAAATCTCCTTTCCAATCTCAACAAGGTTAGGAATCTCTTTTGCAATCTTAGGTATCTCAACAACAACAACAAGTTACTCTGCAAGTTTCATATCAAATTCCACAAACCGATCAACAAAACCAACCATACATACCTCTTTAATTTTAGCAAAATCATCCTTTACCTCTTCCTCAACAACAAATTGTCTTCTTCTCTACAAAATCTTCTTAACTGACCAGACCACTCTCTTTCGAATCGATAGACTCTAGCTCCATAAATCTATGTGAAACTCAACTATCCCTTCCTTAACTCGATCAATCAAACTAGCTTCCAACTGAGTAGACATCTCTGAAATCTTCTTCTCCACTGCATCACAAATATTTGCAATCATACTAAGGTCCAACCTTCTTGAAGACATCTTCCAAGATCTTCGCAAACCCTTTGCAACAAATCCATGCTCTTAATAATCGCCAACAAGATCAAACTTTCAATCAACAAAATCAAATTACCATCTTTGCAACCATCAATCCGTTTGCAAGTCCTCTACAATTATAAGTCATAACCTCAATTTTCCACCTCACAACAAAGATATCTAGGACTTCAGAAGGAACAATCCACCACAAGATCGATCAAATCCAATCATGATCAGATAATCTTCACCCTAGGTCCTGGTGCAAATTGCCTCACATTCAGTGATCTTCCCACACGCTCAAGAACTCCAGCTCTTATACCACTTGATGTAGTACAAGGTAGGAGAATTTCCAATTTAGATTTCCCAGCCCCTAGCAATAACCACATAGTGGAAACACAACACAAGATATAATATATGATATCAGATGCAATTCTTTATTCATAAAACAATTGATTACATGCAATGTGTTGGGCTATAAAGCTTTCCCAGTTACGGCCAAATACAAAGCAAGTAATAGCTCTACAAGATCCTTCAAGATCCAACCCAAACCCTAGCTAGTCCAAATCTACACTCTGGTAAAAACCTCCAAGGAAAATCTAAACTTGTTCTTGCAAGCCACCAAGCAATCTCCTTGTTTCCCAAGTTGCAGCTACTAGCTCTTCTCAAACTTCACTCATCTACTTCATCCTCTTCTCCAAGATTCTATACAAGAAGATATCACACCTTGAGAGCTTGATTACAAATGCTCATATGCCTTGCTTAAATAGGCACTTACCAACCAAGATATTACAAACACAACCAATTTAGGATAAAAGGTAAATGCAACTACCTTACAACAAATATTAAATTCCCACCCCAATTACAACTAAGCACCACCATGTGGCCAATTAGAAAATTTTATTGCTTTTGTGGATCACAACAAATATTAAATGCATAATTTAGGGAACTTTCCACAAACTTCTAAAATTCCACCTACACGCCTCGATAAATGGAATGACAACTATTTTCTTATTTTTCTTTTTATGCCACCCATGCACCTTGGTAAATGAAAAAATATTTTTCTCCATTTTTCAATTTTTCATTTTTTTAATATTTTTCCTCCAATTTTTGTCACTTCCTCTCTCCTCCAATTTTTTTTAAATTTATCACACCCCCTTTTATTTTGTGATGCAAGATGCTCCTACATCACTTAATGATCTAAGTGTGAAGCTCCTTAAGAGAGGGCCAAAATCCTCTAAATTGAAAAATAACCACATCCATCTCAAGGGTCGTAATCATTTTCTCAATCTCTAAAATTATATCTTTATCCAATCAACTACAATAGATTTACGTGCAGGAAAAGGTTTAGAAATTGAAAACTTAGTGCTATCCTTGAAACCCCCACCTTTGCATATAGATTAGACGTAAGAAGGTCCCTTTGTGCCCCCCAAACCCCCACAACAACCTCCTTCCAAGCCATAGCTTCCTAAAGAATTGCTTCATTAGCAACAAATTAAGCTAATGGAAACTTGATCAAATTCCCCTTCGCCTAACAAGTCCCAAGCCTAGAAACTAGAGGAGTGATAGGGGATAAGACCTTACCAACTCCCTAGTCATCGAGAGAGGAGGGAGCAAGCAATTGGAATCAACAGATGTCGAAGCCTTAGCACCAACAGAGGTGCACCCAGGCATGCAAGAAATAGCCTCGATAGCCTCAATGACAACATCAACAACATTAGGGCTAGATCCAATTGCCAAAACAATTGGAGGAACCAGTGATAGGAAAAGTTGCAGGCAAGTGCGTGTAGGAGATTTTAAAATTGTCATGTGTGCATGTATAGATGGAGATCTTAGACATTGGTCTAAAGTTAACTAGAATATACAAACCTATTTATACAACAGATGCTCCAAAATGACCATCATTTACATGCTTATCTCAAATTTGGGAAAGACTACTCAAGTTTTGTATACAAAGTTTTGGGGCAATTATATTCTAGATAAAGCTCAATGAGTTTTTTTTCCTAGGTTAACCAAAATGTTCATTGTAGACTTGTACATAATGTTATTTAACAAGATAATGATTAAATAACCTTAAGAGCTAGATATTTGTAAGTATTTATCGCCCTTGAAAGAAACTCTTATGACTTCATCATGACGTTTCTTTTTCACATTTTCTAGATTCCACCGTGTAAACTTCATAATAGCCTTCCAAAGATTTCTTATTTATTGCCTCTACACCATCTTAAGTGTTTGAAATGGGGCTAAATTTACCATATTTGTATTTGGATGCATGTGAATATGAGGAAAACATTAAGAGGATTAAGGTATACAAAAATCCACAAACAAAAATTAATTATGATAAAATTTCAACTAGATCTCATTGTACTCTATAAATCAATAAAAATTGGGGGAAGTAAACATAATATCATTAATGCCAACCACGAAATCAAATAAACAAATGATAAAATAAACAAAATCCAATGGTGACACTTTTTCTTATTTTTCTATTGTTATGTTGCTCTCATACACTAAAAAAGCGGGATAAGAAAGGAATGATTAATGTGATAACAAGAATATTGAAGAAGTGGTCATCAAAATAAGGATACTTGTTTGGAATTTTGTGATTGATTGGATGGCTAAGATTATTTTAAGACTAGAAGTGATCAATGGACAAGATTAAATTAGAGGACTTGTCAAGTAAGGACTTGTTAAGAAGAGGTTTTCCCAAATTGTTGTGTTGGAGTCTTTTGTTCGAGTGATCCCCACTATTGCTATTGTCATTCTATTGGATTCATGCTTGCTGAATTCATCAATATTGTGTGTTTCGGAGATGGTTTGGAGGTCTCTCTTTTGTTGGAATTGTTTGTGTTGTGTCTAGTGGTAAAGCTCCTAGTAGTTTTATTGTTATTGCTCTAGCTAGCTTTGTGTTGGTCAATGCATCTTCATATTCTTCTAGGGATATTGAACATATTGGAATCCTTGCTTTAGTGAAGTTGGGCCTATTGTTTCTCCTTTGCTAAAGGAGGCAGGTCTTGGTTGTGTTAAGAAATATACTATCGATGGCACTGTCAAGCATGATGTTGCAGTGATTATTGTCATTGGTTTCGTCCAACAAAATGATGATGTGATTCCTCCTATAAAGAGCCCTATTGTTGATTATGTTCAAAACTTTCTTGTTGGTTTTATTTTTTTTGTCCCCTCCTTATTTTGACATACATTACACTCCCCAAAGGAGGGAGGCAAAGGAAAATCCTAGTCTTTCCTTATTTCATGCAAGTTGTGGGTTCATTTTGGGCAGTTTGAGCTTTCTATTTATTTTTCTATTATGTTGGTTTCTTTTGGTCTTAAATAGTGTTGTCATTTGGACTATTTCTCCAATGTGTCTTGGTTTTCTACTCAATGTTTTTCGGCAACATTTTATCTTTAGACTTTCATTGAATATCTTTATGCTCTAAAGTTGTAAAGGTTTTGGTTCTCTTCAAGACTTGTTTTTAAATTAATCAAAAAAAGAGTAAGGATAAATGGGGGACGTTCATTTTCAAGTGAAAGAAAAAATAGAAGTTGATAAGAATTAAGAGAAGAAGAAAATTACAAAATATTTTATTAAAAGTGGAGTGAGTGATGGGATAAATTGAGCAGAGAAAGAGGGGAGTTAAAATGGAAAGAGGGAAGAGCTAAGCAAGGAGATAAATTAGCAAGTGGGTGTAGGAAGAGAAGAAAGTGAAAGGTGGAAGAGTTAGAAGTGGATACAAATTAACATGAATTGATTGATATAATTTATTAATTCCTCCACGTGTTAGTTAATTGGGTAATCAAATTAGATAAGTCATTTGACTATGAAGGATGATAAGAGGGATAAATAAATTAAGATAGGAAATGAAATAATCAAATAATTATTTGCCCTATGACATATTAATGTAAAGAGGAAAGACTAATAAAATAAGTGATATAATTATTTAATGGAATAGATAAGAAGAGTGATTGAGGACAAATTGATAAGAAATGTTTGAATTGGAAGACATAATTTATAATTATAATTGTTCAAGTAATGAGCGGAAGATATGGCATCGACAAATAATAAAGACCAAATGACTGACAGAGGAATATGTAGCAAAAAGAAAAGCATACTTTACTATCTACAGACCCCCAAAAAACCAAATGTTTCTCAACAATTCAAAATTCAAGCTATCCTAAGACAAGGAGGTTGTACTCCTAAGAAAATTTTATAATAAGATAGAACAACATCAAAGAATCGATGCTCTCAAATTGACACTCACTACATCATATTATTCTTCTCTTCTAAGAATTATTTTTTGCAGATGGTGTTTTTAGTAAAATATAAATCGAAACTATTTAGAACTACACAAAGCTTTGGGTTGAGAGGACGTTGGTACTATAAAGTACTTTCATGATATGGATAAACCTTCAAAACTTAAATGTTAGCGAAAAAAAAGATGTATATTTTGACAAGATCAAGTATGTAGTCGTGATAATTGTGAGCTTTGTGCCTTAATGTGATCCCATGGTCCATGTAAATTGTAAACTAAATGTCAGTACAAGGTTGAAAGATATTTTAAATGGACAAAGCTAAAAAATATGATTATCAAACACACTCTCCAATTAGCTAGGGTGCACCAAGGAGTGCATTCCCACTTTGAGAGTTTCGTATGTAGGACATAATTTGCATTGCATGCACACAAACCATAGGCAAAGGGCCTATAAAAACCCCAAAATGTACATTGACATCGAGAACAAAAATTGTACAATAAAATTATCCCATTCTTAATACTCATGTAGTCTTATGTAATATTGCCCAATCACTAATATCATTATTATCTTCATAGTTTGCACAAAAGACCTGACCTAGTGTCTATCTAGTAAGCACATGCCAATGAGCACTAAGAAAATTATGTAATGTCCAACTTTTGGGATTGCCCTAAGTATTTCCCTAATATCACAAATTTTGTTAAAATAAAACACCTAAGATAGATAGAGATATAAATTTACCACTTAAAATAAGATTCAGCAAAATAAATCATCAAGTCTTTCTAGCATTCAATCATAATAAGGTTTGAATGAAGAAGCATGATAGATTGGCCCAAAGCAATTGTCACACTAAGTCTGATGAGATGTTTGTATCTGGCTTTCGTATTCATGCCTCCTTGTTTATCCTCATGACTAGATCTCCAACAAAACTAATATCTCCAACAATAAATCATTGTGAAGGTTGGAAATCGTAACAAGGTGCATCAAAATCCTCTTATCTAAGCTAAAGGGCACAATATCACCCTCTTGGCACCAAGTGGCAGGCACATTAGACATCCATCATGGTATGATAGATTAATGATTTCAAATATGGTTTCACATTATCACACAACAATTACTGATTTTAATATTCCATGTCACTATATTCAATTATTGATTACAATATTCCATGATTGCTTATGCTTATTCAATTGAGTGCTTCTGCTTTCAATTTGTTGGTAAACAGATTGTTCTTTTGATTTAACTCTTTAAATGCCAAAATTTGTGAACAATATCTGGTTACAACAGTTGGAAAGTTGCTTCTGAAAAGACTAACTTTCCTCTTAATTCTTAGGTACAGCTCCCTATTGCAATATGATTTGCAACAAATTATGTTTGTCTCTAAATCTAAAATGGGGTGTGTTCTTAACTTGAGAACAGGAGAGGTAAACTAAGCTATGTCTAAACAGGAACTAACTTAGGCAAGAAATGACATTTTAAGATTGATTAAGTTTATGAATTCTCACATTTTATGAACCCACAAGGCTTGACGATTCAACAATGCATGCTAATTAATACTAAACTGATTTAGTGGAATACTAACTACAGAGAAAGAAAGACTAACTTGAAGGAAAACACAAAAGGGGTTTCTCTTGAATCTATGATGACAATACTATCATTTTTCAGTTCGCTGCCTCAAAACAGGGGAATGAAGCTTTGTTTGTTCCTTGTTTTAATTCAAATGAAAGAGAAAACATGCAATTAATGCAAAACAGAACGGAAGAAAAAATAATTGACACAAAATACCATTCAATTGTCTCTGCAACATCAAGTATTTCACATCAAAAATTAGCCGACCTTTTATTAATCTTTCGTTCCAGTACATATATGATTCTTAGATTACCATTACAGAGGAATTTAAATCGGTTCATCTCTTCCAAAAATGATAAATTGCAAGGAACGCATTTGTCCACTACAATCATTACATCAAACTATAAAGCAGTGGAAAATGAATCACTTCGCCTTCTTTCCCTTTTCTAATTTTGTCCTATAGGCCCTATCGGCTACAATGATTGGAATCAATTCCTCATGCCTATGTACATGCACATTAGTGTATCTCAAGAGCCATTTAGAATGCTCTTTGGCCAAATCTTTGACAGCACTCAACCAGTCTTGTATTTCTTCCATGGCCACGTGTATACACCCACTAAGCTTCTGGAATTCGAAAAATCTATTATGCTAACCAGAAGATATCCCCATCAAACTATCTATATAATTGGAGAAGTTCATTTGCATGACAGTTATCCCAATGATTCCCTTCCCTTGTCCACTAGTTTGGGAATCCATATGTAGACCTCTTAGTAGTTCATAGTCTCTATCTTGATCTTTCTTTATTTTATTTTTTGATTCTTTAAGCCCTTCCTCTGTTGCTATGATCATCTCGGACTTGAATTGCATGCTTTGTAGCCACTCAAACAAAGGGTCATCTCTTTTAGGCAAGATCTTTGCTTCGACAGCTTCCTTAGTCTTCATATGGATAACCATCTTCAATAAAGAGACGCAATCTTCACTTTTAACCTTTTCTGTTGCCAGGGTAGCTCTATTAGTCGAAATATTATCCTTCTCTGTTTCTAGCCTCAGTATGGCATTGCCAATCTGTTCTATAATGGCGAGTCCCTCCAACTTGAGTTTCTCTCTCCACTCTCTATCGATTTGTCTAAAGTGTTTATCTTCTTGGAGCTGAGAGATGAGTGCTTGGACATTGATAGTAGTAGGATCACTAGTGATAGGCATTCCGGAAATACTTGTGAATGGGGTAACCAATTGTCTGATGAAGCCGTTCAACTCATGGATTTCCACCTTCATTCTAACATTTGATAATTTAAGACTTTCTAGCTGTCCCTCAATCACCTCATTTGTTGACTTCCATAAGCCAACCTTGGTGTCATGTCTGGCCTCCGCAAGATCCACAGAGTGCAAGGCAAAATTGTCCGTAGACATATCTTCAATTCTTCCCTCTTTGGTAGGCTTTGCAATCTCCATTGTCAGATGCCTTGTTTTAGGGTCTTGTCCAAGGATGGACAAGGTCTTCTACTTTTTAACCTTGCTCAATGTCGATCCAAAGCAGATAGCAAGAGATAGAGTATCCTTGTTGGGAGCTCCTTCATCCCTCCTCTTTCTTTTTTTGTCTAGGGTGTTCTCCAGCCATGAATCTGTGCCTATCACCTTGGAGGAAGTCCCTAGGGCATCTACACTGAACATCTTTCTCTTCGGCAGAGTGAGTGTCTTCGGAGCTAAAGAAAAAGGGTTCTTTGGGGCTTGTGAAACGAGCTTTGAAGAATCTGGGCCCTTATCTACCTCTTAAGTCTTCTCTGTTGCTTCATCAAATTCAATCGATTCACTCTCACTACTTCCACCATCTCCCAAATCCACTACTTGCACTTGGGGACTACTAGGTAGGAGAAGTGCAACGCTTACAGATGGGACTAGGTCGCTATGAGGAAAGGGGGGAGGAGTGACTACACCATCTTTTGATTCCTACGCCACCTTCTTGTCTACTTCTGATGGAGTTCCGATTACTAGGAGGGAGCCATCCTGGCAAGTCTAAGCTAAGGGAATATTTTTGTTAAGAGGTTGATCACCTCCACCTGATGGTTGAGTTGGCCTTTGGGTAATGGCCAAAGTTGCACTCGATGTGCCACCTTGGGAGGAGGAAGCCGCTACAACTATTGGGAAAGTTTACGCGATTGTATTTTTGCTTTGACTCTTTCTGGTTGTGGTCCATTTGACCCATTTTCCGGTCCTTTTGATAATCTAAGCCATCATTATATCTAGCTCCTCTCCTGCATCTTCATAAGGTTCTGAGCTTATCATAGTGCATCTTAGCTTGGTTAGATAGGTGTTACTATACATATTCTGACCATCATCTTCTAATCCCTCTACATAGATGTTGATTTTATACATTCTCATTTGATCAACTATCAGTTTGGTGAAAGCATGATCACGACTCTTGAACTCATCTTTGCAATCCACCCAATAGTCTTCAATGGTGGTGATGTGCTTGATGACACTTTCAATTTGCAGAACATCTCTTACGTACCCATTTGGATCAAACATGGGCCTCAAGACTTCATACATTTCCAACTTATACTTCATTTCAAACACCTTTAGCATATTCTTGGCATCAGAACAGGTTTCACAATTGAAAGCTCCCACCTTCATAGTGAATTCGTACCCTTTCTTCCTTAGACTCTCACTCAACATGTTCACTTGAATAGCTTGCCGCACAATCTTGATCAGCACGATCATATCACTGAGATACCTCGGCAGCTTCAATGGGAAACCATCAAAAGCTGCAAGGCACAAATAAGAAAAGGATGAGAGTTGGATGAAATAACTTCCAAATTGGCTAATGGCTGCCATGGCTTCAGGACTGAATCTCCTCTCTAGACATCCCTGTAGCTCCCTGCCAATTCTCGTAGTGAATGCATCATTAACTTTCACATACTCTGCATAGTTATTTTTTAATTGCAAGCATGGGTAAAACTCATAGGATTTCACATCATCGAGAAAAATTTCCACCCATGGGAGGCCTGGCCATAATTGTAAGGAAGCTAACATGTAAATGAGGAAAGAGGACATATAGAACGTGTTGTAGAACTTTGCGGCATGAAGAGCATTGCATAGAGTCTCGCTTACCTCATGAGCCCAATCAATATATTGGGTGTCAAAGTAGATGACTTGCACTCAAAAAAAAAATATTGCTCAACAAAATTTAAAGCTTCTACCTCACCTTTCAATCTGTGTAAGAGGACCAAGATATCGATAATCTCAAGTTTGAGATTAGTCCGAAACAGTCTTAGGAACCTTACTCTTGGCACTTCGTGGTTTTTGGAACCATGTCTGCATGATTTCCTTCCTCCAGATCATCTTCTTGGCAGAGAACACAAAAATGACTCCCCCAACTGTCAAATTTGAGAATTCCTCTTGTTTTGGAACTCAGAGGCAATTCGCCACAATTTGCCTATCGATGGAAATCAACATCGTGCCATATGGTAGCACAATTTGCCTCAAGTTCGGGTTGTAACGATCTATACATTCATAGATTAACTCTGGGGCCCAGACTACAACCAGAAAATCAGTTACCTTGCCCAACCCGCATCCTCGGAGCTTCTTAGTAATGGGATGGATCGGCTTCGACTTCACTCTCCTTTGGAAATCCTTCATGTCATAAAAATGAAGGGATGTATCTGTGAAGTTCTGCAATTGGGAATTGATCTTGTTCAACTCGTCGAAACCCACAAATCTAATTGCCATTCTTTAGAAAATGAATTTTGAATTAAGAAACTGAGAGGAATAGCTAATGCAACAAATGCTGGCTTTTTGAAAAAGTTATGCACATTAACAGAATAATAGTTCAAGAAAACGAGCGGTAGTTTGTCAAATTGATCATGTTTCCATATATAGGTGAGCCTCAATTTATCCGTTGACCTTTAGAATTCACGCCACACTAATCAATTGAAGGAGAGATCCATTGAAACAATAAATGCGCGATTTTAACGGATATCTCGAAGTCTTTTTACTGTTTCGTTGGCCCAAGAGTAACTTTCTATCTCCACATATTTACTTTCCCATTTTCTTTCAACTTTCGAGAAGTCAACGATAGAGTACTCTGTGGGAAAATATCCGCCAAGTTGAATTATGCTTGTTAACTCTTTCCTGTAATGGTTAGATTCTTTCCATTATCATCTTGAGTCATTTTATGTGCAAAATTGTGGGTCCAACCCGCTTACTAACTTGCTTTTCTTTAAAATCCGAGAAATTGTCTTCATAGGTTGAAAACCTGCCAAGGAGAAGACAATTTGTATTTTTCCACCAATGCTTCCCCTTTAATTGACCTTTAGACCAATGTCCTTTTTAGGTTTGGAAATGTCCAAGTAAGGTGCAAAAATTCTGTAGGTAACCACCTTTTGTTTCTTTTCATTCAAAATTGCCTTTTGCGGAAAACCAACTTCATGGGTTGAAAACCCGCCGAGGAGAAGTTCATTCTGAGTGTTCCGCCGGATTTGATTATGAAAGTTGTGACAAATCTCTAACCCTTTCTAAGGCAAATAATTGTAAAAAAGGAGTGTGGATTTCATAAGGTACCTAACTATTTTCTTGTTTTTGATCCATATGCATCATTTGGTACCTTTCACAGGAAATCGGCTTCATGGATTGAAAGCCCGCCGAGGAAAAGACAAATTCTGAATTTCTACAAGCCTTTTGTTTCCATTGGGAAAGTGATAGACCAAAAGCAGAGATGACTTGTAAGTGATCATTGTATGAGCAACATGAATCTCCATTAGACCAAGAGTTAACCTACCTACAAGATCATTTCGACACAAGGAAAACCACCCGACTATGAAATGCGGAGAAAAGGGAAAATGAGAAATCCAATGGAGACTCAATCCACCTAAGAGGTCTTAGAACTAGAATCAAACACAACTAGGAACTCACTATAACCTAAACATCCATTTTCACTAATCGAGTGAAGGGTGAAAAGTGGGGCAACACGATTATATCTTATCGCTGCCTAACCGCACTGATCTAGCTTATTTTTTGTACAGAATCGCTAAGTCTTATATAACTCTAGTGATTTTCTCGGTAACTCAATGATTGTATCCGGAGTGTCATGAAAATAGTTTTGCCACTTGCTGGACACACACGCACGCACGCACACACATATATATAACTAATGAATTTGTTATTTGGTGCTTAGAGTCGGGGGCATCACAAATTATGTTGTTTTGTCCCACGAAACAAATCAAAATGTCAACAACAACATTATATGAAAGGCATCATAAAAAACCGATTCAAGTCATCCATGGCTGAAACATTGGCTTCACTCAGGACTAGAACGTGATCGAATAAATATGTGATAGTGTCATAAGACCCTAATTGGATGTTGGAAAGGAGAAAGGTCTATGATATTGCACAAAAACAACCTATCCCCATCGTGGATATGACAAGAACTCTGCGGTTCGCAATCCCAATAGCTGTAATAACTATGGATGCACTCGTGGGCTGAAAGGATGCAAACTGAGGCTGGGTATTTAAAGAGGTGGTGCGCATTCTCTGACCCCAATTTGTAGAGATGTATATCAGTGACCACGTGACCCCTTGATCACTGTACATTGATATGTTTCAGTTGTTTCGGCATGAAGAGTTATGTAGTGTTTATTACTTCAATGGATGCCCCTTTCAAAATCAGTGTAAGCCACCACAGTTGTTAGATATCTTGGGACTTTAAAATGACCTCTTTCCATTATGTTTATGTTCCAATTGACTTTAATTTGTGTTTATGCTATATGCAGGATCCAAAATGCAGCCTTATTTCCTAGCTACCTATCAATGAGGTTTTTGAGATCGCAATATTGGTTACTAGCATTACCATAATAATATTTTCAAGTTATGATAATTAGGAGTTACATATGCAGGTGTTAGCTAAGCCACAATTTCCTGCTACATACTCAAAAGTTGTGATTTCCTGCTACATACTCAAAGTTGTGACAATTGGAAGTAATAAATGCAGGTCTGTTAACTGGGCCACAATTTCCTACTGCACACAAAGGGGTTGCAAAGTCCAGATTTCTTAAGACAAATGGACAATCGGATGTCACTCCTGGTGGGGTACACGTTTGCAGCATTCTGGTAATGCTTAATGGCTAACATTCATCAGTCCTATTTTAAGACCCAAGTCTCCAACACTGTGGTATCATTGTAAAATAAGCTGTGTGAAACAAATCCCGCGACATATAAATTACATTTTCAAAAACAAAAGTTTGTCCCTTACGATTATGTCCACACTTTCATTTTCAGTCAATTTTATGTGGTCAATGCTCGGCCTCGTCGCTTATTTGAAACCAATCATTGGTGCTCCTTTGTGAACCATAACTTACCACCAATAAAAAAGTTATATTTTACAATATGATAATTACTTACGAGATCATTTTGAGCATTTACTAGAACTGATTGAAAATTACATTCTTGAGATTAAAGTCTCCTTTTCCATTATTTGGTATTTACTTGTTTTGAAGTACTATTTCTAAAGTGTAGAAAAAACAGTGCAAATTTGCAGTCAATAAACAAATAAAACAAGACCCTTAAATTTGATCAATCGATTATTCGGCCGCCAAAAATTGGGAAGAGCATCATGCAAAAGAATTTCATAGGTGATTACTGGATACGGTGTTGCCAACGAACAAAAACCCTCAAATTTGCTGTTGAGCAGTTCCCATATATTACAAGGATGTATTTGCTACAATCCGTGGAAACCTCCAATATATATTAAGCTTTTAAAAAATGACTCATCCGCTACAGGGATGACTTAAGTGAGAAACATTGCCGCGTCCATTTAAGACCACAAGACACGAGAATGTATTGGGATTCAAAGAACAGAATTGATCGTTGCTATTTTTGTTAAGTTCCAAAAACATGTCTGTATACTGGTGCCTTCAACTTCTGCAACACGTCACCCCAAGGCTTCTCTACAATAACAATAGAATGTTCAGACAAATGTGCCAAATAGTGTACAGGGTACCTAAAGGGTATAATTACAAAATTTCTATCTGGAAAGATTGCCGATTTGTGTTTAAGCTTGCCGCTCTTTGGCTTCCCATTTCCATTGACAATATCATTTTCTAATTTGTCCAATTTCTGAAATGGACCAATTCTTGAGTCATTGTCATCCTGTCTTACAGGCTTACCAAAGTCTATAAAACACATTGCCCTGCACATTTCAAATTTTCCAGACAAATTCCAAAAAATTAAACAAAAAAACTGGGCATTTCAAGAAAGAGTTTAAAGAACTCTAGGAAATCAACTTCAAGGTGAAAATGTCATACTTTGAGCTATGGACGATCACCGAAGTTGCCTTTAAAGAGGGTGGAAACGACAGACCAATTACTTCTCCTGGAAACTCTAAAAAACGCTTTGGAAGGCCAGAAGTATAATGTTTTGACCACTCTCCTAATTGTTTTGCATCAACATCCAGCACATAGACATGATTTGATGATGTTGTGACTACAAACACATTTCTACTGCTTGGATGAAACCCTGCTGCTGTCACAGCGCATCCATCCAATCTCGAAATATACCAATGCTGCCTGCAAATCAACATATACACAGAAAAGCTCTTATACCGAACTTGATATCTTGCTGAAGCATTGCTAGAAAATAGCTGTGAAATAAACATATCTAGAGTCCTACAAGGCATCTTAATGCACATGGCCATCTATGCCCTTTTGAGAGAAAGAATGGATGATAAGTGCAGACTTGAAGAAAACCAATTATATAATTGGGGCAGAGCATATTATAGAAAAGAAGCAAAGTTAGATGCAACACAAAGTTCTGCATAGGTTGGCAGGTCATAAGTCTGCATACCTAAGAATCTCCAAGTTGAAAATATATATATCTCCATAACAATTTACAGCAGCCAACCATTGCCCATCACCACTAGTATACAACTTTGTTATAGGTGGCCTTGACAATTCCTGCTCCATGTCATAATTTGTGAAGGGATCAAATGTGTGCAATAATTCCAAGCTGTCAACATCCACAACCTGTGACAAGCAATGAATGAAGATATAAATGTTAATATACATAACATCACCACTACTACTTTCTGTTGCAATAGAACACCCAAAAATAAAATTATGCCCTTCCTTGCTCATACTTGAACTTGCTCTAAACCAATTTTTGCATATCAGATAGCTCAAGATTCTCCATTTCAATATTTATTATTTATTCCCTTCTACAGGGAAATCATGGTGGACTCATTCAACTATTTCAACAAAAGAAATGAAGGACTCACATGTATCTTTCTATCATTGCTTGCAATTATAAACCGTGTGGAATCAGTACTAAACACCATACTCTGGGCAGCTGACAAACACTGTGGTAGGCGTTTCTTCTTTAATCTCCAACCATCTCCACTACCTTCAGATCCTTCCAATACATCAGACTTCAATTTATACAGACTGGGTTTAATACGATCAGAAAAGGCAATCAAGTGCCCTGATTCAGACATTGCACTACAAACAATATGCTGAGAATGTTTGCATTTTAATCTGGCCACTAACTTTGGGGACCGACCCTTCACAAGAGAATTTACCCGTGCATTACTTCCATTTTGACGCCTTGCGTCTTTAGCTGAAGTATGTTTCTGATAACTGGAATTATCTTCCAAATCAGAACCCCTTTTTCTCTTGCCAAGCTCAAAATCTGTATCTATGTTGGTCTGCAATACATCCAACCAGTTCAAGTATTGTGTCATCATGATAGGTCCTTCACCAATCTTAGGTTTAGAGGCCATCTGCACAAATACTCGCTGAGGAGCCGGACATATATCGTGTGGATTAAAATTAAGGAACAAATTGGCAGGATATGCAAAAAGCTTTGCATCATCACCACCTGAAATCAGCATTGGAACTCCAGGAACAGCCCATTTATGATAATCCAACCCTGATGGCCTGCGGTCATCCCTTTCCTTATTATTTGGTTCACCACAAAACTCACCTATCAAACATTTCCCAAAATGTAACATAAAAATCACTTCGACAAGTCTCCGTGTAAGACATCACTATTCTAAAATGCAAAGCTGAGGATAAAAGTAACTAATTAAGACAAAAATTAAAATGTACATACCCTTTTCAAATATCAAAGGTGATGCTACAGTCAATGCCCTGACATCATTTGTGTGAACTCGTTTGCTACCAGCAAACACCCAACTATCACGAGTAACAGTGGCTAAATTTTCAACTCTGTTATTGTGAGATTTGATATTTCCAGGTACAAATTTATAGTATATTACCTGCAAAAGAAATCACATCAGTGACCTAACACAATGAACAGCATTGGTATCTTCTTGAAAATTCAGACACCATAAAAAGTTAGGGTTGTAGAAAATATAAAAACAAAATAGAAGATAGAGCAAGTGTACAAGGAAGCAAGAACATTTGCATTTAAAAGGATTGACCAAAAAACCTTCCAGGTCACAACTAGCTCAATTGAAACTACACAAACTCAAAGTCTAGTATTCAAAGGAGTCTTGAGTACATGGGAACTGGGTTTTGCAGATGGCAATTGTTTTTCATAGTTTAGCACATTCTAAAGGACAGCAACTAAAGTATTGTTCATATTTGAAAACTTAGCTATAAAAAATGGTAAAAGAATTTGCAAATTAACATTTATATAAAGTTAAACAATTTGACAATCAATGTGATACAAAATTCAAATTTATCCATAGAATTATGATATTCAATTTCATGATTCCATCAAGTTTGCATACAGAAAAACAATGATCCAATGGCTAATCGAATTCATTGTCTAATGCAAATGATTGGGCATTCTCCTTGAGCTGCTAAATCCATTATCCTCTCCTAAAACAAGACAAATTAATATTCATTCATTACTAGCAAACTAGATTAAATTAAGAAAATGATGAATAATTCATAAAAAATTAGCAATTAACATATTCAAACCCTCTTTCATAGGGCGCTCAGATACTGATCTACAAGTGGATTCTTTCAAGGTATTCAGAACACAATCCATACCCATCTTGGAGCTATGACCTGAGGGTTTTTAGAAACACCTGCCTTAGCCTCTCTCGGGATATACCCAACTTGCAAGGAATTACTCCAGCTGTTCCCTACAACCAACCTGTCCTCCAAAGTGGCTATAGCAAGAGACTTAAGGAATAGGCTATGAATGTACTAAGAGTTATGAATAATAATATAATCAACTATATAAACTAGAATTACTAATGTCAATCTTGATACACACACACACACATCTATGATTTCACTACTATAACCGATATTAATACTGAAGTATATATATTAGAACATATATAGTGACCTTATATATATGAATTGACTATTATACATTATACTAATATCCGATTTCACTATTGGCCTGTCAATGGGCTTCTGAGGGCTCATCCTACTTGTCGGTCAAGTGTCCTGGATTCCACCAGTAAGGGTTGAATCAAAATCAATTTCAATAGAGCCTCAAAGGGAAACCCGGGCCCATCTGCAGATAGATTTGTAGTGTAGGAATGGACAGGCAGTATCATGATGATACGGAGAAAAAGATTAATAGATGGTACTCATAATGAGACAGAAGTTCAGGCTGCTCTTATAGCAATAAAAATGGCAAAGTATGCAAGATTGCAAAATTCATTTAGAAGGCGACTCATTAGTCGTAATAAATATTATAATCAAAGAGGAATTCAGACTCAGGTATTTGAATAAGACAATTAATTGATAAAATCTCTAGTGGAATCTTTTTATGGAATTTAAAGCTTTGTTTTAAAAGGAGGAAATGAGATTGCAGATATTACGTGGAAAATTGGTGTTTTGCTCATACAAGGCGGCAAAAAGGAATTGATTGAAGACTTTCGTGATATCAATGGCAAGGATATCAATTTGACTTGAAATAGCAAGTGAACTAGGGAATGAGGTGCAATATGGCAGGAGAGGTCATTTATCTAGCCACATGTCTTAGTTGTTACCATTGGGTATTAGTATGCTTAAGAGATTGATATCAAATTTAATTCTGACCAACTCACCCCTCTATATGGTATATTAGCACAATGTCAATCATGATAGGGAAAGTATTTCATTTTGAAGATAAAAGGTGTCAAGTAAACAGAGTATTATTAGAAGACACAGCTCCATTTAATATTGCACAGATGGACGATGTGGGTCAAAGGTGGTCTGCTTTGGCAATTGCAGTGGAAGCATCTAGATGAAGGATTGGCAGCCCATGGAATGAATAGGGCATAACATTTGTCATTTGTTTTATACGGTATTCTCTCTGGTGTCCAGGTGGGGTGTTTAGAGGGTAGTTGAGGGCAACCATGGAAGCAAATTTCTTCCTGCATATCCATTATCAGATGCAAGCCTTTACGGAAGAGATGAGGTTAAAGAGATTGACAGAAATTTTTCAGATTGATGATTCCAACCTTTGGCAATGTGTGGATGTGATTTTTGGAGAAGAATTTATGAAGCCAGATAATTGTTTCAGGAACAACATCAACATTCTTCTGCCCTCTTTGCTTGGGCCCTTCAATTGCAATCGAAGGTGGCAACTGGATTATGCATACTTCTGTGAGACCCCAACAGATAGTGAGGATGATTCCACTTCTGGCAACGGCAGAACCAGGTAACGGTTTGAAGACAGAGGAAGGGTTGTGGAGGGCAGCAGAGGGGTCTATGCAGATCTTCAAACCTTTTCTCAGTATGTAGCTTATCTAAAAGGAAGGAAGCCCATATTGCGGGGCCTAAGGGAAGATGGGAAATGCTGATGGATTGCCTGTGGGTGTGGGAGATCGAGAAATGCCAGGCTGCAGATGAGCAAGAGGAGTGCCAAGAAGATCCAGTTGGAAACAAAAGGTGGTTTTCTCATTCCTCAAATTAGAAAGGACTCCCCTATAAGACTAAGATCAGAAAATAGGAGGCTTTTTAAACTTTTGCCTATGCCAACTACAAATGATGAAGATGCAGAATCATCTCCACTCACCCACAAGAGAGGCCCACTAGATAGGCCATTCCAAAATGAATTGAGAGACATTGCTTATCACAAAATTGGATGTT
The DNA here is from genome assembly GCA_028749045.1 of Cupressus sempervirens. Taxonomy (NCBI): domain Eukaryota; kingdom Viridiplantae; phylum Streptophyta; class Pinopsida; order Cupressales; family Cupressaceae; genus Cupressus; species Cupressus sempervirens. The sequence continues at coordinate 228,082,470 of CM053788.1, forward strand.
GTTTAATTGCAAATGGTGTTTCATTTAATTTTGTGAAATCACCTTATTTTAAGGAGATGGTGCAAGCAATAAATGAAGCACCCCGTGGTTACAAACCACCTAGTTATAAGAAGTTGCGCACTATCATATTACATGATGAGAGGAAATCTGTAGAAGCTGAACTTCAACCAATAAGAGATTCTTGGGTTCAATCGGGTGAGTCTATTATTTTGGATGGGTGGAAAAATTGTAGAAACCGTCCATTGATCAATGTTATTGTTGTATGCCCTAAGAGGGCAATGTTCTTTAAGGCAATTGATTGTGAAGGGCAAGTAAGATTCAGAATTTATTTCACGCATTCTCATTGATTCTCATTGATGTCATTGAGCCAGTGACTCAGTGGGTCCTGATAATGTTGTCCAAGTGGTCACAGACAATGTAAAAGTTTACAAAGCTCCAAGGATAATTGTAGAGTCTAGATATGATCATATCTTTTGGACGCCATGCACCATCCGCTCTCTCAATTTGGTGATGAAATCAATTAGCACCAAAATAGACTTGGTGAAAAAGATGAGGAAGTTGAAGAGATTCAAATGTTTGTGACAACTCACCACATGTCACAAGCAATTTTTAGGAGTTTCTCGGACTTGGAATTATTGAAGGTAAATTTATAAATTTAATATTCAATTATATATTATTGGATTACATTATATATTTTTTTTGTTGTTTACATTAACATGTTTTAATTTTTAAATGTATTACTAACTTGAGTTTAACATGTTCTTAGGTTGCTGAAACTAGTTTTGCGTCTCACACAATTGTCTTGAGACGACTTGCGAAGGTAAAGGAAGCATTGAAACATATGGTCATTAGCCCCCAATGGGGCGTTTGAAAGAATTTCAATACAACAAAGGCCTTAAATGTGAGAAGAATGATACTAGATGAGGATTGGTGGGGTTTTGTGAGTTATGTGTTGGAAGTCACCAATCCAATAATGGAAATGCTTCACTTTGCAGACAGTGATGAGCCATGCTTTGGGGATATTTATGATTCCATGAACACTATGTTGGAAAAGATTAAAATGGTAAGTTCTAAGCTCTTTTACAACAATTGCTTATTTGAGAGATATCTAGATTCTAAAGTTTAAATTGACATAATCACTAATTATAATTATTATTCATATCTCATATCCTAGGTCATACAGAGGAGGGAGAATGATCCAAGAAACCTTTTATAACAAGATGGAAGCAATTGTTTCATCATCCATGGAACAAGGTAACCACACCTTTGCACCTCCTTGCATATGCTCTATCCCCAAGGTATTGGGGTGTTTATCAAATGTTTGTGCTTATGTTATCCAATGTTTGTGCTATTGATATTTGATAGTGTTAAATAGTCATTTGTTATCCCCAAGAACTATAGTGCAATTGTACTTTGTCTTCCAAGTAGAGTGCCCCAGTTTAGAGATGCAAAGGTTGCAAATGGCTATAAGAGGGTACCAGCTAAAACATTCCAAAATCCAGAAACTGGGGCAATTGTGAGGAGTGAATTTGTTGCCTTCATCTCAAGTGAGAATTTCCACCCTATTGCTATAGCAGAACAAAATAGGATGGATGTCACTAAATGGTGGTACCTTCATCAGCAAGTCTTCACGTACCTCCAACCTCTTGCCATAAAAGTCCTATCCCAAGTAAGTTTGTAAAATTTAGCACCTAAAGTTGATTTCTTAAGCTTAAAGTTAACACTCTCAATTCCTTGAATTTTTATCTTGATTGTTGTCTTGATATTTTTTAATTTCTCTTTAGGCTGTAAGCTCTTCAGCGGCTGAGCCGAATTGGATTACTTACTCCTTTAACCACTCAGTCACACACAACCAGTTGGCTGCAAAAAAAGCGAAAGACCTTGTGTTCATTCACAACAATTTGCGCTTGTTGTCACAAAAGGATCCTAAGTACAAGAAGGGGCCCGAAAAGCTTGGGGATGTAGCACCCAAGACTCTTGATTTAGATATGACCATCCAGGTTCTTGCTAGATCCACTTTGATTGATGTGGATGAAGAGGACGATTATGAATTCACAATCCCCTCTACTACTAGTGGAGGTAGGTGGTTTGGGTTCCTCTACTAATACAAATATGTGGATTTTCTTGAAAATCTTGATTAAATCAAAAACTTTAGTCTTGACTCTTTTATGAGTAAATCATGTTACAAACTTTAAGTTTCATGATCTATATTTTAAATGTTACAAACTTCAACTTTCAGTAATTCAATGTGAATGTGTTGATTTTCTTTATAATCGTGAAAATAGATCAATTATCAAGTATACTAGATTCATAGAGGCATACTAGAATCATAGATTCATACTATGAAATGATTTAGTTTTAAAATTATGTACATTTCTCTTATTTTTTAGTGTGTGTATATATATATATGCGCGAATCCTCCATGAATCATAATTGGGAAAAAAATCTCGAATTCACAAATCCGATTCACATGCCCAAATAGAATTCGTTTCACAAATCGGCAACTAATGTTGCTTTAATTAAAAAGGGAGAAAGGGGACAAGAGGGGAAGAGGACAAAAAAACAGAGCAAGGAAAGTAAAATCACGGCTTTGAGCATTAAAAGGAAGGAGGCCAGATTCATTTGGTATGCTTGGAAATTGGATTTGATTTCAATTTTCCATTGAAGAAACTTGGAAACGTTCAGCTTTCATTTCTAGAACCTGAGGATGAAAACCTTAAAGTGCATTGGTGTATTGGAAACAAACCTGGTTGGTGAATTCACAACAGGCTTCACATATGAATTTACAGGTTCTTTTCTGTTGTTGCTGTTCTTAAGATTGCTTGTTTTATAATACAATGACAATTCTGAAACCGTTTATATGAGTTTTTGTTGGGTTCAAGTCTGAAACTGCTGCATAAAATTGCATTTAAATCTGTGTATAATCTGAGAAATTATGGAAAAAAATATTCCACTGGAGATATTACAGTGGTATCAGAGGTCGTTTTCCTGCCAGCCTGCAGAATTTATTCAGAAACAAATTTCCACAAAAGTTTTATCAGAGTTTTTTCCTCAGAGCTGAGAATTAATTATCAGAGTTCTTTCATCAGAATTTTATTAGAGACAAATTCCGGCCTATTTTTATTCTTTGGTGATTATACAAATGGTGGTGCCAATGTAACAATTTCAAATTTGGGGCTTAATGATGGATTAATATTCCACAACTTTCCACAGAGGCATTTTTATTGAAACACTGAAATTTTTATTAATTTGAAATTCCATCTGAAACACATATAGTTTTGTCAAAAGATTGAAAATATTATCAGGCCTTGGTGGAGAGCAATAAATTATTTAATGCAAAGGTTTGGTAATTAAATTTTATACTCTAGTGGATGGAAATTTAATATTTTAAAAGGAATAATGTATGAGCAATAACATCAAGAAATTTCGTGCACCTGATTTATGACTCAGAAATTGTAAGCTGAACATTGTTTGTGTTGCGAAGCTTCCAATTAAACATTAGAGGAAGGCTTCGATATAATGTACTTGCCATATGAACTTCAATACTATGGCATTTTATTCAGCGGAACCCAGTTTGTGCGGAGGGAAAATAATTTAAAATAGAGATTGAATGAGGAAATTTTGATGGGGCATGTTTTTCAGTTATTGCTCAAGTGGGGAATAAATAAACAAATTATCGTGGAGAAGTATAGAGGGCCCAGAAACATTAACATTAGCAGGAATAATGTCAAATATGAGGATATAAATTCTTATTTCAATGCACACAGCAAGCAAGGATTTGACCAATTGATTCCCATAGCTCAGATGTCTGCTATTATTAGCTTGTGAAATATATCAAAAGGTCATGTGATTAATATTATTGAAAGCTCAAATACATATTTGAGCAACACTTTGAAGTTTCTAATGTCTTGCCGTAAATGTGATTGTTGTGGACATGATCAGTGATGGTTGTATTAACTCTGGAGCATATGATGACCGAATTTATTGCAAGTGTCGGCATCTAGCAGGCAATACCAGTTAGCAGCATGAGATCATAATCAGTTAATATTCCTCTTAAATTTCATCATTGTCATCTCTAATCCCTTTGCACTAGAATAATGTTATGTGTGGGGCACCTGGTCTTGGATTAGTATAGAGGCCAAAGAAAACCATACGCACCTCTTTTTCATATGCAACTTGAGATAAGCCTTAAGGGGGTGGCTTGAGTGTACTCTGAAATTTGATAAAGTAGGGACCCATGATTTATTTTAGTTTGCCTGTTCAAGTGTAGTCGTGAATTGATAGTGTGCTGCCTCAAACACCAACTTCAAAAAGTAGCTGCGGTTCCCTTGTTAAATCCAATGATCCATTGTTTGGGTGTGATTACCTAAAAATGCAAGATATAAGTCTTTGCCTGCTTTCACTCTCCACATGGCCCAATGGTAAAGAATCTGCAGCCATGTTAATTCACCAGTCTTTTGTTGATACTCAGCAATAGCAACTATTGAAGTATTGCACTGGGTCAGCAAGGGGCCCAAGAAACTGTTTCTTTATTTTTATCTGTACATAAGGAATCAACCACCAGACCTCTAGGACAGACCAATATAGATGCTTCAGCTGGTATGGATGGGTATAACACTGACCAATCAATATAGATGGCTGGGTTATTCTAGAAAAATTAGTACCTATATCAGCAAGGGGTCTGAAGAAATTGTTTTTCTTATTTCTTCATGAGGAATCAACCCTACTTCTCTAGTACAGCTAAATATAGATGCTTCAGCCAGTATGTGGCTGAGTACATCACTGGCCAATCAATATAAATGCATGATTATTTATACAAAGTTCATATACTATATAATATATTGGACCTCCAAATGACATGGGCAAGAAAATCTAGCTCTCCTGATGCAGATTTCATTTGGAGAGACCACAGGTACCTTTTAATAAGCATCCCTCCTTTGAAGCATCGAGCAACAATAAATCTAGTCAACTGGTCGAAATTTTGTCCCATTTAAACGCTTTAAACCAGATATTAGAATCAGACTCCACCACTTACAGGTTTTGATCACCAAATGAGGTTAAGGGCAATGATACTGTGGTTAACAGTTTCCTGAATTAGCTGGAAGAAGATTACAACTGTTTGGCCACTCTTGTATTCTTAACATAGCTTAGACAGAAAGCAAAACAACCAAACCAAACTATAGGTCTAGGTCTATGGAAAAACATAGAGAGACAAAGTTGGGACAGAAACACTGTGTGAAGCACAAGGCTCCATTGGGAAAGGCTCTCAATGGAACATGGGAATCCTCACTAGGAATGAGACAAGAAAAGTTATTCCATGTTTTGCACTTTTGAAGGAGTTGAGCTAGCATTGTTTACACTATCAAACTTGCCTTTCGATAGGATTTTGAGGCAGCCTTCAGGATTTGCCTGGATTCCAGCTTATTTTTCTCAGTAATGAAGGATACTTGGTGTTTCCTCACTTGTATATCATAAAAAAAAAGTCCCAAGAATCTCATATAAAATTAGGATGTGAATGTGCTACAATCTAGATCACAATGTGAATTTAAAGGTGAATCCATACTTGACCATCAGAACCAGCAGAAAATACACCCTGATGATTTGGTGTTGCAGCCAAAGATAAAACATCCCCATTATGATATGTATGTGCTTGCAGTAGTGCTCCCTGCTGAGAATCCCAAAATTGAGTGGTCCCTGTACCATCCCCACTCACAAGAGTTCCATCTCTACAAAAAAGCGAAGAAAACATTATTGAGCAAGAATTTCCACTGTTTGAAATCTAGAAGATTCTGTTTTAATCCATTGTGAACTGCAGTCTACTGTCTATGGTTATATAAACTTTCTCTACACGTGTATGCAAATCTAAATTTACCACACTAATGGGGTGGGATGTAAGAAATCAAAAATTGTTTCAATCAATAAAACAACTGAAAGTAAACTAAATTATACATTCATACTAAGAAAAATAATGATTTTACTGCACAGAAATCAAATAGAATATCTGAATTTATAATGAAAATTCAATGTAAAAAACTAAAGAAAAATAAAATACTTAAAATAGGTCAAATTTGGACAGATTTCAAATGTGATACGACAAACTGCTGCAGAGGTAAGTAGTAAAATACACAACCATGTTTTTTGAGATTTACATCATGAAGGGAAGTCACAAACACAACTGCAAAAAAAATTGAAAGAAAGAAAGAAAGCTGTTACATACCGTAGTGAAAAAAGGGACCAGATGCAGAGGTCTGACCCACTTTGAGAGCCTCCAATTCCTGCAGTCATTCTATACAACTCACGTGATGTATTGGTATCCCAACATCTGATACAACTGCACAACAGTAAAAATATATTAGAGTTATACTAATTCATACAGGAGCATAACTTGCTAAGCGCTAGAGAGCTGTGTAGTTCCCTTAATTTAATCATGTAAAGTAAAAGCTTGAAAAAGGCAGCCTAGAAATATATTGCCACTATAAAGCAACTCTGTAACTATTCAATCAGAATTTGCCCCATTTGATACTCATAAGGAATCATCTCTATGTTGTGCCTTCTTTAACAAGCAATGAAGATAACAATATTCTAGTTTCTTGATATAACGATGCATACTTATAGCATAAAGTTTTAGATCACAATTACGGTCCACCGTTAAGATGAGAAAAGACTAGGAGTACAGTTATGAACATACTTACCTACAAAGGAGGAAGGGCAAGGGTGAAGTAGAAGGAAGAGCACAAGGCAAATATCTCAAAGAGACCAAGGTTTGCAATACTACTCACTATTCTCTCCTCATTCTGATGATGTATCACAAAGTGTGATCTGAAACACTCTGCAGAAAGTTCAAAAACATATGTTTTGCAGCACCGGTATTAAAAGTGTTAATTTTTTTTTGTCTTAAATTTCAGTTCAAAAAGTTCAAACCTAGAAGGAAAACTATTATTAAAGTAAAAATTGTAAATAAATAAAGGATTTAAATGTAAGTTTGAAGCTTAACCCTAGATATTATGGACTAGTTCCTTGCTAAACAATAAATCCTATATCCCATCGGTTAACAGCTAGTTTTAAATCCCAACATATAACAGATCGCAGCAAAATGTTTATTTCAGCTATAAATAGTTCAAACCCAAAAGGAAAACTACTATTAAGGTAAATATTATAACAACTGAAGATTAAAATATAAGTTTGAAGCTTAACCCATGATGTTATGGACTAGTTTGTTGCAAAGCAATAAATCTCAAATCCCACCAGTTAGCAGACTAATAAATTCCAAAAGATAACAGATGGCAGCAACAGGGAAGAAAACAAGAAGGAAAAGCAGAATTTTTGGAATGTCACAGCCACTGTACTTATTACAGGATTATAAGGTTATTTAAAACTTGTTTTCAGCTTATATTTATTGAGTACAGTCAGCTAACGTACCAGACGCATACACAGGTCATTCAGTACCTGTATGGTGTACCCATATCTGATACAGGTATGTAAACCACAGATGTGCAGGAGGTATCTCTTGCACCAAGTATGTTTCTTAATGAGCTGCGATACCAATCTTTTAATCAATATAATAGGGACCTAAAATATTCCTCCTAAGTAGTCCACATTGGAAAACCCAATTCAGGCTTCTTCAGCGCACTATTTCTCATGTCCAGAAACCTAGCTCTTCTTCATTGTTTCCCGTGTGGAATATCCTCCGACTTATTGGAAGAGTTTCCTCATACATTTCTATCACTCTGATAGTTCTTAAACACACTTTAAATCTCTATCATATCCTGTGCTGATCAGGGTTGAAGACCAGATTTCCCTCCAGAACCATATTCATTTTTGAAACTCAAAAATATTTCTAAATTAGGCTTCCGGGAAAAATGTAAAGAATAGTCATCTGGAGTGATTGCTTTCCAAATGCCTTGAAGTGCTACCCAATAATGATTTTATGATTTGCCCAGTCCTGAGGGTATTTGAAGAATCCTGACCAGCATGGGCTACCAGGGAGGACTTCAATAGCAAATTCGAAATTGAAATCAGAACATATACATGTCAAATTTTAGACTACAGTATATTAAACACAGTGTACGGCAGGTATTATTTGTGTTCTCAGTCTGCACCGAGAAATTATCTTCAAAGTTTTCAGATTGTTGACTGAATTTTCTGCCTTTATCCTTGCATTTATTTAGAAAAAATTTCTGACATCAACCTCTTGCTTTTGATTTTGTGTCACAGTGATCCGACAATTTGACCCACAAATGATCCTAAGAAAAGATAGTTGTCCTCTACCTAACCTTAAGGAGACAACTAGGGCAGCTATTGATTATTCTTCAACCACCCAATATACCCCAACCCAGTAAAGCAATCTGGCCCAAACAACCAGTTATCTATCAAATCATGTTTTCCTATTCAAATATTGCCAAAAATATAGCAGTTCTATGCTGTCACACAAGGTTTGCCAAATTTTCAGCATCAAATTCAAAATTTGGCGAATTTGTGAAAAAATAATAAAATACATCTAAGTTCACTGTAATCGGTTAAAGAGGAATTTTCTAACACTGCAGCTAGTTGAAATGGAAATTCCTATGGCTGTGTCTAGGGCATAACAGATTTGCAGTGGTCTAAATGTGTCCATGTAATAAAGAGTAAGTTACAGTCTTGACATGCTCCGACCATTATATCTGCTGTTATGAGCTTGACATATTTCGATCTGGACTGCCACAACAAAGGTGACCAGCATATGAAGCTTGAACCCCGCATATCATTGGAGATATTCGAGTTTGATTTCTATTACATTAGGCTTCCTAAAATCCCCTTTGGAGTATGAATCAACAACGATTTTGTATTTTTATATTCCCAAAAGTGAAAAACCACAAGATTTAACATAGGTTTTTAAATAGAATAGAAGTAAGCATTTTATATTTTGTTTTAAAGTTACAATATATATTTTGTTTTTAATCTTATTTTGTGTTTTGTGTATTTTAAAATTGAATTTTTTATTTTATTATAAATTATATAGTTTTATTTCACTTCAAATCTATAATGTTTTGTTATATTAAATTATTTTGAATTTCTTTTGTGGATTTAGTGTCAATTTTTTTTCCAATTTTCTACTAAAACGAACTTTACCCGAATTTTGTTGTTGCAGAATTCAAACTCGAAACCGAACCTTGGACTTAGGTTTTATGGATTATGGTTTCAATATTTTAAATAAAAGCACCGCTATTTTAGTCTTGTCAACACTATTAAATGTAAAACTATAATAGCTTGCCTCCCTAGTTGCCAAAGCACAGTGACTTTATACTTTTTCTAGTCCTTCTGTGACTGAAAAGTGAAATATATAAGAAAGGTATATAAAACAAAATTGATGTCAACTTCAGCAAACTTTAGTGGGATTATTAGAGGAGTTTGCAAGTAGTAATATTAAGGTAGTTACGTCTTTTTTTTTACTTTGTTCTTTTATAAAATGGATGAAATTGTATATGAAAAATAATTAAATTTGTGTTTTACCGATAGTGGGAATACTTTTGGAAATATGCTCATGTTAGGTTGAGATTTTTGAATGATATTAGGGACCAGTTTCCAAATCTTGGGAAGTGCGATAAGCTCAAAATCTCAGGAAGTATGATAAGGCAGGTTTGACTGCTAGAATGATATTTTGTGGACATGATCATTAGATGCATTAAGATTTTAAATTTTTTAGATACTATTCCACGCTATCACCTCCATAATGTGTTTTCTGGTGCAATGGTGGGATCACCAAATCAAAAATCTGAGATGGATACCGAGAAACTTTTCATCAACCATACAGCCCATCCAGTTGTGCATGCATTTGGAGTATTTTTAAACACATACATTTCATGAAAAAAAGCTGCTTAACACAACAACAAATATATGACTTTGTTTTAGTTCACCACAGCCTCCAAATGAAGCCAAATAAACCTCAAGGCAAAGCTTCTAATATACTTATTGTCAGTTTAAATTGCACTATTGAAGATGGCAAACCATTTGATCTTGACGAGATTTGCCCAGAGTCTGATTGGATTGATTTTGTATAATGATTTCTTAAGCCTGACGATACTGAGATAATAACTATTGCCAGCTTAAATCATCATGTTATTAAAAGAGTTAGAAAAAATCTTTGCCAAGCATCAGAACCTCCTAGCCTCTATAGTTTTTTGTAGCAGCAAGAGTCATTGTCTACAGTTGAGTTTTTTGAACTTTGTACTTAGTATATATGTTGGCTTTACAACTGTCACCATCTAGTTATTATTTATGCACTATAAAGTATACTTTGTGCAATGCAATTTTTAATGTGCCTTTTTCTAGGACATTAAAGAATTAGTAGGCTAACCATAAAATATTAAAATTGAATTATGGGGACTTAATGAGGAATTATTAAAAGTCAATACAATATTATAAAGGGGGTTAATAAGAGAAAAAATGGCAAGAAGACAAGAAAAGGGAAGCTGAAGAATCACTAGCTGGCATTAAAAAGGGACTCGGTTCGTTTCAGCAGGCTTGGATATGGGATTAGATTTTCAGGTTTCTTCTCTTGAAGAATTAGAAGCTTGGCTTCAACTAGTTTGAGGGTGGAAACCCTCGAGCCGGAAGGCAGTGGACAAGAACCCATTGTCCATAGGAAATGTCATTTCAAGTGTCTCGTGCTTGAACTTTGTCTCTTATTCTCCACTATGACCTTATTTTCTGTGTTCAAGCTTGGAGCTGACTGTTACTCTTCTGATGAATTTGATTGTAATATTCACTAGGGAAAACATATTGTTGCTGATATTTTATATGTACTCCTGAATGTGTAATGAAATAGTTTTTCAGAAATTATTATTTCTGGTTTATAACTGAAAGTTATTGCATGAATGAGGAGTTAGTATTTCTAAGAATATTTGTGTGAGAAAGTAGAAAATATCCAAACCGGGATATTACAGTGGTATCAAAAGCAGTTTTTCTACCGCCCTAGGAGATTTTATGAATAACAGAGGTATTTGCAGTTTTGAAATTTTCAATCTGATTTAAGAAGTAGATAACACAAGCAGAAACTATATTATCAACAAATATTTTTGGTGCATTTGCAAAGGTGCTATTGAAGTAGATCTTTATTCTGAATGATTGGGCCTGAATTCGGAGCTTGTGATTAAGCAAGTCCAGTGGACAACAACCCATTGTTAGTAGGAAATGTCATTTCAAGTGTCTCGTGCTTGAACTTTGTTCTTATTCTCCAATATGACCTTATTTTCTGTGTTCAAGCTTGGAGCTGACTGTTACTCTTCTGATGAATTTGATTGTAATATTCACTGGGGAAAACATATTGTTGCTGATATTTTATATGTACTGCTGAACGTGTAATGAAATAGTTTTTCAGAAATTAATTATTATTTCTGGTTTAAATCTGAAAGTTATCACATGAATGAGGAATTAGTATTTCTGAGAATATTTGTGTGAGAAAGTAGAAAATATCCAACCAGGATATTACAGTGGTATCAAAGCACTTTTTCTACCACCCTATGAGATTTTATGAATAACAGAGGTATTTGCAGTTCTGAAATTTTTAATCTGATTTGAGAAATAGATAACACAAGCAGAAACTATATTATCAACAAATATTTTTGGTGCATTTGTGAAGGTGCTATTGAAGTATATCTTTATTCCGAAAGATTGGGCCTGAATTCAGAGCTTGTGACTAAGCAAGTCCTGTGCTCACTTCATTTGATAAATTTTATGAAACATAGCTCAGCAGAACATTCCAGAATATTACGATTAATTTAGTTGGATGTCTTTTAAAAAAAGTTATGGGCCTGATTCATTAATTACCTTCTAAGGTGACATTTGAAAATCTTATAAGTTACTAGGATTTTAGTTTTGCGAAGAGAGCAGATTTGTTTTACATGCCAAGAGGCCTGGTCACTTGAACATGTTTGAGGTATTATTTAGGGAGAAAATATATTGCAACCAAATGGTGATGAAAATGCAACCATGAATTAATCTCTTACAGGCTATGATGAAGGCTAGTGCGGAGGAAGAATCAATCATCACGGATGAGGAATATTAAGAACTATTTGTTGGTATGTAACTTTGTAGCATAGTTGGCATAATTGCCGAAAAATTGGTGAGTTTCCACTAATTGCAGAGTTTTTGGGACCGGCAAGTTTTTCCCAGGTTTACTCACAACTCGGCTAGAGAAAAAAATGCCAAATTTTTTTGAAAATTTTGGCCATTAAAAAAAATTAAATATTAAATTTATTTTTTTAAGCATATCTATATATATATATATATATATATATATATATATATATATATATATATATATATATATATATATATATATAATAGAGAATTACAGTATGCTAGTAAAGCTGGGAAGAGAAAGATGTAATTGAAATGATGTATTTACTTTTAGTTTGACACAGAATATTTGCTATTTTGTTTCCCGCCATCAGCATTCCACATGAGAATATGATTTTGTACCCACTATGCATTTATATATATCTAAACTTTGATTGTTTCTTTTGTGTTCTCTTTAATTAACTCATTACAAGCATCTTCTCATCAGATTTTGCAAAAAAAAATATTTTTAATCAAATTTAAGTGGTTTTTAGGTTCTCAAGTTTTTTTGAAAAACTGGCAGAGTTTTTCACGATTTTCATTTTTGGGGCTTGGCAAGTTGTTGCTAAATGAGCGTTTTCCAACTATGGTTTGTAGATCCATATTCATAGACTACTTGCAGTTGTTAATGGATAGGGATCTTGCCAAAAAGTTTTGCCAAGTAAAAATACAAATGGTTGGACAATAAAGAGACATTTCCCCCAAGTCCTTGTCCAAGGAAACACCTAGTTTTAGGGAGAGGAAGAGTGGGCACCCTCATGGAAGAGTGGTTATTTTCCTAGTCATGTCAATTCCAAGAATGCTTTTCAATCATTACAAATTGACTAAAATCAAAGAGAAGAGAAAGACAATTTAATTATTATACCCATCAGAGCCTCCAGCAAATATTCGTTTTGAATCTGAGCTCCATGCAACGCACAAAATACGACCTGTCAATTGATACGTAGTAAAGAATCTTATCAAATTACTGATATCAAGATTACAAATTTGAAAACAAAACACAGAATGAAATTATGTTCAAAAAATATTATTAAATTTAACACCTTTAACTCTTGGAAATGATTTATAATATGTTATATTTTCCTCTGTGTCATGAACAACATAAATGCGAACACAACCATCATCACATGCAAGAGCTAATTGTTGCTCTCCAAGATCATCTCTCTTGTTTTCACAGTCTGATTCAGTAGCATTACTAGTTATTGATTTTTTATCATCATCATCTTCTTCATCTTCATTGTGCTTGATAGAAAAAGATCTTTGTGTCAACAAAGGCTCAGCTGCCATTTGCCAGATTGATCCTCCAAAGGATTCTATAACTGTCTGCATAAGAACCAATATTTAAGAAAACATCTCTTATAGAAGCAAGCTAATATAAAAATCACATTCGTAAAATCTTCTCTAATATGAATAGATTTCCTCATTCATGTGATACAAAATATGACAAAATCTCGTATAATGCAAGCACCAAAGATCTAGTCAAAAGGCAAAAGGCTGCAGAGAAATAAATCACAGTTATGATGATTTATCACATTGGTATCAAATACTATGATCCAAATACTGTGTAAAGTGAGAAAAAGAACTCATTAGGGAGATTTCTGATTAGTTACCTCAGTATCAAATACTCAAAGGCATGAGCCACAATAAAGACTCTCAATTCAAAATACCAATAACTAAAAAGCTATATAGTTGCAATATGGAGCATGACAAAGAAGATATCATCTCCTAAACATTACCTTTGAATATTCCATTCAAATTGTCCTACTCCATACACATGAACAACAATAGAAGGAAACAAATCTCTTAAAAGTGCATCCAAGTACCACCGTCGACATCAATGAAGTTGACAGACATTTATTTTTAGAAAATAAGTTCTATTTACTTCCATTTAAAAATAGTTAGCAAGAGTTGACAGTAACTAGATTGCAAAGGTGGCACCTTATTGTTGTTCCATACGGAGAACGACATAGGTTTCTATGCACATGACATACGTATTTACAAAACACAATACATTTAATTTATTTTGCTTAAAGATTAAAATTTACGATCTTCTCTTTAATTAACTTCATTTTACTTGTAAAAGGACATATAAAATTGTGTTTGCCACATGGAGAGTTTAAAAATCCAATGTAAGACACCTGCCTATGTCGCTATCCTTAAAACATAAAGATGGCTTGGTATGTACTCAATTTCAAATGTGACTATAGGATCCTCTATTAAAGAGGGCACAGATGGTAAAGACCCCAAAATTTACAAAAAATAGCAATTATAAATTCAAACATATGAAACAACAAGACCTAACAACAACCTAGATTCTACACACTAAAATGCATCCACTTGTTTCTAGGCATCAAGAAACACAACTTAAGAGCTACAGCTTGCAAGATGATTTGGACTATGTGCACCATGTCGAAGTGCATTAGTCAAAAGACAAAACTTCTCCCCTCCCAAAGGGTGTAATGTCCACTTTTTGCTCGGCACATCAATAAATAAATAGCAATGCTAGTCTATTATCTATTCTCCCCATATAGGCTAAAACATTGAATTAATAAAAAGGGTTGAATGTTTACTTAAATGAAATCATGAAAAAGCTATAATTGCTGCTAAAATGAATTTAATTATTCGTGGGCAATCATTAAACATTCATTAAATCGTGACTTATTAATATTCCTAAGCAATACTTCATGGTGGGACATTCATTAAAGATAGGCCCATATTGTATATTATATCGCCCAAGTCAAAATCAGAGAATAGAAGAGGTGATTGAATGCTTTTTCAGTTAAAGGATCTTTTTACATAAAGGCAGCGAATTGGGATTCATTATATCTTTCAATCTTTGTAAAGAATTTTATCTGCGAGTGTTGAATTTTGCTTTTCAGGATGAAACCCTTGAAAGGTGCATGCTTGGACACAACCCCAGGCAAACCTCATGCTTTTTCATTCATACGTACAGTATAGAAGAGTCAGCAGCAAATATAGGGATCAGGTTTCAGTTTAAATTGGTGATAAGTAAGTTTGAGTAGCTTCAAAAATTCAAGATATCCATAAAAAGTGAAGTGCTGATTGAAAAAATCACAGCTCTCTCCAACCACAGAGATTGCAGCACATGAAGGCACCGTAAATTCTTAAATCACAGGTCTGCAACTAATTGAGATAATCTTCCTTATCAAGCAGCAGTCAGGTCAGTGAATGATAGTTTCAATCTTGGAGTACTCGTCTACAAGCTTTAAATGTGTAAATTAATTCCAAATAGATAGATAAAGGGGGTATCACTACTGATTGTCAATGCACCTGTTTTCCATCTGTATTTCTTGAGCATTTTGCAACAATAAGTCGAACCCTTGTTGCTATGAGACAAGTTATCTAAGCAAGTCTAACGTATTCAGAAAGTTACATTACATCCAAGGAAAAATATTTGAGGAATATCGGAGCCCCAAATCCAGCCAGCCTGTGGAGCATATCAGTGCATGAAAAAAATTCAGTTGCATGTGAGTTAGCTACTCTTGCATGTCAGTTTAGAAGCCGTTTATGAAAAGGATTGCCATTGCATGTTATTTACAAGCAAACTTGGATGTCAGTTTGGTAGATACACATACGGTTGCATGGTACATTTGATCAGTTTGAGAAAGAGGGTCATTGCAAGTCAATTTAAATTAATTCTATGCACCCTAGAGTAGGAGGATCACACAAATATTACACCTGAAACACATCAAGACAGCAAGTAGAAGAAGCGGAGGGTAATCTTACTGTTGAAAAAATGAGGGAGAAGAGAGCAAAAAGGACGTCTAGGGGCATGAACAGTCAGCTTCGTGAATTCTTGACTACTTCTACCCAACAATAGTAGCAAAGTCTACAACAGTTACATGACCATATAATTACAGCCATGTGTCAGATGGGATTGAACCATTCATGAACAAGAAGATCGAGAAGTGAGAGTAGTAGAAGGCATAGTAAAACAGGTAAAGTCATTGCAACAGTTTCAGATAGACCACTTCAACCGACTTTTATACCAAAAGAAGAAGAACAATCCTCTACAAGTTCAAAAAAGTAGCATAAGAGGAAAGAAGACTCGATGGTGCTACGCAAAAATCTACATGAAAATCTTGATAAACATGCAGATTTGGTTCATGAGATCAAAAGAGAAGTGTTGGGGAGTGACTCATATCAGGCTTCATCATCTTTGCAAGAAGATTCACAAGACGATTCTATAAGACAGATGTTGTGATATTATCACACATCACCCCAGTGCAAATGGGGACCACCAATTTTTTCCTTTTTAGTGTCTTGCTTTATTGTTTTTGTTTCAGTCTCTGGTCTTTTCCCAGCACAAAGTTTAGGAGTTCAATTCAAATTCAGGGCTGTCAAAAAGTGAAAAGAGAAATTGTGACTAAAAACAAATTTTGATACAACGAAAATATTTAGAAAGGCCTAGGGATGAAGATCGACATTTCTTAGGGTGAATTCTGACTACTTTTTACTTTTTGGGAAAGTTGTTTTTTCTGCTTTTTACTTTTTCGTTTTAGGCAATTTTGGGACCAGTCCACAGACTTGGTTTTTGTTTGTTTTTTATAAATTTATAAAGTTGCTTTTTTGAAAATTTTATTTTTATAACTTCCTATTTTTAGAGATTAAACAGTTGTGAAAAAACTCTTGTTTTAAACTTCAAGTTAGTCTGGATTGCATGAAAAGTAAGAAAATTGGTAAAGGATTTCAGATTTAAAATCGAGGAAAGGCATTCAAAATTGAGAAAATATTCTAGAATAAAATAAATGGATCAATTTGAAGAAAATTCTAGAATAAAACAAAAAGATTTAAGTCTTAAGAAAATTCTAGAAGAAATTGGGCACAAGAAAGGGAAAAAAAATTAAAATAAGTTAAAGTGCTTTCTTCTAGAACTTCGAACCATCAAGAAGAGAAGAAAAATTTGAAAAAAAAAAAATTCTAGAACAAGATCAAAACAAAGAAATCCTTATCCAAAGATATTCCACCTCATTTTTGGATAATATAAATTCTGAAATTAACATTTTTTTAAGTATAAAACAAGGAAATCTTATCAAGAGAATTTGATCTCTTTCTTGTAGTTCAGGTTTCCTAAATATGGGAAAATAAAAAAGAACAAAGCCTACAATCTAGGGATCCACATTCTTTATTCATAAGTTGGACAGCAAATTTTGGTGCTCAAGTCTTGGGTGTTTTTCTGATTGCAGGAGCAGGAGTGGAGTGGAGTTCAAGGGCAATTCTTCATAAAGTTTCAAGTTTTCAATCTGAAATTTTCAGAATTAGGGCAGATTTTGTGACTTTGTCTAAGCGCTGAACAAGTTATTTTCTTACTTCTTCATGCTTTCATTTATAATTCTTGATTGAATGTTTTTTTTTATATAATTGAAGGTAAAATTTGGCTGTGAATGCAAGGTGAAAACAGAATTAGACTTAAAATCCACACTTTGCATTTGTAAATTTCACATCCTCTCCTTGGTTAGTATTTTTTTAATCTTTTCAGGTGAACGAGGAAAATTGAGACGAAATTCAAGAGGAGAACAAGCGGATATCAGGTGTGCAGACTGGTGAAAGCACTCTAGAAACAGGCTCCTTGAGCTTGGTACATCAAATTGACAAGTATCTTACAGAAAATGGCTTTCACAGTGGCCCATCTGATTCTAATTTGCATGTCAAAAACACTACTGTTGATATTCTTCCTATTGTTGTCTATGTTGATTATCATTGGTAGTTCGACACTTCTAATCAATCAGATCAAATAGAATTGTGTCAATCCTTTGACATGACAAACTTGGGACTTCTACACTATTGTTTAGGTGTTGAAGTTTGGCAAACTGAAAATAGTATCTTTTTATTTCAGTCTAAGTAAATCAGCAGTGTGTTGGAAAAATTTTGAATGTAAGGCTAAAAACCTGCATCCACACCTATGGAGAAAGGGTTGAAGTTGACAGCCAAATCAGAATAACCTTTGGTAGATGAATGAATCAAACATTCAGGCAACTGGTGGGCAGCCTCATCTAACTTACTGCTACTTCTATTAAGCCTGATCTTAGTTTTGCATTGAGCTACATTTCATACATCATGACAACTCCCAAGGTTAATTATTGGGTAGCAGTGGAGCGTGTGCTGCATTATGTGAATGTCACTTTCTAACTTTGGTCTTCTGTACAACAGAAGTCACGATCCTAGAACTATTGATTTTACAGACTTATGTTGGGCAGATTTTGTTGATGACAGAAAATGAACATCTAGGTATGTTTCAGTTTAGGATCTGGTGCAGTCCCATGGACTAGCAAGAAGCAGCAAGCAGTGGCTCTTCCCCCAACGGAAGCTAAGTATTGTGGAAAAGTTAAGGCAGCTTGTGCGAAGGTTTGGCTTCGAAGAATGCTTGCACACATGCATATCTCAAGCAGGTTCTACTCACCTTTACTGTGACAATCAAGGGGTGCTCAAACTCGCCAAGAATACCATCTTCCACCAGAGAACCAAGCATGTTGACTTTCATTGTCACTTTATTCAAAAGTTGGTTGAATAATACTTAAGATTTCTGGATTTGATTGTGTACAAACTTTTATACAATCAAATGATATAGCTCAAGAGGCTTTGAGAAACTAAAAAAACGAATTAAAGGGGAGCTTTCTTGTCGAATGATATAGCTCAAAAGGCTTTGATAAACTAAAAAAATTAATGACTTCATCGCATATATTTGATATTACAGGTTTCTTGCCATTTATTATTGAATTTAATGCTTCAAGAAATCAAGTTGGAACAATATTAATGCAAACAAGCCAACTCTATAATGGTCACCTCCGGATTTGATTTTTTGCCAATTCTGAATTTTGCCAAAAGTCTGATTTCTTTAAAATCAATTCCTTATTTCTGGATTTTTGTGGTTTTTACAGCATTCTTTCTTTTTTCCAAGGATTTTTCAGATTGTTTGATAAAATGTATATTGATAAAAGACAAAATAAACTAACAGCATTACTTAATACCAAAGTGATAATAATTCTGATTTTTATTTTATTCAATTAAAGCCTAACATGACCATACCAGACTGCCGTACAGATCTGGGCAACTTTGTACAGTACCAAATATATACATGTTGATCAGCAATTCCTGAGGTCTCCTCAGCCAATTCCAAAATGCTGGTAGAGATTTAAAAAGTCTGAATTTTATACTATCTGCTGCTGCTGTAAGCTGATGTCCAGCTAACATATGGATGTTGATCCTTCCTAGGCTGTATGGCCAAAGAAATGGAGGGTCTGAAACATGTATAATCCCACATCCAACTCTGATCTGCAAATCTGATACAATTTTCTGCCCCATCTAGAAAATTCTTCTGAATATTTGATGCCACTTTGATCTCCAATCTGATATAAACTGAATCCGGTCACCAGAAGGACTGGGATTTCCTCCAACTCTTAATTCCCCCAAGAGTTTACATCCTGGAAGACTAAATTGCTGCAGAACCCTTCTCAGAGTTCCACCTTCCAATAATGCACAAGTTAAAATGTTTTCAGAACAACCCCAAATGGCTGCAACAATGATGACTTTATTCCATTGCTCTTTTCAGTCCAAGACATTTCGAACTTTCTAGAATTTTCTGTCGTTTTAATTTCATAAACTTTATTAAAATATCCATCTCCACATAAAATTGAACTCGAGGGTCTTGCTCCTATGAAAATAAAAGAAACACATTTTGAAGTTACAGCTTATGCTCAACTCCTAGGAAAATGTTCCGAGGGGGTATTTTATTAATAATTTATCCCTTTTAACCAAAGTAGATACTTAAATATTTCCAATTTTATTTATAAACTCATCATCTGGACTCCAAACTGAATTATGACTGCTTCCACCAGGCCACGGATGATGTCTGAATGTTCCATATGAATTGACAAACTCTCCATAAAAAAATAGGCCTGCCTCTCTTTAAAAAAAATGCAACCAAAGTCTCCTAAATGACTGAAGTGATGAGCATACCAATAAATACTGGGTGGGGTGAATCAGTATTTCAATTCTTTAAAATTTTGAATAAATAAAGCACGTAAACAAGAATAAAGCAACCACCAATAAAGCTAACACCAATTTTCTCATGGAAATCTCTTTCAAGTGAAAAAGAAAACACGGCATATAATAGCTATCATTAACAAGAAAGGCACCTAAACAAATTACAAAATGTGAGCACCAACTCTCAAAGGGCACAAACCCTCTTCGAAGCACCAACTGCAAACAGCCAAAGCATCAAATCCAGCTGGCTGAGGTTTGCAGCAGACCAAAATAGTAAAACCTTTCAATATAACAGAACAATTCAATTCTAAAGCCCAAGAAAGGAATACTGCTTAACCCAATTGATCCCTTTTCTTCAGGCACACAGCTAGTATAAACTCATTCATTACAGTCAATCCCTTTCACTAGTTATAATAAGATCTGCAAAAATGCTTAGTATGTATGCCTTTAAAACACCATATTTTATCCCTTCAATACTTTCACATCACGCCATGCATCCACTCCATGAAATGGCATCAAGAACTCATAATCACTCTTGAAAATGAAGTGGCCAGAAGAATCACATTCAGTCAGATAGAGTATTGTATGCCTGAAGAAAAAGTTTTCCCACAGCCAATCAATCCAAATCCACTTTTTTTATTGAACCATTACACTACAGACCACACCATAGCCTCTCCAACTTGTCACTTTTTCATTTCCTAAGCTTCAAACCTTTCCAATCAAAACCAACTCTCACTAAAAAAAACATGTTTTATTCTGGTCAACAGCAGGAGTTACCCACATCAGTATCATATTTTTTGACCACGCAAAATGCCAAAACAGTCTTCAGCAACCCCTTCGCAATACCTGATTCTGTCTATTCTACCCATTTGAAATCAATTGAACACTTAGCACTGATTGGATCTAGGTGATGCTCACAGAGCTGAAGCACAGATACTTCCACGGCATCCCCTAGATCCAATGAGTGCTAAGTGCTCTATTTATTCTCGTGAGAGATGGGTTCATATGAACCAGTACTCATGAAACATTGGTCAATGAGTTTGACTCACAAACTACACAGTTGAATCTTGATAGCAACATCACAATTTGACTTGCTGTGGAAAATATCTCCTACTTATCAATTGATGAGCTTAAGGGACTTTCTAATGTATGGTTCATAAGGAGCAACAATTGGTGAAGGTTTTGCAATTGGGGTTGCAAGCAAAGTTGGTTTAACCGTGGAGGAAACTCCATAGTTAAGGGTGCTCGAGCTGGAGTAGAACTGGGATGGGTTACCTCCTGAGAAGTCTTGGTGTTTCACCTCTGTGAGCATCACCTAAATCCAATGAGTGCTAAGTGTTCCATTCATTTTCATGAGAATGAGTTCATGTAAACCACTACTCATAAAACATGGGTCAATGAGTTTGACTCAGAAACTACACAGTTGAATCCTGGTAGCAATATCACAATTTGACTTGCAATGGAAACTATCTCCTACTTATCAAGATTTCTCTACCATGCATAGAACAAAGATGAAGTACTGCTGCACCAGTCTTGATTCCTAGACATGAAAATACTTCAGCAGAAAGAAATTCGATCTAGGATCAAAAGTCCCAAGATGCAACAAAAATATCTTAGCCTAAAACTTTGAAAAGCAAATTTGGTAGCATACAAAATAAATGATTCATGCAAGTTAATCAACAAGAATTAACACATAATTTCAATAAACTTTAATCAAAAATGCCACACATACCCTTTGCTCACAGGAACAAAGATCCCATTCAGAAATGGTTCCATCTAAAGAAGCTGAAAATAATCGGCCAGGTGCACAGGTCTCCAAGCTTGAACGACACCAAACAAGAGATGAAATTACAGAGTCTTGTCTTCCTCGAAGAGTCTGCAAAATGGCAAAAGTACTTCAGCTTCTAAAACACACACACACAGAGATTTGCTTCAAAATTTCCCTTGCACTAACATGAATACAAGTTATTTTAGTTTCATGTTATTCATTTCAAAAAGGAAGTTAACTAATGCAACATATTATGCCAGAGTGTTATGGATGAAGACTCTAATCTTCATTGTCATGAAATTCACCAAGCAAAGTCTTCCGAGCCAAAAGCACCAATTCAAATGTGCATGTTTCATCGTAAAATGTCCTCTAGAATATCATGGAATTATCTTTGTCAAAAGATAACTGCCTCTGTCATCAAGTTCTGTGCCTACATGCTAGCACATGATATTTGCCATATCTAGTCTACTACTTGTATGCTAGCACGTTTGTGCTGTATCAAATCCACTAACTGCATAGTAGCAAGTAACATTTGCCAAATCCAGTTTGCAACCTACATACTAGGACACATTGTTTATGATATATCTAATCTAAAGAAGTAATATGGCTTTTAACATGAATATAAAAAGGTAAAGTGCCTTGTAACTGAGCAGCAGGATAAACTTGCAAATTTACTGTATATGCCTATTCCACACTATATTTAAAGCCTTTAAATAAGAGGTTGACCCATATAAGAAACCATTTCAAGAATATCAGTTTATTTGTAAGAATACATGTAAACCATTTCTAAATCTGCCAATATGCTCAAGTTTATAACAAATATCATTTTCAAGTTTCCAGTGTTTCTGAATAAACATAAAAATCCAATATATAACTGTACAAAAAACCATCAGTACTTAATAACTACGGGAATAAGAAACAAAACACTCCAAAAAAAAAAAAAAAAAAAGCTGCCCAACATTACAATAATTTGATGTAAAATTTGAGTAGTCTAAACCCTGGTCTGATTCATGATGATGATAGTTTGAACATAAGCAGTCTCTCCATGTAAACTAAGCCCTCTTTGCCCAAACATTGAAAGAATTAATAAGCTGCCTAATTGCTTCTGAAACAGCTAATGAACAGAATTCATTACCTGCCTGGCAAATTACTGCAGACACATAACCTGTTTCACATTAATACTTTTCCAAATGCAATCTATTAGAACATTACGTGGTCTAGCATCATGACCGAATTATTGCCATAATACTCTAGATTAACAAATAGGCAATATTGTGGGCAAAAGCACACATCCCAGAGAAGCAATAATGTCTTCCAAAGTGCAGACATCTCAGATAAGAAATATTGGTGGCTAAAGTGCACATATACCAGTTAGGAAATATTGTGGACAAAAGCACATATGTCCCAGGGTAGATTTGGCAGAATAGTTGTGTATTGGTAATGATTATCAGCAGAAAGTATTATAATCATATAGCCCTAATGTTATACGGAGAAAGCTTGCGAAGTCGACAAAAAAGAAGGGAACTTGCATGCCCATTATTCTATAGGCATGCAGACGATCCCTACCATTCTATAGGCAAAACTATCGCCCATAGATAGAATAGTAGGGGGTGTGTGTGGGGTTCCCCATAGAATTTTAGGTCAGGTTCGACTTGGCCTCTGACCACACCGAAGAGAATGCCCTACTCAATTACTATAGTCCCCACCCACCCATGTTACGTAAGGAGCCACCCCCTACCTAAAATTTTATGTGCCATGAATTACAAACATACCATGCAATGTTATGCAAAATCAAAGTGTGCATACAATTGCCTACCTGCACTGCTAACTGCAGCAAACACTTACTCCAAATACAGTGAATTGGGAACAGACAAGATACTTCAGCCTTATCTGCTTTCTTCCTTGCAATAAACTTCATTGTATAAAAACCTAGTCATAACTTTCTGGCTGACTTCAGCTTGCAGTTTGCCAGACTAGGCAGTGCAGCTGATCAGACATCAGTTCTTGAAAGCCTAGTCCCAACAAATGTCCACCAACAATATTTAGACCCTGTAATTAAATATATTTTCAAAATAAATTCAACAGGAGAATAAATGTGGAAAGAAGCTGCATATCAAAATCTAAGTGATTACCAGGAGTTTCCATGAGACTTTTCCAAGAAACCTACATCTTCCTAGGGTTAAAGATGGGGTAATCATAAAACTTCCGATTATTCTGTCTTGAAAACAAAACAGATCTGACTTAGCTTGCAGCTGAGGCAGCTATTTTGGGGGCATCAAAAACATAAAGATGTTACTTTCCATGAACCAACTAAGACTCCTAGCTACGACATTCTGATGCCTGTCCTGATCATACTGGTATGGTATAGAACTGGAAGCTACACCCCCTTGCAATGCAAGATATGGCCTAAATCCTTTCAACGCCTCAAAACAAAACCACACAGGCTATGTTTAGCCTTGTGAACGTTAAAAATATCTTATCTATATCAATTTCAACACATAATTCAAGTCACATCCCTGGACTTCCGTCCCAAATTGGGTCTCTCTGCTGCCATCTCTATTTCCAAAGGATTACCTGGCACTGATTTAGAGCATTGAAGACATAAAGATGTTATTTTCTACGGACCAGCTAAGACTCCAGACTACGCCATGCCGATGCCTGTGCTGATCATACTGGTACAATATGAAGCTGCAGGTCCTGACCCCATTGCAGCGCAAGGTTTTCCCTAATACCTTCCAACACCTAACTCAATATACATTCCTCAACTTTAGTCCCAAACTAGCTCTATCTTCGCTAATATCCTTATTCCCAACGGATCGGCTATAAGTAGAAGAAGGGAACTTCCCATGATCTCGGTGTATGCTCCACCTCTTCGAACCACGGACCCTTTTGTGGTTCTGATAGTTGCCTTTAGTCGTAGATTCAATGGGCTTCAACGGTTTTTCTTCCTCTTTCATTTTTTTCATCTCCTTTTGTTATGCTAGATAATAAACAGTCTCTATGTGCATTCATGAATTCTATGACAGGATTTCAGTTCAGTTCAAGTCCATTACTATTCATTTTCTTCTAGTTAATAGAAAAAACTAAAAATACATGTTAACTGAATAAGAACTAATCCATACCAGCAGGCAGTGCCATCCAACGGAGCCAGGAGCAACACTCCAGATTTCAATCGAGGCATCTTCACGTGCTACTGCGACCAATGTTTCATCCACACTCGTTGCAAGTGCCACCACCGCTGACGGCTTCCACTCGATAGACCTTACCCTGTGCACCTCCATTGTGAAGAACCAAACTACCCCACAAAGAAGTACCCTGACTTGAAGTGAGGAGATATAAAGTCTCCCGTCTTCGCCAAAACCCCAGGTAAAACCTTGTCACGGCAAACCCCTAAATCCTAAGGTTTTATCTTATTAAAAGATTGAAGTGTTGCGGTCTCCTTCGGTATGACTCCAGAACCAGTAGGCGCTTGAGCTTCTCAAAAACCAACAGTTCCTAAATGGTTCTGGAATGACGGATTTCCAGTTTTAGCGTAGGATATGAAAGGATATTTTGAGGAAAACTTTTGAGATTGTATGGAGATACCAATAGATACAGAGGATTGATTTCAGAGCAACAAGAGTTTTGAAGATTGGCGATCAATGCTTTTGCCGAGATGGCGGCCATAGCGTCTTCAGGGCATTCAAGGTTCTATTCGGTAGAGGGTTTTTATTAAGATTTTATTAGAAACCCGCGATTGCACAGGCAAAATGAATTTTTAGGGCTTGGAGTGGATTTCTTCTTTCTAATGATTAATTTCCTTTCAAAAGTCGGAATTTTTCTTAATAAGAATTTAGTAACAATTCTTAAAGGGTTATACTTCCTTTAGAGCCTATCTTGAGGTGTTTTCATCCTTCGGCAACTGAAAATATTTTATTCAAATAAATAAATTGTTTTCAAATTATTTAATTTAAAGTTGTAATGCAATTTAATTTATAGTAGTTTGCATATAATAAAGTAAAATATTATATTAGTATTATGAATTATGTTTTTTAACCAAAAAAAATTAATGATATTAGATATATTTTTAGAAACTAGAAATTTATATGTTTAATATCTTATTACTTATGTCAAAAGGTGCTAGCTCGTCTGGTTGTACGAGCTTGTTGCCTCACCCGCAGAGGATTAGTCTCACCTCAGCTCACCTCTTCTAAGTGTTGGGTTGGGCTGTAGGGATACCTCTGTGTTAGAAAGAAAAATGTTGCCCCACTTGTAGAGGATTAGTCTCACCTCAGCTTGCCTCTTCTAAGTGTTGGGGTAGGCCGTAGGGATACCTCTGCGTTAAAAATAAAAAAATAAAAAATAAAAAATTATATATATATATATATATATATATATATATATATATATATATATATATATATCTTATTACTTATGTAATTAGGAATTGGTCTTCGTTCTTATGGATCTAAATTTCATTAATGTCTTAAAGTATCTAAGTTGTGTTCAAATAGGAGTGATATATGTAGACATTATTGAGGAGTTTGTAGGCTAAGAGATTATTTCCAAGTGAGACCCTTCATTAGTAAATTAATGGGATGAAATTTAAGATTCAATGTAACACATGCACGTGCATTGGTGCATGAATTTTTGATTTGAGAAAAGGATATGATGATGATGATATGCTAGTTATGTTATAGATGTGGGTTAAATAATCAAATCATATGTTAACTTCATTGAATGAATTAAAAAAATATTAATCCTCAAATACAAAATCTTATCAAACAAATCAGTGATTTCCACATATTATTATCAAATTTTTTTTTCAAAAGGATTTTATGAGGATGCATCAACCCTTCAATTGATGTAATTAGTATTTCTTATAAATACAACACCCTGGCCCACAAACTATTGATTTTACAATTGTCACATCTCGTCTTTTGATAGTCCTAGTTTCTTACTTATGTGTCAACCTTGTCAAACTTTGACTTAGTCAACTATGTTTTGACACTTATTACAGAGATAATTATAGTTAATTACAATAATTGAAACTTGGTGATGCATTGATTGATATGATTAAATGGTTAATTTGATGCATAAATGTATGTCTTAAATCATGTCATCATGATGGTTGTCATATTTCATTACAGATTATGATTATGTTGATGATCTTTCATGTGGAAATATTGATTGATATGTTAGATTGGCAACTAATGATGGATATTGACTCATTCTATGTTTTGAGTGTCTGAGTGGTTGCAGGTTTGACAAGACGAGAGTGTGGTCGAGGTAGAGGAGGTTAGCTCCTCGAAAGGGGATGGTCGGATATCCGAGCATCCCACACACCACATAGATTTTAAATGTTGATTTAATTTCAAGTTCTGTTTTATATATGCAATTATAGAGAATATATATATATATATATATATATATATATATATATATATATATATATATATATATATATATATATATATATATATATATATATATATATATATATACTCATGATGATTCTAAAATCTAAGCTATAAAAATCAAATAAGTGGAATGTGTTGTTTAATGATAAAGATCACATGCTCGTGATGTTAGGCATTTAATTAAATGTGAGTGTTTCATTGTAAACAAGAAAGGGATATTATCTATGTGTTTGATGAAGTCAAATGGGATAAGGACCCTATCAATAAAATCAATAAGTTTAAACCATAATGATACGTATAGGAGTTTTAGCAATATTAATTTTAGAAAAAATGAGAAAATGGTTTTGTTCCATGCAAAATTGGGTCAGTTATTGGGATTGGGGGTTTATTTTATTTAATGTGGTTATGGAATATTGAAAGATATGCGACAACTAACAAGCTAGAAGCAAGAACATTGCTCGACAACAACAACAAGATTGGTAAACAAGCTCATCGGCTAGCAACATTGCATTAATTCCCTATGTTCCTCTTTTTGGTATACCATGTTTAATGAATATCTTTACTTTCTGTGCATGTTAAATTCATTTCTGAGCGTGAGTAATGGTAGAAGTTGTAACAAAGATTTATTTGGAAGTGTGTGGGGCTCTCTTTGTGAATAACAATAACTTTGCTACCTTAATCTTTTGTTACTTTCTTAATTTACTATGAAGGGCACATTCTTTATTTCAACTTCCATGTTTTTAATTAACAAAAATCCAATAATCAAAAGTATTAGGTAGTTCTACTAAATTCATGTGATAACCCCAACCAATTATAACTTCGCCAAACACCAAATTCTTCTTTAATTCAATTGTTTGACA